>JBBMEG010000024.1:7069923-7118027 GCA_037832605.1 Cyclanthera cordifolia
AATCATTCATATTACTCAATAATATAATTTCACAATCCTTTAATTTTTATTGTTCTTTATTTTTTATTTTTTTTTTTTTTGATGTTGTTTACAATACATACATACACATACATACACATACATATACATACATATACATATATCATAAGGGTCATTTATCAATTCCTTCAAAAGTGTTTGTGTACCTAAACCACTTGGTGATAGCCATGGGGAACCTTTCTGTCACTTTCGGTTTGGACTGCTTTTCTCTTTCTAAATATTACATTTGTTTATTACATATTTATGCTTTTTATTTGTTTAAGTAAAAAAGAATATTTTGAATTGTAATTATTTATTGTTTCATCTTTTTTTTTATGTATGGCATATAAAAATTAGAATATGTGAGTTTGACTCTTTAATTTATTATAAAGTACTTATAAAAGAACCATATTAAATATTATCATTATTATTCTTAACAAATTAAGTCAAGATAATAATAAAAAATAATAATTTGTTAAATGATAAGTTTAATTACTAAACTTTCTATATAATAGGGTTATGTATTTTTATATTTTTAAATTGTCCAATACTTATTAAAAATTGCAAGTTTGTAGCTATGTGAATTTTGTATGTAATTATTTTGAATACATCAAATATCTATTAGATTGAAAATTAAATTAAAGAATCAATTACATAATTAAAAGCTCTAGAAATACGAAAGACTTAAAAAGTTTATAAAATGCTAAACTTGTAATTTTACAAATAAAAAATAATTTTCTATCAAGAAAATATGAAACAAAAAACTATTTGTTAATTAAGAAAGTTATTTTTGTAGGTGTGAGGCTTGTAAGGGTATGCTTGGATCGTAGATTTTGGAAATGAGGCATTTGAGTGGTTATGAAAGGGATGAAGGGTGGTTAATCGCTTCATACTTAGCCCCTAACTCCTCAGAAGACCAAGCATTGGAAGCGTCGAAAGAGGTAGTTTACTTGCGCTTAATTAAAGCTCCTTGGTAAGGGCTTGCCATAAGCAAGCACGAAAGAAAAAGAAGGCAACTAGGAGAAGCAGAGAAGCTTCGTAGACAAGGCGACTCGCTCAGTGCTTACGAACGAAAAAGCGTTTGTGGGGGATACCTAATCCACTGGAGGGTCTCAGAAATGGGTTTCTAGTTGATCACTAACCTAAAATTCCCCTTTCTTGCTCATTTCTGTTATTGATGTATTTTGCAGTGAAGATAAAATTTTATTTGAGTTAAGTTAAAGGATGGTAATTGATATTCTTGTTTGGATAAATGGATTGGAGGACTATAAGTAATGGCGAAACCTCACTCAAATTGAAGAGTTACAAATGATTATATGTTATATGGTATATAATAGGTTTAATTATGTCAAAGCGAGCTAAGATTAGCTAATGTCTAAATATAGAAATGACAATTCGATTAGTGGTTCGAACCTCACAACTTCTATTCAACAAAAAAAATATCTATATATATTATTGTGAAGTTTACCCATAGTTTATAAGGAATTCTAAAGTCTTAATTGTGTACGAATTTTCTTGAAATCAAATAGAATAGAGTCGAACGAATGTGGTATGAAAATAATGAAATAGCTCATGTTTGGGATACTCACAAATATCAAAATAATATTGTAAAATAAGGAAAAATAAAATAAAATCAAGATCTACCATCAGAGAGTAATCCAACAATTGAAAGATAAAGCAAACAGTTAATTTTTTTTTTTTTTTTTTTTTTTTGAAAATAAAATGAGAATATTTGACGTCCATCAACAAGAGATCGAATTTCTAACATTATATGATATTTTAAACCTAATATAAAATGGCTAAATTGTTCTTTAACTCATTAAATTAAATAACACATTATGAAGATTCCCATGTTGTGTTGACATTTGTTCCCTCTAGTTATTTATAGCCAAGTAAACTTACAGTCAACTAATATAAAAAACTAACCAAAAATAGTTTAGGGTAAGAAACTAAATTAAAATTCTTAAATAATGGAGGTAAGATAAATATAATAAGATATTAAGATAATAAAATTTAAACTCATAACTTCTTGGTCAATAGAAATTGATGCAGCCAAGCTACTATTCTTGTTCTCAAAACCAAACATTAAGTAACAAAACTTACATCCAAATAATATAAAACACAAGGTTAGACGTTCACTAATGTTACATATCATTGGAATTATTCATCTTGTGATAATTTGTCTCACATTGAAAATATGAAGATTGTTCAATATATTTATATGATATGTGAATCACTCTCTTAATAGTCAATTGGTTTTAAAGTGAACCTCATACTATGTAATATGGTATTAGTGCACAGTGTGTTATTAGTTTTCAAAATTTCGAGAACTCCATTCAAGAGAACGAAGACTTAAGAGGATATTTGATTATCTCAAAAGTTCGAATCTAACAAAAATGAGTAAAACCAAACGGGTATTTCAGGTCACAAAATTCAGATATAATCTAAAATGAGTCTTCACTATATGACACCATCTTGAAGAGGCATGTTGGAAGTACTCGGTTAATAGTCATTTGTTCCACATTAGAATGATGTAGATTCTTCAACACATTTATATGATATGTGAGTAGAGATGTCCACGGAGTTAAGGAAATGGCTTCCCTGTCTCCGCGAAATTCGCCGAATTTTTTTTCTTAAAGAAAAATATTCATTTGGATATGTAATTAAAAAAGGAATATATATATGTGTGTGTATATATATAACGAGGCAGAGATCGAGGAAACAGAGATGAAGAATGCATTCTCCGTCCCCGCTTAACCGGGACGGGTCCCCACGGAAAAAATGAACATCTTTATATGTGAGCTACTCTCCCCATAACCAATTGGTTTTGAATTGGAACCCATACTTTGATTTTGTTTAATACAAGGGATTCTAACTCCCAAGTTATGTTTATAAGCCTGAAAGTTAAGAAACTAACCCTATAATTAGTAATTACATTCGGTAATCAAAAACCAAAAAATTAGTTAATTACATTACACAGTCCAAAGTTTCACTAACCTATTACATTAATACAGATCAAACACACACACTAATCACAAACCCTTGAGCACTCCACAAACATCTCCATGAAGTTTCCTCCAACATATTTGTCAGCAAAAAGCTATCAAATTACCAGACTTTAAGGTCCAACAAGCAAGGGAATAGGCATTGTCCATGCACTTTTACTATTGAAGAAAATTCCCACTGTTTTCCTTTTTCCACAATTAACTGGCAACAGGGTTTAGGAATAAAAAGAAAAAAAGTGGGAGAAAACCTGTAATCAAATGGTAAAAGGTACATGTAACGACCAGTTGGACGACCCAGATTGAATTTTTGTGGTCTATATGTATTAGTGGAGAATATTAGAAAAGTAAAACGAAAGCTAAACTTGGAAACAAACCAGAGCTCCAGCAACTTCGACACGTAGAATCCCATTCATAATGTTAGCTCATTTTTATCATCTTCTTCGCTTTATTTTATTAAGGGTCGTATTAAGATTCCAACTTACACTTTTCTTACTTTTTACCAATCCAGGAAAAAGACAATACTTTTGCGTCAGTTCCACAGCCATTGAGAAAGACAATCATAGAGAAGGGTGAGTCGGTGCGATACCTTTTTAGTATATAAACACCAGCTCTTGTTCTCCAAAGATTGTGACTTGTGTGAGATCTTTGGTTCACTTTCTTGTCTGAAATCTTCTTCTTAGAGGGATCGTTGTCTTCCATCTTTTGAGTTTGTAGTCCTGCAAACAAACAAAGGAGAAAAGTTGAAATTTTAGCAGTTGGCATTTCATATTTTGTGTTATTTCTCATAATTTTTACATCAAAGAAATGGGTATCAATCCTCAGGAAGCTGTCAAGAAGCTCAAAACATTGATGGATCAAGGTCCAATAATCAAATCTGGTTTCTGTTTTCTTACTTGGATTTCAGTTCTGAAAACTTTTAAGTTTCTAACTCGTTTGATCTATCTTTTTGAACTGGAAAATAACTACAGTTGATCAGCCATTGAAGAAATCATTTCAGGTTTGCCAGCTTTCTTCATCTTCTTTCCCCATCTCCTTGTAGGACTTTATTCTGACTGCAAATTCTATGAGCTTGAAATGTTGTTAGTTCTGCCAATGTTGGATTGAAGTCCAAATGATTTCTTATGAAGCTTCATGTATATGATATCCAATGCTCTATTTGCAGAATCTTCATCAAGGATTCTCAATAGAAACGCTAGAGCGTTTTCTGAAGGCACGAGAGTACGATGTAGGCAAAGCCCATAAAATGGTTAGAAACATGTTTTATGTTCTGCTTCTGTAAACAATAAACTGTCGTGTGCATTACTTGAATATTCTCCCTTATATGCTGCTGACATACCATCTCGCTCTGATATTCAGCTGGTGGACTGTTTAAAGTGGAGGGTGGAAAATGAGATCGACAAGATATTGAGGGTAAGGGTTTGAACAGCTCATTCATGCTGATGGCCTCAAATTCTTTTACTGATATCATTTTATTGACTGCAGAAGCCTATATTGCCTGCTGATGTCTACAGAGCAGTTAGAGATTCACAGCTTGTGGGACTTTCGGGCTACTCAAAAGAGGTCTGATTTTGTTCATCAATGTCCATTTCATTTTAACCAGCAATCTTCAGTCGAATAAAACATTTTCCTATGATCCGAGTGCGCCTTGTTCTAACGAGATTGCATATGTGCCGGCTTTTCTGACCTGAAACTTGTTCTGTGTCACTACAGGGCCTTCCCGTATTCGCCATTGGTGTTGGGCTCAGCACATTAGACAAAGCAAATGTAAGTATTCAGGTTCAGTTTGTCAAAGTTCCATATTATTAATTGACTCTTTCTGTGAACCTCAGTGCCAAGAACAGCAGCAGCCTAGAATTTTGAAAATCTGTACTTACTAACCGGTGTTTTGATCTCTCCACAGGTGCACGACTATGTGCAATCACACATACAAATCAATGAGTATCGGGATCGTGTTATTCTGGTGAGTTACTAAATTCTGGGATTCAACAGAAATTCCTCTCTTCAGTATCATTAACACGTCTTTTTGCTGTAGCCTTCTGCATCAAAGAAGTATGGAAGGCCTATCACCACCTGTGTAAAGATCTTGGATATGACTGGTCTTAAGCTTTCGGCACTTGGCTACACAAAGGTATTCTCTTTTCCAGCAAGTTAAAATTCTCTATGTTAATCTGATTCCATTTCTTGAGGTTCTAATTTGTCTAAATTAATAATAAATCCGCACAATAAGATCACATCACAATTTTATTTTCTCTTGTCTAAGTGGAGGATTCTTGTCCGTTTGAATCCCTGCCTCCCAATTTTATTTCATTTTAGACTATGTGCGAGAGGAAAGGAAAGAAGACAAAAGAAAGAAAGAAAAGGCAAAATTCAAAGCATTTGATTTAGTTTATAAAATCTGTTGAGGAATTTCTTTCTGACCATTACTATAAAGTAAGACCATAGTGGCGAGGAACATATTCTCCATAATAAAAACAAAACTACAGCAAAGTTGAAAGAAGATTAATGACGTGTTTTGATACCTTAAATATGCAATTTATGAATACCAAATCAAGGACTTCACGAATCTCTATGATGTTCATTCAACCGCTCCTGTTTTACGGTTCTGCAGCTATTGACGATTTTATCAACCATTGATGATCTGAACTATCCAGAGAGGACAACTGCTTACTACATCGTAAATGCACCTTACGTCTTTTCAACCTGTTGGAAGGTAGGCCATTACATAGAATGATCTTGATTGGTTTTGGTCCTTGTTTGTTGCAATAATTTTGTGCTGAACACCTGTATGAAGAGTAAAGTCATATTATCTTTTTGATACTGCAGGTCGTCAAGCCTCTGTTACATGAAAGGACAAAGAAAAAAGTGCAAGTGTTACCAGGCTGTGGGAGAGATGAACTGCTGAAGGTAATGCCTGCATTATTTTAAAAAAGTCAAAATGACCGACTCTTATCAAACTGAAAAATTCCTTTCTGGCCTGCTTAATTCACTGTAAATGAAATGGACCGCTACATGTTTTTTATTATTTAAAAAAAAAAAAAAAGATTGACATTAGGTTGACAATGGAAGCTGGAATCTAGCGTTCCCAAGCTTTCCATTAAGAAAAATAAAATACATTTAGAGGGGAATATAATCGAGTAGTATGACATACCAAGTGTATAAAGCAAGGTACATATGCTATTGTAAGACAATTAGAAGTGGCAAGAGTAATGCAAAAATGCTAGTGGCGCAAAATACAATAGTGGGGCAAAATACAGTAATTAAATAATGAGATTCCCTAGCATATGCAAGTGACGATGTTTTAATTGTTCTCTATTTCTTGTAGATAATGGATTATTCATCTCTTCCACATTTCTGCAAAAGAGATAGCTCACTGTCCTCCAGATCATCAGCTCATCAAGGAGTACAAAATTGCTATTCCATGGAACACCCTTTTCATCAGCAGCTATACAACTACATCAAGCAGCAATCCTTGATCACTGAACCTGTTGAGCCGAATAGAACAGGATCTTTCCATGTGAATATTCAAGTGCCAGTGTCAAAAAGCAAAGGGGCGGCTAAAACTATTGAAACTGAGTTGCGGAAGTATGGGGCTGAGCTTTCTGATACGTTGATTGAACTCGAAATAATGTAGTAATTGAAGAAAAGGCAACTATTGAGATAGATTTCTTTCATCATGGTGAATCTTCCTTCGTTGAGGAGCTGGTGGAAAGGAAAATCTGGTTTTATTGATCCTTACGCTATAGCCCTTTGGACAGTCCCGGTTTCATGATAGGGACATCCAAAGCCTTGTTGAAGTTCACTACTATGCCATTGACAGTCTATGATGTACCTCGAAATGTACCAGTCAATATATAAAGTTAGTTTCTTAATATATAGTCTTTTCATGACCTTTATTTTTTAAAATTTCTCCCTTCATATTATCTGAATCATTAACAACATAATAACTCAAAGTTCAAAGGTTCTAGCTCCAAAATCATCAAGTACTATTTATGGCAATTAATGTGGCATATTGGGTGATGAATTTAATTCATGACGGTAGTTGGACTATTGTTAAAACTGAACCATCAGTAATTATATAAAATACAATGAGAAACAGGGAAGCAAATATAATAGATGAGTCAAGTTAGGAACTGAAGTTCCTCCAACTTACATTGGTCTATTAAGAAATATACACGCTAAAAGAGGACAAAAGATACTAAAACCAATAGAGGCTCGCTCCAAAATACAGCTGCCACTTGGAGAAGATGAAGACATCCTACGGTAAACCTGTATTAACTTCAAAATCAATCAACAACAACGTGCCTGAAAGTAAGGTTGATGCGGGTTGTATCTGCCCTGAGGCGCTTGGGAACTGAATGCATCCAATCTCGTTGAGTGTACCCTTTCATTACCAAAAGTGAACCATGCTTCAGTGCAAACGAGTGTGTATCAGCCACACAGCTTTTCTTTGATTTCTTTCTTGGAGGCTCCTCATCATTTCTTCCTGAAACCAAATTAAGTAAAATATATGATGGTTGAACCTTTAGCAATGAAGAAAGCAATTGAGCAAAAGACTGAAGATTTGATAAATGGGGTTCTCAAAATCAGAACAGAGACAACAAACAAAAACAGATGAAATAGACGGACTACTTTGAGAAGTTTTGTTGGACTTCTTTTTCAACAGGAAGTCTCGATCACATCCAAATGACACAGAAGCAATATCCTGGTTCAATGCATAGAGCTTCTCATCATCAGAATGCCAACCCACATAATCACTACCACCTTTATACCTGTTTAAGAGTATGCTATTAAAACTACTCCCTGGAAGAGCTTCGTGGACCTTCACAGAGAAAATTGAAGACATTAAAAGCCACGAGTACAGAAAACTTGTACCTAAAGATGGCAAAATACCCTAATAGTGCAAAAAAAAAAAAACATCTTACAGCATTCAAAATGTCCTTAAGGGGAGGAAAAGCATCCCAAGTATAGACAGGAGGTTTATACCCACTATAAGTAAAAGTCGTCAATCCAGGACTAGCAACATAGCAAGTATCTCTAGGCTGCACTAGCAAATTAAAACATAAATTGAACCCCCTAGCGTGAAAAATGCTAGGGTTCTTCAGAAAGAACCCAACATAAAACCCAAATTCTAATGAATGACAGGAAAGAAGAAAAATGATCCAATACAACCAACAGTCAATTGTTACATCTTGAGTTTCTGATAGCACGAAAACAAACAGAAAAAGAGAGAACAGAATCGAGAAAATGGAAAGACCTGAACGACGGAGCGACCATAAACGCGAATGGTCGGCCTGGTCCATGGAATTCGTTGATTGAGAAAATCGAACCACGTCCAAGCTTGATCGGAGAGCACGAACTTGCTAATGTAGACGATTTCGCTTCCACTTCCGAGGTCAATTGTCTGTCGCCTTCCAAAATCGATTGGACGAGGGATCGTCGTCTCCGATTCTGAATCGGCTACTTCTTTCAACCTCAAAGACATTCCGACGAACTTCGTTGTGATTTTTGGCGCCCATCATCTTTTTTTTTTAATTTTATAGTCCATATTTTCATATTTTTGTTTGTGGATTTTTGATGTATAGGAAAAAAAATGAAAGAAATAATATGAATAATATATTTTAAAAATAATTAAATATATAATACAAAATGGTTCCATTCTAAAAATTTAATGTCTCGATTGTTAGTGTTCATGTTTCATGTTTCTCGTTTCTTAGTTCTAATTTTTGTTTTTTGTTTCTTATTTTATTGGAAGGAGAAATAATGATTTGTTTGATAACTATTTCTGTTTTTTATTTTTTACAAAAAAAAAAAAATGGGAACAAGATTTGTTTAGTAACATTCTTGTTTCCTATTTCTCGTTTTTAGGTTCATATTATTGTTTCTTGTTTCTGATTTTCATACAATGAGAAACAAGAATGCGTTTGGTAACTATTTCTGTTTCTTGTTTCTTAAAAAAATAAAAAATGAGATGAGATTTGCTTTGTAATGATTTTTGTTTTTTTTCTTCATCTTCTTAATTTTACAATTTTTTGTCATTTTTAAAAATATATAATATGCATTAAAAAATATTTTAAAAAATTACATGATCTATATTAATAAATATTTATAAAAAACACAAAATAAATCTCAATGTTAACAACAAATTTCACGTGTTATTTTTCATTCGACTCATTCGTAGAGGTGAAAGGAAAAATCGAAAACGAGCGAGATTAAATTGAACCAAACCGTTTTTTGATATTTTAGAAAATCAAAATGTATTTGTTTGGTTTCGGTTCTTGATGGAAGAAGAACTAACATAAAATCCAATCAAAACGGCTAGAGATAATAAAGGAAAATAAAAATGTATTATTATTTAGATTTGAGGAAAACAATTTTAAATTTAAATAAGAAACAAAAATACTATAAATATTTTGTTATTTGTGTAAAATGTTATTTTTGATTACTAAATAAAAAAAATGTGCATTATCTAATGAATATAAATCTAGAATCAAACATTTTTTCCTAACTTAGCGATGTGGGATTTTGTTTCGTGCAATACTGCAACAAACCACCCATTAAATATGCAACTGAGAAGTCACTACTAATTACAATATTAATCCAGCTATGATTCAACTTCTCATTGAACTCCCTTTGCCTTCTCCAAAATACTAACTTGAATGTCATAGTGTTGATGCTCAGCAGAACCTCTTCACTCGTTTTCTTCCTTGTATGTCACTCCAGTGCTCTAAAATACAAATTTATCGCTAATACCGACCGTTTGAAATTCGGCATCAACATTAATAATAACATTTTCTTAAATAAAAACAAAAACAATGAGTTGCATCTCAAAAGTATCCAAGCGAAACAGTGAAATAGACCTGTAGAATTGCAGTTAACCATCTTAAAATAGGCATTATTCCTGTTCTTAGGGTTTGATTTGTGTTAATTAAGATTAACTTTGATCATCAAACCTTGTTCTCAAAGTTCACTCCCATGAAGAAATCACCAACCAAACACAACACAAGCCTTTTAATTTAACTTCAGACAGCAAAATCTTTCAACCTAATCCTGTCTTGTTCTAATCATATCACTAATAACTGTAGGCTGCAGACAGATCAAAACTATGAAGACGGAAGCAAATTTACAGGCTACTCCATTTTCAAGATCTAAAACTGCATATAATCTTTCATCGCCAACCGGGATGTTCGACTAACTTGATTTTTAGCTCTATTTCGCCGGATTCTACACCACGGAGCTTTAACCAAACGCTTTGCGTTACATCCCCGCCATCTGTGCAACTAATGCTGCTGTCCCTAGCCAAGCAGTTATTGATGTCTGGAGTAACTTTTCTTAACATCGTTACCCCCGACGATCCCCCAAGAACCCGTCTCAATCTAGCAGCCGAAACTATTGGTTTAAGACTGAGCTCTGCATGTCCCATCTTGTCGTCCGACTTGAACCGATCTTTGTCAAACACTTCCTGCAGAAACTTTTGGTAGTTTAGTGCTGATTCTTCTTGGAAGATTATTGTTATTCACTCCCACAAGAGAAATGATTCATACCTTTTTGCAAATTCAGTTCAATGAGTATTTTACAAAACAAGAAATGATCAAGCATTGTTCTCATTTCGTTTCTAGTACTTCAGTTCAAGAAATAGAACAGACTTCAGGGCTACAGAATATGACAGAAAAGAGAACTAGAAGCAAAAACAAATCAACATTCAACAACTTTGAAGACACCGACATAAGAATTAAATTTAAGCGGAGTCATGACTCTCATACCGTGATAATTTAGAGAAAGGCCGAAACCTCGTGGTTTTTCATTAAATATATATAGTACATGAAATATCAAAATTTAAAAGATCTCCTAATAAATCCTAGACAATGTCTAACCAATACCTTAAAGGGTGTGTTTGGTGCCACCATTAATAAAGGGGGAGAATGGGAATGGGGATGATTCCCGGTGTTTGGGCCGTCGAGAATCATTTATACCATAATCGCGTTTCCCAAAATCACTTTTTTATTTTCTTCCTAACTACTTTCTATTCTTCCCATAACAAGTTCTATTCTCTCCATAACTATTTTTCACTCACATCATACCCATTATTTTATTTTTCTCATTATTATTTCCTTCACCCCAAACACAAATAATCATTCTCCCCATAGTCATTTCCTTTCTCATTCTCCCCCTAATTCTCATTCCTCCCATAGTCATTCTCATTCCCCTTCCCCCAAAGTCACCCTATATATCTACTAATATTCAAATATATCTACTAATATTAAGTCTAACCAATCTAGATCCAGAATATCTCAACGGATATTTATTCTAACGACCCTTGCATAAGAAAGCATAGCTAGTGATAGAGAACCAAGGGTAAGATGGGAATATGTGTAATATATATGTAAGGGTATAATAGCAATCAGTAACTAAGAGTTTTCGTATAAATAGAGGTGTTGGAGTCAATGTAAAGGGAAGGAAAATACTTTAAGATTGTCCCAAAGAAGACTTTGGGAGAGTCTTAGCCCTCTCGAAAAGCTAAGGGTTCAGTATAGTAACTTTTATATATTAATATAGTGTTTCCTTGTGTTCTTGTTGTATTTATAATTCTTGTTTGTATTTACCATCTTCTAAGTTATTTTGCGTAAGTTAAGGCTATCGGAATCTTAATAAATTGGTATCAGAGCAAGTTCTTTTCGGGGCAACCATTCAAGCAATGGATCATGAGGAAGCCTTGTGGGAGTTACATGCTTCTTTGACCAAACAAGAACAAAAGTGGAAAGAAATGAAACAAACTTTGAAGCAAATACAAGAAGGTTTGAAGGAAATGCAAAAATAACAGGTATGTAGCCAAAAAATGGTGAAAATGGAGCAAAACATAAAAAAAGAGGTGGGTGATAACCGGAACGGGCCAAAATCAGCAGCAAATCTGTCCAAAAGGCGGGCCGACATGTCCAAAAGGTGACAACAAAACATCAATGACAAGGAAAGAAGCAAAAGAAAAAGAAAAAGAAAGTAAAGTGGAAAAAGGTGAGCAAGAGAATGAGAAGTGGAAGACGTCGAAGATGGAAGACAAAGATATCTCGACGATCAATAAAGAAGCGGGAGAAAAACTTTCTAAAGAAAAGAAGAAAAATATAAATTTAGGGCTGGAAAAGTGGAACCATAGACACTGTTGGTGGTTGGAGAGGAAGATTCATGAGTTAGTGTTGGAGGAGAAAACTATGAGAATAAGGAAGAAGAAAGGTTGGGAAGAAGATGGAAGAATTGACAAAAAAAAAAAAAAGGATTTACATAAATTAAGGAGTGAAAAAAGGAGAAAAGAAAGCAATGTCGATTTTGATGGAGATGTGAATTTTGATGTGAAGGAATAGTGATAGCATAAATGAGATATTATTGGGTTAAAAATTTTGGGATAAGGCCCATTTATGTGGTGGGAAGCAAATGTAATTTGCATAATTTGCGATATGTATGGTCATCATCCTTACCCACACCTTGAGGATACGGTGTATTTTAGAAAGGATGATATGATAGAGTACCAAGGGTAGGATGGGAATACGTGTATAATATATGTAAGGGTATAATAGTGATTAGTAATTAAGGGTTTTTGTATAAATAGAGGTGTTGGAGTCATTGTAAAAGGAAGGAAGATACTTTATAACATTGTCTTAAAGAAGACTTTAGTGGGAGAGTCTTAGCCCTCTAAAAAGGCTATTGGGAGAGACTTAGCCCTCTCGAAAGGCTAAGGGTTCGGTATTGCAAACTTATTATCGTAATATAGCATTCTTGTTGTATTCTCTTATTCTTGTGTATTTATCTTCTCTTGTATTAGTTCTCTTGTCAATGTTAAGATTATTGTCTTTTAACAACTAGCAAAACAAAATGCAGTCCTTTCACAGGCCACAATTAGTTTGTTGGTACTGATGAATTCCAATACTGTAATAAGGAACTATATCCACACTTCTTTTACGTAACCAAAATGATTTCTTATTAAACAATTGCCATTACAGCCTGATATATACAATATGTATCATTCCGGACTAATGCTAATGAAATATTTCAGTTCAAAGAAAAG
Organism: Cyclanthera cordifolia; assembly: GCA_037832605.1. NCBI lineage: Eukaryota > Viridiplantae > Streptophyta > Magnoliopsida > Cucurbitales > Cucurbitaceae > Cyclanthera > Cyclanthera cordifolia. Next base: position 7,082,998 of record JBBMEG010000024.1, read on the forward strand.
AAAAATGTTAAAATACCATTTTGGTCACTAGACTTTCACCTTGTTCCATTTTGGTCCCTAGACTTTCAAAAGTTTAATTTTTGTCCCTAGACCTTTAAGTTTGTTCCATTTTGGTCCTGAACATTCAATTTTGTTCCATTTTGATCCTTAAACTTCCAAAAGTTCAATTTTAGTCCTTAGACTTCAAAAAAAAAAAAGGTTAAATTAGGTCATTATTAGATTTTTTTTTTTTTGTTAGTTTTTCTTAACAAGTATATTATATTTCCTTATAAATTTTAGAAATATGTTCACATATTTTATTTGGTTGTGTTAAAATTATTGACATCATTGAATTCATTTCAATTAATATTAATTTTAATTTTATCATAAGGACCAATTTTAAATTTTTATTAAAGCCTAGGGACTAAAATTGAATTTTTGAAAGTTGAGAAATCAAAATGAAACAAACTTGAAAGTCTAGGGACTAAAATTGACTTTTGAAAGTCTAGGGACCAAAATGGAACAAAGGTGAAAGTCTAGGGACCAAAATAATATTTTAACTAAAGAAGAATAAATGGATGAGCAACATAAAATGTAACAATAGAAACTATCTCAATGAACAGAGTTAATATGTCAAATAACCGATGAACAGAATCTTACAAATGTCAGATCTTTGACTGGTTGGGTGAGGGAGAAGCTTAACTCTTCATTCCAAACAGGGTTAAGGCAACTGTTGATAACTTTAGTTTTTGCTGTCTGAAAAAAACATAGTTATGACTTTCAATTACTTAACAAAACCAAATCAGAACATATGTATGTCCAAACAAAATAAATGAACACTATAGAACCATCCTCTGTTCCCTAAGTGGTCATGAGTGTCTTGAGGATATTTGTTTGGAGTTTTTATGGAGCTACTAAAAATGAGTTTTTTTAGTCCCTCTTTAAAAACCTCATCCAAATGAGTTATTACGACGATTTTTCCTTCAAAACCATTCAAAATAGCTTCTCGTTTCTAATAACTCAAAATAAGCCTTCATTTCTAACCACTCAAAATAATCACTCCTACAATTATGGGTACAATCCTTAGTAGGCACCTACCTATTGAGGACCCGACGCTAGAAATGTGAGAAGGTCTCCTAACAATAGTGAGTTACTCCACTTATTGCTAATTGCATTGTTTTTTAGTACAACAAGCAGAATTGGGAGGACTCAAACCATTGATCAAGTGGATGTTAAGGCATCATTAGTATCAGCTAAGTTGTGCTTGCTTTGACAATTTGATTTTGAAATGGAACCTCATGTAATTTTATATGTTATTAGAGCCAATTAAACTCAAACGGTTATTCTGACCAATAAAATAAAACTTGAGATCCAATTCAAGAACGGTGAACTCACATATTCAATCGATATTGAAAAGGAACTACATGTTATCTAATACTACCTAATAATTAATGTCATACGGCTTCCTTGACAAACAAATGTTGTAGTGTCAGCCAGTTGTCCCGTAAAAATAGTTGAAGTTCACATAAATGAGTCTGGACACGAAGAAAAAAAAAAAGACTTTAAGAAGATAGGGCGCGAAACAACCTGATTGCCCAACTTGACAATAACATAAGGATCACTGCTCTTGAAATCACGAATCACCAGTTTCTTCCCTTGAATCACAAGCACTTTAATCGATCCCAATAGCTCTGTAGTCGATTCAGCTTCCATAGCAAAGGCCGCATTCAACTACACAAGAAGTAGAGCCTGAAAACATGTAGAAACACCAGAAAAGCTGCAAACACATGGATGGAAGAGAAGGCAAAGACCCAAAACAAAGGATTATAAATTGAAACAAACAAAACCGAGTTCATCAAACAAACCAAACATTAGAACCCATTACATCAAACTACCAAAGAACAACATCTCAACCATTATGAACATGAACACAAGATCTAGCAGAAACAAAAGAAAAAAGGAAACCCCAGAAATTAAAAGGGGAGTAATGAACATACCACGCGGAATTGGAGGCACAGAGGTGGAAGAACTGCGAAGTTTGGAGAGGAAAATTTAAGGGTTTATGAGGAGTTGGTGGGGGTGTTATTTCATCGAACAGTTTGTGGGCAGAATGAAAAAGTAAGGTAATTTCAAACAGAAATGGAAAATGGAGAGTGATAGTGTGTGTTGGAGAACGAGACATTGACGAGAAACGGTCATGGCTGGTGGCCCATGATGACATTGACTGGAGTTAATGGAGTTTGGAATTTGGAGAATGCATGTTTGAAAAGTTGAATTTATGCTAAATTTAAAGAGGAATTGTGCAATAATTAAAGAGAGCTAATTTCCAGCTCAGCAGGTCGACTTTGAAGGGGAGTAGGAGGGACCAACACAAATATCACACGTGTGCTTACACGTACACATAATGAATGTTTTTTCATTTTAAAAAATTATAGAACATGAGTGATTTCGGTTCGGTTTTTTTTGATTTTGTGCCAAATTGATAACCGAACTAATATACTTGATTTTTCAATAATTATGTCTGAACCGATGCCCAATAAAAGACAAAACCATTGATTCGATTTTATTTTGTTTGATTCGATTTTGGTTCAATTTTTTATTTTGATTACAATAAAAGTTTTGGTTTATTTTTCAAATTTTTGGTCTCATACACAGTTTAATTTTTAATTTTATTTTAAAAATTTTCATCTTACTAACAAAAAAAAACAATACTTTTTATTTCATATTTCACATTTAATTTGGTTTTTTCATCAAATTTAAATACTAACCTTTTTTTTTTTCTCATTATTTATATATTCGATTTGGTTTGATTTTTATTGGTTCTTCCATAATAAACCGAAACCGAACGGATATTTTTTGGTTTTCTAAAATATCAAATCGATCGATCAAATATTTTTCTAAAAAACTGAACCGATCCTGGATCGGTTAGGTTTTGTCGGTTTTCGATTTTTTTTTCACCCCTATAAATAAGTATTTGCATCTATAATTGGAATGGTATGTGATAACACTTTTTATCTTTATCTTATAAATACTTGAAAGAGTTTGAGTTTATGGACGAATACAATATTAGAAAAAGTGTGGGCATCCATTTCAAAAGATCCATCGGTCCCTAGGTGTAACGCCCGTAGCTCAAGATTCAGATGAGTTCTTAGAATCCGGATCTGGCCCATTTGGGCCCCGACATCCCCTAATCCCCTACGACCCGGTCACGTTAACTTTATTATTCTAAGACTACTCCAAACTAAGCACGCTTAACTATGAAGTTTCTTCGATCAAGCCACGGAAAAGGAAGGTGCACGTTGTTGGTATAGGTATTACAAATCATTTCTCTTAAGTCTTTCTTAACCATAGGACTATTCCCCAAAATTTCCCTCATTCGGATGTGGACTCGGTTCATTCATATGTATCCCTCCTAACCCCAAGTATTACACCAGGCTAGCTCAATTGCTAGTACATTGTTCCCATTAGAGAATGAATTTGAACTATTCAAATTCACAAATTAATTATTTTGGATATAATTAATAAGAGCGTTAAGTTTAATGGATAAACTTAACTAATTAATATATTAGATATACTAATTAAATATTTTGGAGAAATATTAATAAGTAGAAATTAATTTATTAGATAAATTAATTATATATAATTATTGGATAATTATTGAGAGAACTCAGCTAATAATATGTTGGACATATTAAAGTTTAAATAATTATTGAATAATTATTTAACGGATAATTATAATCAATAAATTTGTTAGAGATATTTGTTTAATAATTATTAAATTAAGTTAATTTTATAATCAAATATTATTAATAAATGAAAATATTAATATTATAGGAAGAAGTTTTTAAAATCGACCAAACCAGATCGACCGACTTAACCAATCGAATTGACAAAAAAAAAAATCAGTTAAGTATGTTTTTTAACCGACACCGATCGACGTATATTTGAAAACCACCTACCCGTCCTCAATTCGGTCGGTCGAATCGATTTTTTGAGAATATACGTACATCCTTAAAGGAGTAGAGTGGATTTGATGTTATTGTTTAAGTCCATCATAGATAAGGGTTATGAGATTCAACTTTGGATTAGATTGAGCCTATGAGAAGTATGTTTCCTTTTGGGTTCGTTAATCACTGTTATAACTTTGGTGGGGTCATGCACCTGAGTTATTGTAATACTTCAAGAGTTATCTCCAAAGGTTTTCAAAAGTCAAAACGATTATAATTTTGACGTGGTTGATGAGACCTTATTTGGAATTTTTACGTTCCATTTTAGTTAAAATCTCAAACTGATTTGTTGCTAATTCTAGTTCCTCTTTCTATTGGTTCCTTGTGGTCACCCTCCAAAATGTGATTCGGGACCAGTGTGTGGGAGTTTTATTTTTTTGAAATAAAATACTTCATTAAAATTCAATCCAAGAGCCAGAAAGCTCTAACAACACTAGAGTAAGCACCTCATAGGGGTCGTCGCTAGTCTCAAAAGAATTCAATAAACACAACGAAAATGGACTAGGAGCACCAACAACTTAGGTAGTAAGTCAGCTACTCGATCACAACCTTGCTTACTAAAAAGAAAATGAAATCCCCTGACCGAAGAATGAAGTCTAAAACATCCTCAACAATGTTGTTGAGATCAGATTGCACCAAGATAAAGGAAGAGAATTGAAGTTAGCCTCCAAAATATGCTTCGGCCCTCGTTCAAAGGCAGCACTTCGGTGGTTAATAAGTTAATCTAGTTAGTGGCAGTCTTAATTCGGTGGTTAGGTTCTAAGTTCGGTTGTTAATGGGCAGCTGTTTGTTTAAAAAAAAAAAAAAAAAAAAAACTGCAGTTCCATCGACAAATTAATTAGAACAAAAAACCCAAAAACCCAGGAATTTTCAGCCACAGCCACAGCCACAGCCACAGCCACAGCGCTAGGCTTCATGATCAGATCCCTTTTCTGTTCTTCCACTTCTATGCCAATTTCGAGAACCAATTTTGCTGCCCTCTCACTCTTTTCTGGATTTCAGCTCCAACCCTTCTCCTCTTTCGCTGCTCGCTACTTACCCATCTCTGTTCTTCATCGCCCAGGTTCTTATTTTCACTTTTCTATCCCTCCCCCCAACTTTTTGATGCTAATGGACATGGGATTTTAAGTTAATTTACTAATGCTTCTTGGGTTTTTCTTTATTTTTGATTTTGGATTTTACTTGACATTCGATTCTTCGTTGCGGACTTGCTTGTAGGGGTTCATCGTAAATGTGAATGCGGTTTTGGTTTTTTTCTTGTTATGTGGGATTTGAGGTTCAAGTGCTTTGATTCTTATGTGTTTTGTTTCTTTTACCTCATGTGAATGGTGGAATGATTGTTTGTAGTTGAAATGTCTGTTTTGTTTTTATTTTTTTGGTTGTTATTGATATACCAATCTCGGAGTTGTAATTTTGAGCTCAGGTCCATTGACTTGGGATATGTGTTTGGACCAGGTTTTGTTTTTTACCATGAACTTTGTGGATTCTGGTGGTTGAGATGTCTTTGGACTATGTAATCCTACGATTACTTAGTTGCAATCATACGATTATTTAGTTGCAGTCAGCAAACATTTATTTTCTTATCTTCTTTTTATCTCTTTTACTCGTGGACGTAGCTAACCTACCATTAGTGAACACATAAATTAACATGCTTTGTCTCATTTTTTTTTTTTTTTCTTGATTGTTGCTCTAGTTTTTTCGTAACAGTGGTATATGTAATTGAATGTGAATCTAATTAATTGGAGGAGATTGGCATGAAACTAATTATCTTGTAATCCCAGGCATTGGGGTCAGATGTTCTGGTTATTTGTGCAGGAAATTCTCGTCAGTTTCAACTAAGTCACTATTTTCTATGGAGCAAGCCCTGACTGCAAATGAGGTTCATCAGGTTGAACTACTTGATGCGACTGATGATGTCTACGGAGGCGTTATGGTTGAAATGGATAAACCTATGGACTCTGAGGTCTTTGTGCCCATCCTTAGAGCTTCAATATCACACTGGAAACAACAGGTGACCATTCTCATATTGATGATTTCATTTCGACTGTGAACTTTATTTCCTATTCTGCTTATATTAGTGTACACTTTCGAATATTATAAGATCATATACTCGATCGTCATTTCTTTGTCAAGTGGACTATGGCAGGCAAATTCTTGCTTTTGGATGAAAGTTTAATGCCACTCACTATCAATAGTAATCAATTTCTGTTTAAGGTTTTGATACATTTGCCACAGTGTTTAAAAAGGTTCGAGTCGCAAAAAGGCGCAAAGTCTCTCTGGAGCTTGAGGGGCAAGGCGCAAAAAAAGCGCGAGCTTTACTTTCGGGGCGTAGCTTGTATAAAAAAAAAAAATTATCACAAAACACATATATTTGTTGAATTATGTAAATCATCAATCAACCTAAAAGCTTAAGCTGATAGGTTGAGATAAATTTAATTATGTCAACTAACACTCCCCTCATTTGTGGGTCTTCGAAATTTGATAAATGCCTTACAAGTGGAATTCAATTTTAAATGGGGGAGGAAACGACTTAGCCAAGGTTCGAACTCAAGACCTCATGTTCTGATACCATGTTGGATTATGTAAATCACCCATCAACCTAAAAGCACCATATTAGAGAGTGTGTGCATCCATCTCAAAACCAATTGACTATGAGAGGAATAGCCTACCTTATCTTATATATATGTTGAAGAATTTTCACAATATTAACCACAAAAGGTATAATTAACCACTTTGAATATAGAATACTTCAATATTTATCTATACATTATATCAAAACAAAATGAAGCTTTATAATTAATAAGTCCTATAGGCTAAAGCTCTCATCCCTTCTAGAAAAATAAAAATCTTACACAGTATATGCATTTGGAAAGAAAAAATAGAAACTAGCATGTAATCTTCAGTATCATGATTCTTAATCAAACTTACAATTTTCCTAAACCCTTCATGATGTAGTAGGAAGATAACTTTGTCAACTGGTAATTACTGTTTCGATGCATGGTAATGTGATGATTGCATTTCCGCCTTGCCTCTAGTGTTGAAAGTTACCCTCTCTACTTGACATTTTCAGTGCTCTTTTGTGCCAATGCCTGGTTTACATCATTTGCATGAAGTCATTTTGGGGATGCTCTGGCGTTGAGTTATTATTCAGTCATTCATATTTCATATGATACCCTTTCCGTATTCATGGTGAACAAATCTTTTTGTAGGGAAAGAAAGGTGTTTGGTTTAAACTTCCTATTGAGCTTGCTAATCTTGTTGAAGCTGTTGTTAAGGTGATATTCTGATGGAGTTCTTCATCTTCTTAAAAGTTTTGACAATATATTTTGAAACTTGCACTTCAAGTGCTGCTAGTAAGTATGTTTGTTCTTTATAAGATATAGTTCTTTGATCTAATATTATCCTTTTTTTAGGAAGGATTTTGGTACCACCACGCAGAGCCGAAGTATTTGATGCTCGTATACTGGATACCGGAAGGTGCCCATACTCTTCCTGTTAATGCTACCCATCGAGTTGGCATCGGTGCCTTTGTCTTGAACGATAATAAAGAGGTACATTTCCTTGCAACTTATCACTGCACTGCACCCGGAAAAGAAGCTTAGTTCATGCAAAGCTCTTTTTATATGTTTTACTCGTAAAAAGACGGTAAAAAATTGTGGTGGCAACGCAACAAGAATTGAGAATGAATTTCTAAAGATAAGAAACCATAACGAATACTCAATAAACCAAGCCGTTCGAGGTACTTGAACCCTCCCTAATTTTGAGATCTCTTAAGCCCAATTCACATACAATTCATGAATGTCAAATACTACTCCTAGCTCTCCTATTTATAACCATAATCCTCTAACTAACTTTCTAACCAATTGCCCATATGTCCCTCTATTATTCTTTCTCTATTATTCTTTAATAGCCTAAGGTCCTCCAAAGCTATCAGTAACATAGTGGAAATTTTAGTATTTGAGAAATAGAATAATGTTTTATGAAAATTTGGTGATTTAGATTGCATCTAGATTGAACTTATCTTGTGTTTTAATTACAATCCTCAGTGGTACTCAATATGTGAACTACCATGTGTTGACCTAGTAGTTAAAAAGGACTTTATAGATCTAAGAGGTTATGAGTGTAATCTATATGGTGAATACTTATTTAGTATTAAGCTTAAACGTTTGGGTCAATTGATGGTTTAATGTAATGCAACAAATTTCCTAGTGCTTTACTTGACAGCCAAATGTCATAGAGTCGGACAGTTTGTTTCGTGAGAGTAGTCAATGTATGTGTTAGTTGGTGCATTTACTCATGGATATCAAGAAAAAAAAAAATCACACTCAATTTGTGTTATCAACCTTTTCAGTTATTGATAAATTGAACCTCTCTCTATGCCTAGGTAAAGACAGTTTCTTATTTTCATGAAAGTAAACATAGTTGATTTCTAGAGCCAGTTCTTGCTTTATTTGACAGGTTTTCCATTATTTTTTTTCAAGTCTTGCTTCTCGAGTTAGTTAAAACCGCCAAATGATTAGACCATTATGCCAATGGCAGATGGTCTTATGGATATTACTTGTTAATAGTGACTAATATCATTAATTATCAAATGTTCAAGATATGTTATCTTTAAGGCTATGTTTGTTTTTGGTAGAAGATGAGTGGTTGACTACTACTTCTAAAAAAACCACTCGCTTGTATTCGACAATAAACAACTACTCTTAACCACTCATCAAACTCGCTATCAAACCACTCCATCAAATTTCACATCAAACATATCACTCAACCACTGCTAACACCAATTTCCAAATAAGTAATTAATTACTCAACTACTACTAACATCAATCTTCAAACAAGTGGTCAACCAGTATTATCCCCTCCATTCCTCTCCACGCCGCTCTTTTCTACCAAAAAAAAAAACATACCCTAAGGAATTTAATCGGAATTCCTTAAACTGGCCAGTCTTTTACATGTATAGCAGAGTGACAACAAATTTCCTTATCTAATGTCCCGATGCATTACTTCACATATATCTGGTAGCACTTGTTTGAAAACATAAATTGCTGTATTAGGTTTTACTTCTACTTTTCCTACTTGGTTTTTTTTTTTTTTTTTGTATCCATTATTTTCAAGAAGACAAGTGTTCCTGAAGTGTCTTCTTTGGTTGGTTATTGGTTATTCCTAGTCGAAGTCTTATTTGTTGAAATTTTTTGTTTTAGGTACTCGTGGTTCAGGAAAAGAGCGGAGTGCTCCAAGGGACTGGTTTATGGAAGTTTCCCACAGGCGTTGTGGATGAGGTAAATAGTTTCGGATACGCTCTCGTTCCATATCTGCATATAAGATCTTGATAGATTTGGGTTAGCATTAGGAGTATATCAGAGGGCACTTGTGCAATTAGTTAGAAAGTTAGTTACACATTATGGTTATAACTAAAGAGGGTTAGTGAGTGGTTAGGGTATCAAATGAATTGTATGTGAATTAGACTTGAGTGTTCTCAAAATTTGGGAGGGTCCAAGTACCTCGAACGACTTGATTTATCGTGTAACCGTGATGGTTTGTCAATAATAGATTCAGGTTCATACCAAATCTTTGGAATCTTCACATTTACTTTGCTTGATAATATGAAGGGGGAAGATATATGCAAAGCTGCAGAGAGAGAAGTCAAAGAAGAGACTGGTGTAAGTGAATTAAATTACATGATCGTATAAGCTGTATTATCTGGTAATCACTAATCAATGGTTTATCATCTTAATCCCAATAAGAAGTTGTCCTAAACTTTCCAGGCTTATGCCTCTACAGATCGATGCAGAATTCATTGAAGTCTTAGCCTTCAGGTATGAAATTACACTCTGTAAGATTGAATTTTCGTCCCCTTACCAGTCTCATTAGAGGCTTGAAATCTCCGAAGTATGTTTCTTCGGAGGTTCGAAGTTTGAAACCCATGAGTGAAATTAATTTTAAAATATCTTGTTGTCTCATGGGCCCAATCCTTAAGACAAACCCGGGCACGGGTGCCTCTAGGAATGTAGTGGGGTGAATCGTCCAATAGGAATTTTGAATATTTTTTTCTTGTTCAGTTTTTGTTTTCTTTTAAATTTTTGCAGACACACTCACCAAGCATTCTTTGGGAAATCAGATTTGTTCTTCGTTTGCATGTTGAAACCACTTTCCTTTGAAATAAGCAAGCAAGAATTGGAGATAGAGGATGCGCAGGTATGTCCAGATTTCATAGCCGATTCAAACAACATGAAACGGAAACACTTTGCATCAACGTTTAACTTCAAACAGTAAATTCATGTCGAAACTAGGAAAATTTAATTTCATACACTATTCAAACAATTTAATATTATTAAATTTTTTTTTTTTTTAATTTACCTTTCAATTTTCAATCGTTATTTACGAATATAAAATTTCATACCTAGGTCGCCTGGCCTCTCGCCATAGGCGGGCGGGTGGGGTTGCCTCTTAATCACTACTTATGAATCAGTTGCCTCAAAAACTTTCAAACATGTCTGAATGTACTGAATATTTTTGGTGAAATAACCATCTGATTGGTCCTTGCCATTGTATCCAATGACAAAAGACGGCATGTAAGAGTAAGAGTTACAAAACTTATAGCTGCCAACTTTTGCTTGTGTAATTTTCGGATCTGTCGTCATTGCAGTGGATGAAATTCGAGGACTACTTCACTCAACCGCTGCTCGAAAAATACGAAGTATTGAGATGTATCAACAACATTTGTGCCGCAAAGATTCAGAAGCAGTACTCTGGATTTTCTCCCGTGCCCACTTCTGCAGCGTTTTCGAGCAAAAGAAACTTTTTGTACCAAAATGAAACCGACTTGAACAGGCAATGAGGTTCCTCGCTACCAGTTCAGGATAGATACAATAGTTCTTGAACTGTTATGAGATCACCATTCACAAAATTGTGGAGCGATTATTTTGAGTGATTAAAAATAAGAATTTATGAAGAAGAAATTTTAGTAATAGCTCATTTGGATGGAGTTTTTATAGAGCGATTATAAAAGCTCATTTTTAATAGTTTCGTAAAATCTTCGAACAAATCACAAGTAGCAAGAATATTGTTTGTTTGCTTCAGTATGTATCTGTTGAATAAGAACCTTGTTTCTAATAATTGAAACTAGAAAATTTTGTACTTCCCAATGAACTCTTGATGAGAATAAGAGAAGAGTACAACAATGTTGATTTTAATGTGTGACCCTCCCTATGGCAAGAAAATAAATAGAATCAGTTTCAAACAATTCTCTCTTCCTGCTTTGATTTGTCTTTCTGTCCTTAGTTTTAGTCAACAAGAATCAGGATTGAGAATTTGAACCAATGATCATAAAGACACACTTTAAATTTAAATATTTAGCCTTGTCTCTATTGTTATATTTCAAAATTCTTTTAATAAGTCACTGTTTTAAAAGAAATGAGTAAACACTTCACTATTTTCTGCTAAAATCCAAAAAAAAAAAAAAGAAGATAATTTAGCTGCATTCATTTCATTCAATTCTCACATGGGTATGGTTTCGTTAACCTGGTTTAGAGTATTTATAATTAGTATTTAGAATGAAATTTTATATTGAGTATTTAAAAGTAATGATTAATAATGATTGTCGTCTCATACTTGTTTAGGTGTAGTTTTTAAAAATACATAAAATTAATATTTATAATAAGAATTTATTTTGATTATTTAAAAATAATGATTATAATTAAAAACTCTTTTGGAATATAGTTTTTTTTAGAAGTACTCAATAAATACTAGTTTAGAGATTTCAATCCAAACATTCCCTAAATTCCCATAAATTTTTGGTATATTTGGTGTGGTGGAAAAAGTTGAGAATGTCGTAATTAATAGTGTGGATATCAATTTCAAAATCAATTGGTTATAAGAGGAGCACACCCTATCTTTAAACATGTTAAAGAATCCATACCTTTCCAATGTAGGACATTTGCCACGTGGTGGTGAGTATCTCCAACAATCTCTAACACCATTATAATCCAACATGGGAGAGGGAAAAAAAAACAAGAGAAATAGGGTTGTTATTGTCACTGCAAAAGGCTTCAACGCAGGAAGATGCAAAATTGAAGTAAAAACCAAAGAAAGTGGGAAAATATTACTGTATCCCATCAGGAAAATTTGAACGTGCAATCCACGATTAGGAGAAAAAAAAAAAGCATCAGAGAAAATAGGGAAAGCTGTAAAATAGCAAAAATGGAGATGAGGGTTGAGATCAAGACTTTGTCAATCACGAGCCCATCATCCTTGGCCCACCATTCGATCTTCCTAACTCATCGGAGAATAAAAGATTAATCTTTTGCTTCGTTTTTCCAATCCCCATTCTTCACTTTGTTTACAGTTTCTCCTCTTCATAAGAAAAAAAAAAAAAAACACCCATTTCTATCTATTTGTTTGTTTTGTTCTCTGTAATTTTATCCACTTTTTGAGTTTTTTTTTTGTGATTCTGTAACATGAACAATAAATTTGAAGCTTAGGATTAGAAGGGTTTCTCTTTGATGTGGTCCCTAATCAATTGATTTTTTTTTTTTTTTTTTTTTTTTTTCTGTGGAGAATCGTTTTTTTCCCCTTTTTTTCTTTCTTTTTCGCCTCCCACGAAGGATTCTACAAGTGGGGTTTTTTTATATACTTTCCATTTGTTCTTGTTTGTATTAATGGGGAATGTGAACGGGAGAGAAGATGAGGATTGTAACCCATCTGGGGCTGAAGAAGAAGATGAGGAAATCGGTGGTGGTCGGAGGGGTTTGCCGGATGGGCTGACGGCGCCGCCCGATGCTCACCTTGGCTACCTCGCCGGCGATCCGCCTGCAGAGTTGATGGGTCATTCCCCTCCTCGTAGCCCTCGAGTTATTCCATCTCCATTGATGTTCACTCCTCAAGTGAGTTAGTTTCCTTCCCTTTTCGGTCCTTAACCGAAAATTCTTTTAATTTGATGAAAGTTTGATGTAGTTTGTGATTGTAAATGCCTTTTCTTTCCTTTTTTTGATAAGCTTATGCAAGGAATCTTGGCCCTTTTTTTGTGTCTTTACTTTACCTGCACTGTATAGTATATGTTTGATTTAAGTCCAACATGAATAGATGGATGATCTGGTGAATCTACAGGGCTATTATTATTACAATTCTTTCTGCAAATTTGGTTGAATATCTCTATTTTCAGTTTTCTCATTAAATATTTTGCAGAAGGCATCTTGATTTTTAAGGATCCATTTTAGCTAGGAGATCGAATTTGTCTATTTGTATTTGTAGGAAGGTGAAAACATTGCCCTGTCATACTCTCAATCTGAGATGGAGAGGGATAACTGACTGGGAGTAAAATGGTAGATAATTGGGTTTTTTTTTTTTTTTTTACTTTTCCAACTTATCTAGATTGCAATTTTCTTCAAATGCCTCGAAAGTTCACCGGATTTGGGCTATGGAAAACAGTGATACTTTGAGTTATAAACCACCATGTTCATCTTTACTGAAGGTTAGGTTGTGGAACAATCTGTGATCCCTGTATTGGTTTCTTTTCTTTGTTTTTGCACCTTCCATGCTTCTGATAGGTTCGGAGAACTTTAGGGTATTAAAGAATAATAGAGGGACATATGGGCAATTGGTTAGAAAGTTAGTTAGAAGATTATGGTTATAAATATGAGAGCTGGGAGTAGTATTTAACATCCATGAATTGTATGTGAATTGAGCTTGAAAGATCTCAAGATTAGGAAGGGTCCAAGTAACTCGAACGACTTGGTTTATCGTGTATTCATGATAGTTTGTCAATAATAGATTCCGGTTCTTATCAACTTCGTCTTTGCGAGCCATGATTTTGAGTGCTATCTGTGTGTTAACAGGTACCGGTCGTTCCATTGCCAAGACCTGATGAGGTGCACAACTCAAGCCAGTCTTGGATGCATAACAGTACATGGGTTGACGACGTTAGCAGCGAACAAGGAATCCCGACAATGATTACTTGGAGTCATGGTGGCAAGGAAGTAGCTGTTGAGGGATCTTGGGATAGCTGGATAATGAAGTTTGTTGTTCTGTTCTTTCGATTCCTAGTTCGATGTTTACTCAATGACTTCATCGGATGCCTAATGTTTTCTTCCTGATCAGGATACCCTTGCAGCAGTCTGGGAAGGACTTCACGATTATGAAGGTACTGCCTTCCGGTGTTTACCAGTATAGGTTTATTGCTGATGGACATAGGAGACATGCTCCTGACTTGCCTTGGGCTCAAGATGATGCAGGCAATGCTTACAATATCTTGGACTTGCAGGTAATTATCTACTTTTTGCTTATTAGTGTTTTAAAAAGCTTAAGATGCACTAAAGCGCAATGGTCCTTGAGGCTCAAGGCACACTAAAAAGCGTGGACGTTTTCACTTAAGGCACACTGCATAAAAAAAAACATTATATATATATATATTTATTTATTTATTTATATATGAATATATGCACAGTCAAAACATTTTCATGGAAAGAAATGAAGCTTTTAACCAAGAATAATTTATAAAACACACATAAGATTCAACTATTAACCTTCATTTCATGGGAATAAATGATTTTTAACCAAGAATAATATATAAAATGCATAAAACTCAACTAGTAACTTTCATTTTCATGGACAAAAATGAAATTTTAGTTAAGAATAATATTTAAAATATACATAAGTGATTCAAAATATTTCAATATCTTAAAAAAATTATCACGCGCTTCAAATATATGCAAAACCAAAACTTGTAGGGAGATAAAAACATAAAAATTGGAGTTAAAAGAGTAAAAAAAACTAATAAACACAAATGCCCACAAGGCGTGCGCCTAGGTGCACCTTAGGGCTTTGCGCCTTCCCCTTGTTAATCCCGCCTTTCCAATGCAAGGTAAGTGGACTTTTTAAAACACGGTTGCTGACCACTGCTTATGAATGGAAATAGAACAAACCTATTACCATCTCTGGTATTATTGTGCGACTAAGATGCAACGTCTTCGAACTCGGCTATGCAAGCTGCATCAAAGTTGATAATTTTGGTTATTTTTGTTTAAAATTAAAAGTGTGGAGGTTTCTGATCTGGGACTTATGATTGAAAATCAGTTTTCTCCCATTCTGAGATTACCTTGTTTATTTTTTTTGAAACCGGAAAATCGAAGCTTCGCTCCACTATACTCGGGGTAACCACGCCCGTCCCTAGGCCAGGCACCAGGAGACTTCGAAGGAATGGAGACACGGGAGGTGTCTACAAATTAATGTCACAGATAGGTCTCGAACCTGAGACCTTGAGGGAGCACCCCTTCAAAGCTCAAGCCTTCAACCAACTGCGTCACCCCTTGGGGACGAGATTACCTTGTTTATGATGTTACTGTTTTCTAAAATCCAAACTATCCAGTTTCAAGAGAACTAAGCACATAGTAAATAATTCCCTATAGAAAAAGAAAATAATAACCAAGTTTGTGTCTTCACCTTCATAGATGAATTTCTCTTATTTTAGGATTTGAGCCAATAATCTTAATAATCAACTGATGTGAACTATGATTACAAAAATATCCCGTATTTTCCCACATCTGCATATAGTTGCAGTGTTTTAATTAGGACAAACCTTTAATATAAATGCTTTATCAGACATTTTGGTGCAACATTTGATAGATATTTTTTTTTGAACTTTCAACATTTAGTGGTGGATTGAACGCATAACCTCTTGTCAATTCGTACATAGTAACCTCAATACTCGTTT
Source organism: Cyclanthera cordifolia (assembly GCA_037832605.1). Lineage (NCBI taxonomy): Eukaryota > Viridiplantae > Streptophyta > Magnoliopsida > Cucurbitales > Cucurbitaceae > Cyclanthera > Cyclanthera cordifolia. The sequence continues at coordinate 7,098,691 of JBBMEG010000024.1, forward strand.
TATCTGATAGTATAGTTGAGACGGATACATAGCCTGACAATCCGTACACAAAAATGGCTGCCACACCCAGTTATTTGGTGTGTGATAGGATTGGGTAATTAGAGGAATTAGGAATAATAGGAAGGTATATAGGAAAGTAGTAAGGGAGTTTGTTAGGATTGTCTATTATAAATAGAGGGTGAGTGTGAGTGTGAGTGAGAAAGGCATAAAAAATATTGAGAGTTTTCTTAGGGCTCAAGAGAATTGTTCTTCAGAGATGGGAGGTTCCAAGACTTATTAAAACTTGGTTTATCTTGTATATTGAATGCTTTTTGGTTTACTTGGAATAATACGAGGTTATATAGGAAACTTGGTTTATCTTGGTTTATCAAAAATATATTCAATATTTTTTGTCTTTCTCACGGACACTCACCCTCTATTTGTAATAGAAAATCCTAACAAACTCCCTTACCAATCTTATCAGTGTTGTATAGGAAATTTGTGCTATGTCATACTTTTTTCTTTTTTTCAGTTTTCTCTTTCCTTTTTCCTGGAGGATGGCTTTTGGTGGTGGCAGTAAATTCGGAATAAAAGCGCTTATAAAACTTTTTTTTTTAATGAATGCTGCAGGATTACGTCCCAGAAGATATCGAAAGCATTTCTAGCTTCGAACCTCCTCAGTCCCCAGAGTCAAGTTACAGCAGTTTGCAACTTGGATCCGAAGATTATGCTAAGGAGCCACCACTGGCTCCTCCGCACTTGAAAACCACACTGCTCGACATGCCGTGTCCTTACAACGAGATTTTACCTCCTTTGTCAAGACCTCAGCATGTAGTGCTGAATCATCTTTACATGCAGAAGGAGAGGGGTGGCCCCTCCGTCGTGGCACTCGGGATGAGTCACCGGTTCGTAGCGAAGTATGTAACCGTGGTTCTCTATAAATCCTTGCAGAGATAATGTAGTATAGGCATCCTGTGTATTGAAATTCAAAATCTCAAGCCATTTTTCCTTACTGTAGCTTTACATGGTGTTTGATGCCATTTCATTTTAACACTTCTGAATCAACCTGGAAGTCTGAATGGATCGTTCTTCAAGACTCTGTATCTTACATAATGGCATTCTCTTTTTGATCTGACATGCATTTTAACCGTTTACCAACTTTTCCCCATCATTGTAGCAGGATCATTTCACCTCACTTCCCTCTCCGTCTCTCTCATTTTCTTTCACAATATTGTAGTTTTTGCCATTGAATCAATCATTTTGATTGATTCTAAATGAGAAATTATTTTTGAGTGCTTAGAATCTTAGTTTTAGTAATAGCTGGTATGGATGTGATTATTTGTAGAAGGATTGTCATTAATAACTCGTTTGAATGATGATTTTTGTGGAAGAATCACGGATTATAGTTTGCTTTGTTGTGGTTAAAATTGAGTGATTATTTTGAAAGGTTAAAAATGAATAATTAGAAATGAATGATTATTTTGAGTGGTTAATAATGATAGATTAAACATAAATAACTATTTTGAGTGATAAGAAATAAACGATTATTTTGAATGATTACAATACTTCGTTTGGATGTGATTATTTGAAGAAAACTAGTAAAAGCTCGCTTATAATAATTCGTTAATAACGCGAAACAAGGAGACAAACGTAACAAACCGTTGTGTAAATATTGGAGAGATTCTAGTAATGAAGTTGAACATAGGAAGCCATGAGGTAGGCTAACATTTCTTTTTGAAAATTGAGAATTCGAATCTTTAATTCCACTATACTCGGAATAACTACATTTGCTAGGTCAGACACTGGGAGATATCAAATGAATGAAAATATGAGAGTTGTCTACAAATCAATGACATAAATGAGTTTCAAACCTGGAAGATTGATGGGAGCATATTTTCAAAAATTCAAATCTTTGATCACTGCGTCACTCCTTAGAGACTAAATATATCGTTAACCATAAACCTTGCATGCATGAACATGAATACAAAGTATCTCATAAGGTACAAAACGGCAAATTCAGCCATACTACAAAAAACAGTTGTAGTGAGGTATTACATTATTGAACAGCCGTTCGGGTTTTCGTCGCTGAAAATCCGCTCGGGGTAAATGTACGCATACTCAGTGTAATGCTTGGTTGGCCAATACTCAAATCTTTTGATGTCAAACTTCTTATCATCTTCTTCCTTATCTTCTTCTTCCTCGGTCTCTTTCTTCTCTTCAATTGGCTTCTCTTCAACAACTGGTTTTTCCTCTTCCTTCTTCTCTTCTTCTTTCTTCTCCTCTTCCTTCTTTTCTTCCTCCTTCACTACTATGGAAGCTGGCTTTTTGGTTCTCTTCGAGACACTGTCGACAAGCGTTGTCGGATCCATAACCCCCTTTACAATCACCCGATTGTTGCTCAGTTCTGTTTCCACAGACTCTACCCCTGCAACCAAACAACTTCATTTTTCATTCACGTTCTTACTATATATATTCTTTTTTATTAATTCACATGTTTGAATTGAGATTTTAAGAATATTTAAAATAAACCTTTAATCTTCCTGATTTGCTTCCTTAAACCTTGAGCACAAGCTTCACAGTGCATATGAACTTGCAGCACCACTGTTACAACTGCTGGAGGTGAAGGAGCCTGCAGCAAAATTTAAATCTTTTAAATGAAAGTCTTAGACAACATTAAAAACATAGTGACAGGTTGAGGTTAGGATGAGCAACTTATTTTTCATCTCTATTTGTTCAATGCGATAAAATGTGTGCAAGTCTATAGCACGAACACTTCAAAATAGAGAAAGAATCTATGTTGGACACGTATCATGCACACATTCTTCTCGATATTTCTCGGACACGTGTCCGACACACCATTTTACGTGTTCTTATTTTTTTATTATTTTTTTTGAACACATCTTGTTAACATGTGTGGTCTTTGTGCTCAAATCCAAAATATTAATGTTATAGTCAACTAAATTAGACAAAAGTAAAGAAAAACGAAAAAAAGTCATCTCTCTCATTTATCACCAAAAACCAACCACCTTTCTCTCTTATTCATGAACAACTTCGCCTTCATTTTCATCTTCTAAAATACTCGTTTTCCGCCAACTCCACGCTCTAATCGACGTCCATTGTAATTAACTTGATATTATATGCTAAATTTACATATTTACGTATATCCACTGTAGCAGAGTCCTAATTTTTCAGGAAATGACATTCTTGTATCCTGTCGTGTTTGTATCTGTGTTTGTGCTTCAAAGATGACTGTAATTAAAGACATGCATGAGTTCGAATTTCTCTTCGCAATTATTGTTAAACTCGAGATCTTTTTTCTTTTTCTCTTTTGTGTCTTTGAATAAACTAGTCGGTCCCCGCAAATGAGATAAAGACCCGTAAATCGAGCGAAACGATTTGGCACATGGGGTTCGTCCTTCAAATTAAAATGGGTGAAAAAGAAAGAAAGAAAAAACACAGAAAAAAAGGACCCGTGAGTAAGATGGCAATGTGTCTGTGCATATATATTATGGGCGTGGGGTCAAAGGGGTTTGTTCTGGAGGGCCATAAATAACAACTCTACAGCAACAACAACAATAGCAACCTCCAATACTACACCTCTGTTCTTGTGTTATTGTGCATTGAGGTGGAGTGGGGTCTCCATTTTCAAGCCTTTTTCTTGCTTTGTTTTGTTCTTTTCATTGTCAGTTTCTTCCAACTCCCACTCACCAAATTTATTCACTGCCCTTCTCTCTCTCTCTCTCTTCATTTTCATCTTCGAAACCGTTAGAACACAGGTGTTCGGATTTCGGGGTTGATGAGAGGAGATAGAATGATTTAGGGATATAAAGTATTTGTTTGAAGATTAGTGTTTTAGCGAGGAGAGGTTGGAAATTTTTTTTGGGGAGATTTATGTTTAGAAGAGAAAATGTTTATTTTAGATGAATTTTGATGTAAAGTTTGATGAGATGTTAGAGAAAAGTTGAGCAAGGAGAAGTTGGGGAAGAGGTTGTGATGTAATAAAAACAAACAAGAACTTCAGCTTCTCCTCTTCCTCTCCTCCAAATCCAAACACCCCTTATGGAAAGCGTGGACATACATCTCAAAATCAATTGACTTTGAGGTGGATGCTCACGCTATCTAATATAGTATTAAAGCAGTTAATCTTAAGTTCGAGTCTCTACCAAGTTATTTTCTTCCTAATTAAAATTAAATTTTGCTTGTAGGGCATTTCTCAAATTTATAAGTTCACAAGTGAAGGGAATTGTTAGTTGACTTAATTAAGTTTACTTCAACCTATCAGTTTAAACTTTTGGATAGATCGGTGATTTATATAATTTAACATGGTATTAAACTTCATAAACTCAAACGAGTATTTGGTCCAATAGAAATGAAATTGACATCCGATTCAAAATTGGCGAACTCAAAAGTGGCACCATCTAGAGGGGAGTATTAGTTGATATAATTACGTCTACTCCAATCTATCGGCTTAAGCTTTTGAGCTATTAGCAATTTACGTAATTCAACACAAACTTAGCCTCACTTTCTATTTCAACCTCACTATTCTCATTCTATATTCAATCTTTCAATTCATTTCTCTGACAACAACAAATGGCCCAATTATGATCACTGACAAGAACAATGGCAGAAGGCTATTTGAATCCTCTTGATGAGTCATCAATTTTTAGTGTAGACTTTCAACTTAATTATAAAAAAAAAAAAAAAAAAAAAACTTTTAAATTTGTTCTATTTTAGTTTCTTCAATTTTTTAAAGTTCAATCTTAGCCCATAAACTTCAATAAAAATTTAAAAATGATCTAATAATTTTGATATAAATAAATAAAATATGTGAACATATTTTAAAGTTTGGAAAAATTGGACAAACCACTCATAAAGTATGATGTTTGTAACAATTAAATCTTTAAACTTTCAATTTCAGCAATCACCTTCCCTAAAGTTTCAAAAGTGTTGCAATTAACATCCTTAAGTTAATTTTAAGAGATTTTCACATGTGTGAGACTGTAAAATTGTTAAAAAAATATTTAGTCTTTTTTTGTCTCTCTAAAAATCTATAACTAGAGAAATTCATAATTTCTTACCTCTTATAGATTTAGAATGAAAAATCGATAAATTAATGATTTTTTTTTTTAAATACGTGTAGATTTGTTAACTAATGCGTTTTGTCAGTATCATAATAATTTTCTAATGAAGATTTAAAAAAAGATTAATTATTACAAAAAAAAAATCATTAAAAAATTAATTATTTAAAAAAAATTGAATCATTTTTTCCTTGACATAAAATATCATTAATTATTAATAAAACATTAATGTAGAAAATTTCAACAAATTTTTTTTTAAAAAAAACAATTTCATTAAAAAGAATTATCGATAAAGATATATATTTTTTTAATGTTTTTGTATTCAGTTTTTTAATTTTAAAATTTTCGTGGGAAAGTTACTATCATATTGAAAAGATCTATAAATTAAAAAATATACACATTAAAAAAATTCATTAGTTTATACATTTTTCTTATAAAGAAGTTATGAATTTTTTTTTTCTTGACATAAAATATCATAAATTATTAATAACATTAAAGTAGAAATTTTTAAACACTAAATAATCCAACAACAAAAAAATAAAAAATTTAACAATTTCATTACAAAGAATTATCAATAAAGATATTTATTTTAATATATTTTTATTCAATTTTTTAATTTTAAATTTTTTTCTTGAGGAAATTAATATGATATTGAAAATGCACATTAATTAATGTAAAATTCATTAGTTTATAAAAAAAAAATTATTATAAATTTATAAGAGGTAAGAAGTTAGTAATTTCTCTAGTTATAAACTTTTAGAGAGAGAAAAAAGACTAAATATTTTGCTCAAAATAAAAGTTCAAGACTTAATTGTTACCAACACCGTACTTGGGTAGTTTATAGAGAAATATAATATATATTTTTAAAAATAATAACAAAACAAATTCTAAAAAGGCTTAATTTAATCTTCTTTTTGAAGTTTAGAGACTAAAATTGAACTTTTGAAAGTTTATGGATCAAAGTGTAAAGACTAAAATTAAACTTTTAAAAATTTAAAGATAGAAGAAATATAAAAATGTAGAGACTATTTTAACCTTTCAAAATTTAAAAACTATTCTTTTAGTTCATATCATAGGTCAACAAAAAAGAGGAATGATTAGCAATTAAAACATGACAACATACATATGGACCTAACTTTCAACTTCAACCACCCTTTTCTTAGCTTCTTTTTTTTTTTTTTTTTTTGAAAGTTTAAAAATTAAGGTCAAAGTGAAAGTTAAAAACTTAAAAAGGATTTGTTTGAAAATATCTTTTTTTTTTTTTCCTTTGCATAAAATTGATAACTTTCTTACCTCTTCCTTTTTCTCTTCTTCCTTTGGCTGTTTGTCATCTTCTTTAGGTTGTTCCTCAGGAGGTTTAGGCAATGGTGAGATTAGCTCAACTTTTCTTCCACTTTTCTTCTGTAATCTCTCATAAACTTTCAATGGATCTGCCCCTTTCCCTTTCACTACCACCTTCCCTGCTCTGCTATTTGTTATCACACTCTCCACTCCTTCAAAACCATAATTTAAACAACATTCTTAGAATATGTTTGAGACAACAAGAAGAGAACGGGAAAATGTGGACGATAGTTAAAATAAACGAGTGAGTGATGAGAAGTAATTTGGTGGCTCAACGGTCTTCCCTTCCATTCTCACTACACCAAACATGCCCTTATACTCAAAATCTCTTTTTTTTTTAGGACATGTTTGTCTATGACAAGAAGTGAAGACATGAAAGTAAATTTCGAGGACCCCACCCAAACGGGCAAAATACTTAAGCGGGTATTTCATGATTCTTGGATTCGACACAAGCGAGTGAGCCAAAACGAGTATTATTGCGGTCCACAAATCCGGATCTAGTCCAAGATAGCTTTCCCTAAAAATGGTGTCATCTTGAGGGGAAAAATTGTTGATCAAGATATATATATATTAGATAGAGTGAGCTATTCCTCTCATAACCAATTGGTTTTGAGATGGATGCACACACTATATACTTTCTAATAATGAAGAAATGAAAGTAATAATAAATCAATGATTGATGAGATGTAACTTGATCGACCAAACGATGGAAATAGATCTCTTCTCTTCTCACCACACAAAATATGCCCTTATACTCAAAATCCTTTTTTTATATGACATGCTTGGCTACAACAAGAAGTGGGTGAGAAAGGATTAAGAAAAAAAACGTAAGAATAAACCGGTGACCGATAAAATGTAATTTATAGACCAAACGGTGGAAATAGATCTCTTCGCTTCTATTCCTACGCACCAAACTGTCATTCACGTTGTTCTTGAATGAACAAAAAAAAAAACTCACCTTGAAACCCTTTGAGAGCTCGAGCAACTTTCCTAGCACAGGCTTCACAGTGCATATCAACTTTGAAGACAATTTCTGAGGGTGGTTCTTCTTCATTTTTGTCTTCTTTCTTTTCTTCTTCTACTTCTGCTGCTGTTGTTCTTGGTTCCTTCTTTTCTTCTATGGTTTCTTCTTTCTTTTGATCTTCTCCTCCTTCCTTTTTGATTTCCTGTAAAAAGGGTATCCAAAAAAAGCAAAATTTTCAAAAGGGTTGTAGTGCAAAGTGTGTAATTATCAGAGTGGAAAGTGAGAAATTTGCTTACTTCACCCATGGTTGAGAGTTTAATGGGGTATTGGAATTGCAATTGAAGCTCAAAATTCAAACAAATTGGAGGTTTTGGTTTTCACTTCTTCTGTTTTAGTGTGTGTGAGAATGTGGATTTATGGGTGTGGAGCAAGGTGGGGGTAATCTGCAAATCTGACATGGAGGAATTTAATGCAGCCTACCCATATGTTCCTTTTTATCTCACTTAACTTTACAAATTTGCCCCTCAATTTCTTCATAATTACTGGTCCACACATGTACTTTATACATGTTAAGAATTAATTATTTGTTTGAAGATTGACTGTTTCTGAATGGTGTACGTTTAATGTAAAATTTGATAAACCGAAAGGATTGGTGGCGCAGTGATTTCATTGTCTGGTGTTAATGCAGTTCAACATTGCCCTCTATGCGGGGCTTGTGGTCTTCCTCCCCTTTAATTTGTATTAAAAAAATGTATAATAAGAATGTTATTTAAATAACTTTCTAAACTAGCCTTTTTTTTTTTTAATTGCATTTTTTTTTTGAGATTACAACAACCGATGGAAGGAGATTTAAGCGGCTTACTGGATGCTGAAATCGTTGATTGTTAAGATGATTTGAAGCATATTTCTTATTTTATCATTTTTCTGTCAACGAGAATTTAATTTATATCCGAGCAATTGTATTAAAAATGTTAAGTTATGTAAATTATCAATCAACCCAAAAATTTAAATTGATAAGTTTAAGTAAATTTTAATTATATCAACTCTAACAAAAATGTCAATATTTTTTTTTTTATCATTTATAAGATAGATAAATTACTACTTTCATTATTAATTAATTTTGAGATACATGTCTATACTATCTACTATTTTATTAGAATTCATTAAATTTAAACATATACTTTTTCAATAAAATAAAATTAGAATCCATTCTAAAGAAACCATTTCGAAGGACATGTCGTGGACTTTAGATTAGAAAGATGACGTAAACTTTAAGAACATATTTGAAATGGTGGAAGAGATGAAATGAGAAGGGAAGAGATTTTTTTTACAACGTTTGACCCACCAAATTACATCTTATTAATGACTAATTTACTCTTACATTTCTTCCTTTATTTATTTCCTTGCCTTTCCTCCTCGTTGTAGCCAAATATGCCTTATTAAAGATTCATTTCCTTTCCTCTTTATTCATTTCTATCACTCTAAGGCTATGTTTGATTTTGATAGAAGAGAAGCTCTTAACCACTATTTCTCAAAAATCACTTGTTTGTATTTAGTAGTAAACAATTACTGTTAGTCACTCATCAAACAATTCCATCAAATTTCATATCAAATACATCACTCAATCATCACTAAATCGATTTCCAAACAAGTACTTAATTATTCAATTACTACTAATATCAATCCACATACAACTATCTAATTATCATTAACTCTTTAGCAAACAAACACACAAGGGTTTGCTTGTTTTCGGTAGAGAGAAATGGTTAATTACCACCCCTCAAAGAACCACTTGTTTGGATTTGATAACAAACGACTCATCTTAATCACTCATCAAACCCTCTATCAAACTATTCAATCAAATTTTACACCGAACATATTACTCAACTACTACTAAGACAAATTTTTCAAACAAGTAATTAATTATCTAACCAACCGAGACAATCCGACCTGGCGTAACCTTATTTGCCATATTTTTATCCCAAACCAAAAAACCATTGATAATAATCCCCTGTTTTCGTCAGCTCTGTTTTCAGATCTCTTCCTTTTGAATGATCATATCCAAATTGAAGAGCTCATTTTCACATCATTTTAGCTCAGTTTCAGTTCATAAATTCAGCCATGGAAGAAAGAGTTTCCTTCTTTCTCTCTGGTGCACATTTTTTTCTCTCTCCCCTCATCATTACACTGATTTTGATTCTCCCTTTTAAAAAAAATCTTTCTTTTTTTCTTGCAGGTTGTTCATATGGTGTTGAAAGTTGACCTCGAATGGATCGCTGCTACACGAAAGTTAGAAAAATCCTCTGCAAATTCCCTCGTATGTATATCACATAACACAGAACTTTACAAAATCTTTAAATTTCCATAGTTTATTTTGATGGGTTTTTTGTGTGTGTGTGTCTGTGATAGATCATGAACAAAATTTGCTGCAAAGGCGACAGATCCATTAAGAGCATCCAAATCAAAGAGCCTGAAGAAAAGAAAGACAAGAAAACGAAAGATGCAGAGAAGAAAAAAGAGGAGCCAAAAAAAGTGGTGGCTCCACCGGGTGTGGGCAATCCGCGGATCCTCTTTGTTCTAGATCAGGAATTATGACATGCAATATTGCAACAATCCTCCCCTCAAACAAAATACACCTAAACTGATCCTCTTTGTTCTAAAACAAAGTACACCTAAACCGATCCTCTTTGTACCAAATTGTTAGGGACAACGAGCATCCACAAACCTCCACATTTATATGATATTGTCCACTTTGAGAATTACCCCTCATGCCTTTGTTTTTTGTCATTATCCAAAAGGCCTTATATCAATGGAGGAGTTGGTCCCCTCCTTATATACCCAAGCTTTTTCCCCAACTTAGCGATGTAAACTTTGTTTGCTATGCAATATACCAACAATTCTCTCCTCAAACAAAGTACGCCTTGAACCTGATCCTCTTTGTTCTAGATCAGGAGTTATAACATGCAATATTGCAACAACTAGTCCACGAACGTGGTGCATCTATCAAGTGATTAAGTATAGAAAAGGGAAGATAAATTTTTTTTTTTTTTTTGGTGTGGAAACTTAACCCATATTCTTTATGAGATGTTTGGTGAGAAAATAAGAGGAAAAAAAGATTAAAGGCAAAGGAATGGATGTGAGAGTAAATATTCCTCAATTTATGAGTTTTTTTTTTTTTTAATGGGCTTCGGGGTGTTTGTTTGAGATTGTATGGAGAAGTTATTTTGAGTGTTTAGTAATAGCTCGTTTGTTTGAAGGTTTTGGTAGAATTTTTAAAAAGATGTGTTATTAATTTTTGTTTGTCTAAAGAAGGTTTATGGAGGAGTTATGAAAAGTGTTTGTTGTTTTTGGTATGATGTGACATTTATGAATATTTTTAAATAAAAAATATTTAAAAAAAAAAATTGAATAAATAAAAGTTTAAAAAAATAAAAACTATAAAAAAAGTAAAAAAAGAAAATTCAAGTCAGCCACGTGCGCCTGATATGGTCACATCTCTTCTCCTCCTACGCTCTTGAAAACAAACAAAAATCGTAAACCACTAGCACCTAATGCTAGTTTCCACCTCATTTCTGAAAACCTTTCTCAAACAGCCCACTAGGCGATTTGTTTCGCACTTTTATAGTATTATTAGAAATGAGATTTTATAACCACTCTTAAAACAATCTCATTTAAAATAGCTATTACTATAATTACTTCTTAAAATTATTCAAAGTAACCTCTCATTATTCTAATCGCTTCTAATTATCCATCCAAACAACCCTGCATTTTCGAAATAAGGGTATGTATGGAATGAAATATATATTTCTTTTGGTGGATATTAATTTAAATTAAAGTCTTTGGAATAGTAATATACTCATTTTCAAAAACCTAATGTATAAAACAAAGGCCAATTAGAAAAATTGAAGTGTTTAATTAACAAAAAGTCCACGATTATGATTTCTAATGATATGATTGGCTAGCACGTTGAACAAAAAAAAAACCCTCAAAGCCAATGCCAACCAAACTAAGCTTAAGCAAAATTCATTCACAATTGACAAAAATGGGAAACTGCATCATAAACACAACCCAATTCTCAAAGCTGCAAAAGATCAAAGATTTCATGTGTTGCAATGGAGAAAACATCAATTTGACAGTGCCAATTGAAAACAAAGATTGTGAGGCTTATAAAAAAGGCCTAAGCCTAAGAAACCAAGCCTTTACAACTTCAAGTGCTGCGGTTCGTGTTGAGTGTAAGGCTCCTCCGGTTCGTGTTTGTATCGATGATGATAATGATGATGATAATGATGATGATCATGATATTGTCAAGCCTGTAGATTTGTGCAAGCTCCGCAAGGCCATCGTTGTTGTCAGCAAAGAACAGCTTGAGTTGCTTTTGAGAAACTCGAAAACGTTCTGCAATGAAGGCATTGCTGTTCGATTCTCCGATACTTTCGAGTTCGACGAACCTATTGCCAGATGGCGCCCCGCCTTGCCCACCATTCCCGAGGCACACAAGTGTTAGTTTTGTTCTTTTATTATGAGAAATTTTTGTTAAATTATGGATTCGATACCTGAACTTTCAAGTTTGTGTTGGTATTTCAAGAAGTTTTAAATAAAAGTCTTTTTAGGTTCTTTTAAAAACTTTTCTAGCTTTGATGATTAAAAGGTGTTTGGTACGAGGGGAAATTATGGGTTGAGATGGTTTTTTTTTTCTTCTTGATTGGTGAGAGGGGTAATGGTACTCCTCCCAAACACCAACCATTATGAATCCCTCGTATCAAACAAGATTTTCGGTCACTTTCACTCTTAATCTCTCGTACTAAATAAGATTTTCTACCGCTTTTACTACAACCACTCATAACCCCTCCTACTGAACCATGTTTCATCTTCTCCAAATCCCTCCGAACAGATCAGCTTTTATCTCCTCCAAACCCTTCGTACCAAACACCTCCTAAATAGACAATCGCAAAAGTACTAGAAGAAACTGATGATACACTAGATTTTGGCTAAGTATCATCATAGGGTATGTTTCACTATGGCGGAAAAGAAAGGAAAAGGAATGGATAAATAAAGAAAAGTAAGAATAAATTAGTGATAAATGGAATGTAACTCAGTAGTCCAAACGGTGGGAATGAATACCTTCCCAGCATGCCAAAAAAACATGCCCAAAGATAAATGATTGCTAGACCCTTCTTTTCTTTTTCATTTTAGGGAAAAACAAGCAAAACTTGAGTGCATTGTTCTAAACATTTAACATGACTTCAGTTATTTACTAAAAAACCTCAAGCAGATAACACTAATATGTGTACATAGCAGAGCAAGTATTTCTGAACTGGTCCCAAGTAAACTGCAATTTTCTAGCTACATAAGAACAAGAACAAGAACAAGAATTGATTGATATAATCAGTTCTGCATCTGGATTCATTTTCCCTCTGCAAGTTATCAAGTTGATAGCCTACGACTACAACACAATGAATCAATCACAATTCATGAATGCTGAAATGAAACAAGAAACTTGAAAAGAAATTGTACACTCTCAAATGATATTGTTAGAAGTTAGAACCTTTTGGAGTAAAGGATTCTAGCATTTTTCTTTTCCTCTATTCTTCCTGCTGCTTCCCTTGACTTCCCTGCTGCCTCTCTCTTCAGTTTCCTGGACTCAACTTCCATGGCCTTTGTTACTGCATCAACCTTTTTCATGAGCATCTGCCAAAACGTTCATCATGTTCAAGAGAAAGCAAAAGGGATGGTGTTATGAAAAAGAACAATAATCGAAGAGAAATTTTAAGGAACGCAAAGAAAAAAACACATAGATTTATGTGGTTTACTAACGATTTGCTAGTTACATCCAAAGGCAGAGGAGAGAAACCGTTTTATTTAGGAGATAAGAATACAGAACGTCGATTAATTGGGACTAGGGTTTTAAGAGAGTTAATATGGGCACTCTCATAAAACCTAATTACATATTTCATCTAGGTTTCGGGAGCTTGGGTCTAGGTTTCGGGGCGTTGCCCTCAAGCCCCCACCAGTGACCTCGCCCCTGGACCCCGACTAGTTGACTAGGCAGCAAGACCCCGACCAACTATTCGTAGGGCATCAAACAGTTTAAGACATATCTCAACAAAAGGAAATCTATATGGAGAGAAAGAGAATGGTTGGATGATTTACCTTTATTTCTTCATTTTTTGCAACCAAGTTGCCATCTTTCACTTCAAATTGCTTCCTCAAATTGATCACCTCCTTCTGTATATTGTCATAAAGAAAACCCGAAACCGTATCTTCGGCATCAACGCTCTTCGGTTCTTTATTATTGGTTTCTTGAGAAGCTGCTATTATGTTAGGATCTCTGTTTTCTTTGTTTCTCCCCATCACACTGCCTTCCTTTTCACCAATATCAGCCACTCTACTTCTACCCGAAACCCACATACGCCTTTTCTTTACATTTTCGTGAGCCGAGGCGTAGTTGTTCTTCAAGCTGCTGGATCGAGCTAAGTTCGGTGCAGCTGCCTTTTCATTTTCTTCATTGGGTTGCACATGAATGCTAGAGCTTTTGGTGATGGATGAAGGCCTTGAGAGTGATGTTGACCTCTTCATTCCATTGCTTGTCATAAAGCTTAAGATGTTATTGGATCCTTCTGTTTTAGGGGAAATCAGCATTTGTTTTAACCCTTCTTCCAATGTTTTCAATCTCAGCTTGAACTTTTCCTGAAACTTCAGCAAAAAAATTGAAAGAATGTTTCTTTGTGTTAAACATAAAAAAGTAACATTTATATATTCAGCACCTTGAGTTGTGTTTCTGCCTTGGCTGTTCTTTCACAAACAGTTAACTTCTCTTTCATTCTTTGCAACTCTGCCTATGGATTTGAACAAAACTAAGTTAAGTCATAAAATTGCAAAGCTCTTAGGGGATATTTGTTTTGTGTTATAAACGAGCTATTACAAATTGCAAGGACATCCAAACAAACTACTGTAATAACTCAAAATAATCATTCATTTCTAATCACTCAAAATAATCCCTCATTTTTAACTATTTGAAATAATCATTTATTTCTAATCATTCATTTCTAACTACTCATTTCGAACTTCTCAAAATAATCACTCATTTCTAACCACATCCAAACAAGCTATTATTAAAACTTAAATTTCTAATCACTCAAAATAACTCTTCATTTATAATCACTCTAAAATTCTACATCCAAACATCTTCTTACGCACTAAACTCAGGTTTTGCAAGTACCTGCAATATCTTTCTCTCTTCATGCCACTGCTTGACAGACATAACTTTGTCATTTTCATCCTTCCACTCATTAGCCATCACGGTAGCGACACGTTGTCCCGAGACTTTAGCTTTCGCCAATTCTCTCTCAAGAGTTTTCTTCTCTTCCTGATAATTTGTTCAAATCATATCAATGAATTGACAATAGATAGAACATCAAATAACATGTCAAGCCATTCCATAAACTTACATGCAACTCTTCAACCTGTCGCTTGTAATCTGGAACCGTGTTCGTTGCGGCTCCTCCAGCTAGAATGGCTTCCTCTAGATCCTCAATGGTTTGTCCAAGCCTTTCAACTTCAATTACTTTTTGGCGATTGGTTTTCTCGAGGATCCGATTCTCTTCCTGGTTGTAATCCATGAACATGGTTAGTTTTTTCACAATCAGTCTTTGAGAAATACAATTGGTTTAAGTAAAAAGTATCATTGCCTGGCAAATTTCAATCTGTCTCTTCAGCTCAAAGTTGTGATTTTGAACTTCCTCAACAAGGAGACTTCTTTCAAGCGCGCTTTGCAGAATTCTCTCCGATTCGAGCAGCGCCGCTTCCTTAAACTTCACGAGACGCTCCAAAGCTTTCTTATCCTCCTGCAGTAATGCAACCTAAAAAAGGGCACAAACCAAAACAACTTAAAACCCTTCACATTTTGGTAATGCAGAAATGGTTTATAACAAGTTTCATCGCTCACCTCGTTCTCGTACATTTTGATTTCGGCTTCGAGAGGAGCGACGAAAGATGCAATGGTAAGAGAATCGTCCTCTTTCTGATTTGCATATACCCTTTTGAGAGTAGCTTCAGCAGCATATTGTGCAGCCACTGCATTTTTCTTCTCTGTTGTTAGTCTCTTTATTCCAAGGTTCTACATGTTCATAACTTCAATTATGAGCTAATCATCAAGTTAAGGATAAGTAAAATAGAATCCAAAGGCAAATCAAACCACCAACTTTGTGTTCAAGAAGATTTTCAGTGGCTCTAAGCTTGTCATCAAGTTTATGAACTTCACTTTTCAGCTGAGAATTATAAATTGAAAACCCAATTAGGAGTTAAAACCATGTTAAAGAATTCATTCCCTTTATTGTAATTAATATGATTAGAGATGGTTCAAGCAGAAACCTGTTCTAGAGCTTTGTTTTTTTGCAATTCTGTGGCTTTCAAGACCTTGATTTCACTGTGAGCAGCTCCCAGTTCCCTGTTCTTCTCTGCAATGTTTGGTTATAAAAGTAAAGAAAAAAAAAACACTGATGACAGATTTATCAGAACTAGAGGTGCACAAGAAAATCCGACAATTTCGAACAACTCGGATTGCCCAACCAAACCGTAAAGATTGAGTTGGGTTATGATTATGTTTAAGATGGGTCGGATTGAATTGCGATTTTTATCCTCTTCATTAGGTTTGGTCAATGTTTTAATTTGGCGAAATTTTTACTCATTCAACTCGACCCAACTAAAAATAATATTATATATGTGAATAAGATAAATTAATTAGATAAAATTTTAACATATTAGTAATGAACATTTACTAATAAGATAGTGTATATTTAAATACATATCATGCAATTTTTGTTTTGTTTTTTTACATATTTACAAGTTATCAATAGAGTCTTAGACAGAAAATAAATAACACTAACTCCATAATCCAACCCAAAAAGATATGAATTGGGTTGAGTTCTCGGAGATGTTTGTCCGCTCAAAATAAAATTGTGGAGTGATTATTTTAAGTGATTAGAAATGAAGGGTTATTTGAAATTATTAAAAAAAATTATTTTTGTATTAGCTCCTTTCGTTGATGCTTTTGGTAGAGGTGTTGCATTAATAGCTCGTTCGATTCATAGTTTCTGTAGAGAAGTTGCAGATAACTATTCGTTTGGATAAAGTTATAAATAAGTAATTATTTTGAGCGGTTAAAAATGAGTCGTTAGAATTGATTTATTAGAAATGAATCGTTAGAAATGAATGATTAATAATACGCAGGATCCCTATTGAGAACATTCCAACTGATTTTATAGCAATGAGATACAATCAGTTCATGAAAAAGTCAAGCTCTCCACTTCTACTTAAAAAAACAGAGCATTCCATGAATTAAAAAGAAAAGAAAAAACAGGGGAACCCATGAACGGCAAATGAAATCAACAATTATTCTCATAAAAAAAAAAAACAAATATGAAGAAGTTTATCTTATAATCCTTAAAAAAAGAGTTCACATTGAAGAACTCATCCAACTGCCAAAGAAAAGAAGAACCTGCGACAAGATTCTGCAAACGGTTGAGCTCCAATAGAACAGGATCAGGATGAACAACAGAAAGAGAAACCTCTTCACAGCCGACATGTTCCTCGTAACTAATCATTTGGACCACACGATTTGTAAGATAAACACAAAACAGAGGAAGAACAGCAATAAAAAAGAAAAGGAGAGGTGGGGTTTAAAATGGAAGAAACTGGGTAATGAAGTACAATTTTGAAAACTGTAACGGTCACTTTTTTTTTTCTTCTCGTCTTCTTTCAATATCTTTATATTTAAATGCAGAAGAAAGATTTCCCTTTAGGAATCTTGAACCGCTAATCTAGTTTGATTACGAAAAACTAATTGTGATTAAGACTGTTTGGGAAAAAACGTATCTTTTCATTTAATACGATCAGTTATCACAAACAATAATCTTGTTTGGATAGAAACCCTTAACCCTGTTTTTGTATCCTTCATAAAAAAAAAAAAAGATAACATGCTGATTGAAGCAGCCATTTTTAAAGCTTTAGCCATTACGCTTACTAAGGAAGAAACAGAGAGAAGAGGGAGTATAGAGTTTAGAGACAAGAGCCTGGGAATGGAACAAAACCATATTAATAGTTAGGGGAAACGTAAGAAAAAGAAATACAAAACTAAGGTTGTGTTTGGGCAAACGGAATAAGAATGAAAAATAGAATGATTACGGAGAGAATGATTAATTGTTTTGTGGTTAAAAGAACGATTAATTATGTTTGGGGAAAGAAAATGATAATGATAAAAATAAAATAATGGATATGATGTGAGTAAAAAATAGTCCTGAGGAGAATATAAAGTAGTTAGTAGAGAATGAATAAATGATTTTGGGAAAACGTCATTATGGAAAGAATGATTTCGATGGCCCAAACACTGAGAATCATTCTTGGTCTCATTCTATCTCTTCATTAATAGTGGCCCAAACACCCCCTAAGTGTATTGTGTAGTGAAGTCGTCATTAGTTTGAGATATAGATTTTATTTTGTCATATGTTTCAAAATCATACTTTTGCTCATGTCCAATTATAACAAAATTGCAATTCGATATCATTAGCTAAGAAGACAACTAGACACCCAAAGAGTTGGTGGCGCAGTGATTTCATTATTTAGTGTTAATCAAGGTGGATTTAGAGTCAAATTAACCGCTCTTTTCGGATTGTAAATTTACGAACGACATACTATTTCTTAGATTTTATCAAATCTTAGTGAATGAAATTCTAATTTTTCAAACCATAGGAACTAAAATTACAATTCATCTAATACTTAACTACTCGTTTGAAGATTTTGTGCTAGTTGTGGTTGTGTAATTAACTATTTGTTTGAGAATTTATGTTAACAATAGTTGAGTGATAAATTTAATGCGAAATTGATAAAGAATTTAACGTGAAATATGATAGAAGATTTGATAAATGGTTAAGAATAATTATTTACGATAAAATACAAATACGTGACTTTCGAGAAGTGGTCCGGATGTATAAACAAACAAACATATAACCTAAAATAAAAACTTACATTTTCAAACTTAGGGATATTGAATGTGAGAGTTGCTTAATGAGATTTAAGTTTGGACGTCATGGTTCAATAAGTCCAATTGGCTTGTTGTTGCAGAGCACGAAGAAATTAAGGTTTGTTTGTTTTGACAGAAAAAGTTAGGAATTGGCAGTTGGAAAGTTTTGACATTGGTATTAGAGTTTGAAATAACTTTTTCAGTCAACTTACGTGCACTTCTATTAATGTCACACGACATATGATTTGATTCAATAATATTTTGATGTCAAAAAAATTCGTAGAAAATTAATTTATGAGTAGATTGTCACCGTAAATTGAATCCACGAGAAACAAAATCAACATAAAAGTTAAAAAGATTCAAATTAAAAATTTCATGGTCGAATTTACAATCAAATATCGGTTTAGTTAGGCTTATTTTGGCACCATAATTTTTAAGCAACAAACATTCGTTCTTTCAAAATTAATATTGATTTCTAACCTAAATTAATATTTTGTTATTAGAAATTTCTTATAACACAAACCAAAGTAATAATTCTCATAATTATTATATTCATAATGGATCCCTTTTAAAACATTGGTAATAATTCTTATAATTATTCCTTTCATTTTTATTTTTTTTGGTCCAATCTATACTCAACTTCTATTTGAAATCTGTCACGCATAGGATTACGTGGTAACTATTAATGTCTTTTAAAACAAACTATAATTCATCGTCATTTAATTCTTTTATTTTTTTAGAACAAGTTAAACCCTACGACATAAAAGTATTATGAAAACTCGAATTAGTGATCGAATCGATAATTAATTTTGAAATAAGATAATTGTCATTTTATCCATTTTATTAAACCTTTCACTTTGTGTTAGTATAATATTGTTATCGAGACAATTAGTCGATTACCACATTAAAAAGAATGGAAACTTTCGTCCAATTTGTTAGATAATTGAACTACTTCTTA
>JBBMEG010000024.1:7118127-7160547 GCA_037832605.1 Cyclanthera cordifolia
TCTCTCTCTCTCTCTCTCTCTCTCTCTCTCTCTCTCTCTCTCTCTCTCTCTCTCTCTCTCTCTCTCTCTCTCTCTATTGTTGGACCTTTTGTGTGTGAAGTTCAAAATTTTGAATTATATGAACATACACTCAAAGTGTGAACAATAGTTTTAATTAGTACTATTGTGAAATATTGTTAAAGATAAGTTTTTTTTTTTTTGCATGTGAGTTTGAATAGTATCACACTTTGATTCATGTTTGAGAACATCAACATGTCAAAAGATAGCCATGGATATATAAAATTTGATTCTTTTAGTTTAATGATTGTAAGGTGAGGATCAAATCATCAACATTTGAAATGGTAATTCAATTAGTAGATGGATATGAACCTTGATTAATAAAGTTAATAACGAGAATGCAAATACGATGTATATATACACATAAATGAGAACAATATGTTCGCCAATTTAGTCTAACTCAAAAGTTTTAGGTGACGAGTTAGGGTAAATAGCTTTATATCAACCAACTTATACTAAAAACAAAATTTTAACCAAAAGAACAGTAGTTCAGCCGCATTAGTGTATACCCAAGGATCACGAGGTCACGAGTTTGAATCTCATACTCTCAATTGTTGTAATCTCAAAAACAAAAAACAAAATTTTAAATAAATGTGTTTGGAGAGTTAGACACGGTCACAATTGAAAAATAAAAGCAGCACAAAAAACACCTATAAAACTCTCCGTGAACACTTTTACTTTCACATCTATATCACACCCACTCTTTAACTCCTCATACGAAATAAGTTATTACCTCCTCTTAAGTCCATCCAAACCACTTCCCTCTCCAAATCCCTCTTTCCAAACACCTCAAAGTGAATCCTATTAAAGAGACTCATTATTGATGACAATCAAGATCTCAATTCTCTTATCAATAACCCCTTTATATAAATGTGAAAAACACACAAGCAAATGAAAACTAGTTGAAAAAGAGAGAGAACTCTAAGCTAAGGTGCTAGAGAGGAAGGAATCTATGTCTCTCTTTTTACCATATGAGAAAGCTTTGGCCTTTGCCTTTGCCTTTGCCTTTGCCACACTTATGAAAAGAAGGGAAACTAAAACAAGAAGTTTGGGCCCACCAAAGACAAAGGTTACTAGTGTCCCAAGTGCCTTGTTGGCTTGAAAATAAAATAAGGGGTTGAAAAAAAAAGGGGGTTCTTCATTGCTTGAACAATATGCATAGTATAACAAAAAGTGAAAAAAAAAAAAAAAAAAAAAAAAAAAAACAAAAAAAAAGAGTTTTTGATTTGACCAAACTCAAAAGCATCATAGCTTGGGCTTCAAAGTTTGAGGTTGTTAAGGTAAGCTAATGAATGAAAGAGCTTAATTGCTATGTCTTCTTCTTGTTGGTTGGTGAATTAGGAGTAACCCATATGCAATTAAAAATGAAATTAAATTTGAATCTTATTATAAAAAAAAAAAAAAAAAAAAAAAGAGTGAAAGTATCTCATACTATTCATGAGATGCATATGTTATAACTATTTTTATTCTTGTTAATTGGTTTTGAAATAAAATCTTATATTAGTCTATCCTGATCCTAAGAAAACTGAGATTTGACATGAAAAATTAAAGTTAAGAATTAAAAAAGACATTATTTTAGGGGGAACTTTTTAAAGATCTCATGATAAGTGGATTTAGATTAATATTGTTAATAAAATACACCTCTTACTAATTTCATACGTTAATTATATATGTGCGTGAGTGTTCGAATAAACTTAATATGCACTTTAACTAGTCTTACGTGAAATTGTCTATTCTATATGTTAAATATGAATTCACATCTCATTATGTAACTATGGTTAGTGGGTTAAGTACTATAGTTGAGTTTAGCTAGGGTTTTTAACATCGAAAATATGGAGAGATCATAAACTATATATAAGGCATTTTATGGTGGGTTTAATTTTTGAGAATTAAAACAAGCCTCTTAATTTGAATTATTGCTAAACTTCTTCTTGCATTAATATTGAATGAGATTCAATCTCAACCATTTGAAGAGTAGACGTAAAACTAACTCACTAACCATCTAACCGAATGGATAAGTACTGGTGCAATGGTTTTATTATTTGATGTTATTCTAGTTAAACATTAGCATCACGGATGAATTTGAAACAATTTGTTCAGCACTAAAATATTTGAACGATAAAGAAACTTGTCGAAAGATATTTTCTTAAACAGATCTTTATTAACAACCCAAAATCATGTACCAAAGGTCAATGCACAAACCACTTTGGTTTCATTTCACTCAATATTCTGATTTAATTAGTTGTTAATTGTATTTAGCAAGTGTAGGGTGTGTTTGTTAAGGGTACAATCATTAATGGTATGAAGGCCAAAGTTGTTTGGATCATTGGATCCTCTTGGTTCCATCCATAAAGGTTAGAATCTTAATGCACTTTCCACATGTCTAAACTTGATGATATGATTGAGGTGGGTTGGTTCAAATCTATCATATAAGGTTCAAAGTTTTTTTTTTTTTTTTTTCTCTCTCTCTCTTTCTTTTTAGGTTTGCTTTTATGTATTTTTTAATTTTTAATCAAAACGCTTTCAGCTTGTTCAATCATTGTTGGTTTGATTAGTTTTTAATTAATTAGTTGTTTAGGAGGGTGTTTGGACATGTGGAATTTATAAAGGTAAAGTGTTTACATATGGAAGATTATTTTATGTAGACAGGCATATCCATAATTCTTTTAAATGATGAATTTTTTAAACTGCTTGCACATAATAACTCGTTTTGATGTATTTAGAAATAAGTTGTTGTTTTTAGACTATATAGATAAGTGGTTAAAAATTAATGATAATTTTGATTGATTATAAATGAGTTATTAGAAGTAAATGATTGTTTTGAGTGGTTCAGAATAGCTTGTTTGGATTTAAGTTTTTAAAGCGGGAGTTGTGAAACCTCATTTGTAATAACTCGTTAATAACGCAAAACAAAAAATATAGGAAATACCCACCTTCAAGACTTTGTTCCAAATTGAAAATGTGAGAAGTTTTTGATACATTTATATGATATGTGAATCGTTCGCTACCAATTAGTTTTGAGGTGAAATCTCATATTATCTAACATGATACAAATCGGTATTGATCCTCCAAATTTTGATTCGAGTAAACAGGTATTTGATCCAATAATTTGGTATTTCGAGCAGCAAATTCAAAACTAACTCAATAAAGTCTTCCTTATCATTTTAACAAAATGGTTACTTAATCAACCTTTTTAGATTTTCAAATACAAAAATAGGAAAAATTACTCTCTCTTTTTTAGTTCTTAAACTATTTAATTTCAATTTGGTCCAAATGTTTTAAAATTACACATTTTTATCTCTAACATTTCAATAATGTTCATTTTTTGTCCCTAAATTTCGGAGGCTAGTTTCAATTAATCTTTTGTTTCAAAATTCATCTTTATCGTTGTCATTTCAATAATAATTACTTTTAAGTATGGATAGAGTCGCCTTTGAAACATAAGGACTAAACTGAAATTAGATTTTAAATATTAAACCAAAAAATGAGCATAATTCAAAATGTATAAAAATATCCAATTTTTAAACATATGGATCAAAAGCAAGGGTATTGAAATATCAAAGATAAAAGTGTGTATTTTTGAAAAGCAGCCATCAAATTAAAATATACTTCAAACCTAGGACCAAAAATATATTTTTCTTTAAAAATATACTAGCTTGGTAGCCTTAGAACAAAAGATTCTTATTAACATTTGGTTGATTGGCTGAAATCTAAATCATCAGAGTCACCGGTTCAATCTTAAATATCGATATTTGTTTTTCATGATATTTGAGAATACAGTACCCTCTAGGTAGGACTCACTTTTTTTTTTTTTTGAGTGAAAAATGTGAACATATGGTTAATTAATTATTTATCATGTTATTAGAGTAATAATTTCATGGTGTTTACTATCAAGAATGAGAATAATTACGAAGAAGGAACAAATTTATAATTTTGAAAAAAATAGAATCATGCAAATATTCTCTGAAGTGTTCAAACCTTAAGTAGGAAATTAATTCTTATCTCCTGGTCTTCGATCCAAATCTAATATTTTCCTGAATATAATAAATCAAACACTAAAATCAATTATTAAAAAAAAAAAATGTCTGGCCTGAATCTTCCAAATCGAGTAAAATCCGAAATTCCCGTCTTTCGGCCACTACTCCAGAAATGCTGTTGCAATTCTCTCACTTCGCTCATATCTACACCAAAAACAAGGAAGTCAACCATATCTTTGACATCTCAAGGCAGGTTTAAATTAAAATTCTAAGAGTAATTAGAATTTGTATTAGAATGAACTTCTATTTTGAATATTTAGAAATAATGATTATATTAAAAAATTAGTTTTGATTTATTTTTAAGAATATTTAAAATTAATATTTAAAATGATTTATTTTTAGTATTTTTAAAAGTAATAATTAGTAATAATTGCAGTAAAAAACTTGTTTTGATGTAGCTTTTAAGAGTATTTAGAATTAGTATTTAGAACGAAAATTTGTTTTGAGTATTTTAGAAGTAATTATTATTAATAATTACAATCAAAAGCTAGTTTGAATGTAGTTTTTAAGAGTAATATTTAGTATGGGGATTTATTTTGAGTATTTATAAATAATGATTAGAATTAAAAGCTCGTTTGGATGTTGTTTTTTTAAAATATTTTGTAAATACTACTTCTAGATACTCCTATAGATACTCAATCCAAACATCACTTAAGATTTTTCCTACTATTTTGCTCAAACATCCTTTATCATGCTGGACTTAGTTTTTAGACTATGGCACCATCATAAATCAAAGACACAATTGAAAATTAAGAACATACACACAAAAATCGAACTCAACCAACTGTGCCATCTTCCAAAATAGTTTGCGAAACTTTGTGAACCAGATAGGTGAGTTTTAAGGATAATTTACATTTAAATGATAAATAATTCTAAAAATGTGAGTAATCATATAGTAAAACCATCATATAGTTAAACATCCAAATTGATATCAAAAAATTAGCAAGGAGAATAACCAATACCTCCAGTTTTGACTTCTTCCACTGCCTAAGAGTATTCCTATCTAATCAAAAAACCCATCTGTTTCAAACAGCAATAGTTCTGCAAAGGAAAGAGAGCGTTAAGGTCAGGCGGGATCAGAAATTTAAACCCTTAAAACAAATCCAAATATGAAGCAGAAGCAAATAAATTTGAAGTCATAAACAAGAATAATAGCCACTCACTTTGAATGTGGATCATTTCCAACAGGGCCCACCACAGAGAGGTGTATTCAAATCCAATCAAGGCAAAACAAAAAGACAGCAAGCAAGCGTGATTGGAGGAATAAAGTGACAGTTAACTACACATAATGCCACGCACAGAAACCCCACCTTTCTTTTTGCTCATTTCCACCCAACTCCTAAATTACAAGTTCCAGCAGTTTCCTCTTCCATTTCTGTACAATCCTGCAAAATACAAGCTATGATCCTACAAAATATATATATATATATATATATATATATATATAAACAACATTTGCTGATATATATAATAGTCAAGTTTTGTTAGCAAATGTTGTTTAGAAGCAGAACTAGAAGGAAATAAAATCAAATGATCTGCCATGGTTGTCCTTGTGACCTCCATATGATGTACTTTCACCAAGTGCTGTTTGGATAGAGAGTTTAGAGGAGTTGATCCAACCTCACCTTTGGATGCAGCAATCCAAAATCCTCTATACAATCTTGACATGATATCACTTCTACTTCAATTGTCTATAATTCAATTGAAATGAGTCTTTTCTTCCATTACCACTCATAACTCTTCTATACAAACGAATTTTCTGTAGCAACAACTCATCGCCTCATGCCAAACAAGAAATTATCTTCTTCA
This sequence comes from Cyclanthera cordifolia, assembly GCA_037832605.1. NCBI lineage: Eukaryota > Viridiplantae > Streptophyta > Magnoliopsida > Cucurbitales > Cucurbitaceae > Cyclanthera > Cyclanthera cordifolia. Next base: position 7,124,031 of record JBBMEG010000024.1, read on the forward strand.
TATCCCTCAAAACCCCTCATAGCCACTACTCATCTCCAAACACAAACATTTTTGTTATCCTGTCTTAGTAACGTTCTCGTGACTACTACATGAGAGAGAGAGAACTTGCAACTGACAATATTTGAGGAAAGGGGTATGGTTCAGGAATTTTGTACAGCACAAGAGCCCACATATGATTACTAAAGTGGGGGAATTTAGAATAAATATAGCATCAGTTAAGTTATACTTTACATAACCAATAAACAAATCAAGAAGGGAAAATATTAAACTAGATAAACTAAAAAATGCAGAGAGACCTGGGAAACTATTGTGGATGTTAAAATCATGTGGAGGAAAGGAAACTTCGACTCCACAGACTATTTATGGACTAATGTTGCATTCTCTTAAATATAAATTGTCAAAATCGACATGCTTAGCCCAATATTTTCGGTACTTGGGTACAGCTATCTCAAGCCATGGCTTCATGTTCCCATTATAGTGTATTACGGCAGCTCGTTCAATTTCCTTCAGCCCAACGTTAGGATTGTATCCAAGGCCTAAAACATGCCAGGATTTATCAAGCTGATAAGTGCGCTTCCAAAATGTAATGAGACCCGGAGGTAATGTTCCCAGCTTCCACAATTGCCTGTTGTAATTCTGAAAAAAAAAAAGAAAAAAAAAAGAAGCAAGGGTGGTGCACTGTTAAAATGCTGCTCCAATATGAATGCCCAATAGGAGTGAACATTATTATGCAAGATAAGGTTTCTGGCAGGACTAACCTAGGTAAAAAACTATTTCCAAAGAGCTATGATCTACAAGTCACAATAAAAAAAATACTTCCTAGGAACAATAAAACTTCTATTTTGACAAAGTATCCGTGTCAAACACGTATCCAACACTGATTCTTTTAGACACGTGTCTAACACTCAAAAATTGTGCATCCTCCGTTACTATTATAATTATTTTTAATTTTTAACACTTCATCAACACTCTAATTAAGACTTATTTGTTTCAAATGACCATTGACGAGACAACAAGTAGTGTTGGTAGAGATCGTCGATGACGCATATCGAAGGTAGATGGACTAAAATGGAAGAAAGAGAGAAAGAGAGAAAATAGAATGGAGAAAAAGGAAATGAGGTAAAAACTAACAAATTTAGAGATTAAGAATGCACTTAAAAATTTTGATGTGTGCTTTTAGAAGGTATTTAAAGAATGAAGAGATTCTGTTTTTTATTCGATTTAAATGCACATAAAACTAACTATGTGGGTAAATTCCATGTTTATCCTTGTTTGAATTATTTTTATAGTTAGTAAACAAACTAAATTTTTTGGATTTGATCTTATAATAGTATATCTTAAAAAATAATAAAAAATGACATCCTCAAGGTATCTGTGTCCTACATTTTTAAATAATGGTAAGAAATATATAAGCTTTGCAAAAAGACCACTGTCATCAGATAGCAATCCCCACCCTCACCCATATAAATTAACTACCGAAACAGAACAAACATGTTTTTGTTTCAAACTTCTTCCAAATGTATTTTCAATATTGAAAGTTTTGTTTTCTACCAAATAATTGAAGGTTTAATGGATCATGTCATGTGACAAGTAGAATACATGGACTCATAACTCATAAGAACTTACCAGCTTCTGCCAGGAGTGGTAGACCTCTGTAATATTCTGCCTCTTCCATTCATCCAAATCAAAGACATTCATGCCGTATGCCCAACCACAAGCATGAGGATCAAATTCTTTTGAGATAAGAGGGTTTGAGAAATTGAGATATCTATCAAACCGATGAAAGCTTTCTCCACAAGTCTCTACAGCACCATTAACATTTCCCTTCAAATCAACTAACCAAAGCCCCGTGAGATCTTTCTGCACAACTATATCATCGTCCAGGAACAATACTTTTTTGAGCTTTGGGAATAACTGTGGGAGGTAAAATCGCAGATGGTTCAAGATTGACAAGTACTTTGGATTCCGAAACTTCATATTAGAATCAGAGTTAACCCGATGCGCCCGGAAGTAATAATCTATCATAGACGTAGAACCTAGCTGCTCAAGAACTGGACTATAACTAGCGTTCAACCATGTAAATTCTTCAATATTCTGAACCTGGATAGTAGCTAGGCCAGGTGGGTTAGCTTGAAACCACATCCTCATTGCTGCATAATTGAGTCTATCAGTAATAATGTGAAAAACGTGTTTGGAAGGCTCCTGCAAATATCAAATACATGAATAATTCAGGGTCTCAAACAAATAGCAAGGCCCATAGTTGCGTATAACCTTAACAATAACGAGAAATCAAATTCTTTCAACTAATTCCAACCAATTATCATGAAGAAATCAACGTATAAAATATGAACAGAGAGCATGATTTCCAATGGATGGTCTCAGTATAATAAATATTGATGTGTTCAGCATGTATACCTTTGCATGAGTAACTGTTGAGTTAATAACTACTGCTGCCGCCAGTACATTATCTGAGAATAATGCATAATGATACAAGTGCGGATCTTCTAGTTTCTCTTGACCAGGGAAATGCTGTTGGGACCGATTCAGAGAATAGTATTCAGTTGTCAGGCGCAGGGGAAGGCAATGAAGGCCTTTAGGAAGTGTTTTGGCCGTTAATTGCGTCAAAAACAAGGTTTGCTTCTTGTGCAATCGCAACTGCTCTTCAGTAGAGTGAAGCATTGCTCGTAGTTTCTTTACCACGGTAGAACAGTCATCTTGAGTTTGTCTCCCTTTAGCCAGAGTTTGTTCCATTGTCTTCAATCTCTCATTAGCACTGCAACATTAACAGTATCAATAGTAAACACAATGACCCTCTCAAGAATGTCCAATCCCATTACATTTGAATAGTAAACATATTTTCAGATGGAATATTAAAATGAACATGGCATGGATTCCATCAGACATAAAATTTACTTTTTAGGCAGCTCAGAATCCATGCTTGCATCCCCTAATGTTCGTTGAACTTCTTTAATCCTCAGTCGAAGTTCTCTTGTAAGATGGGGATTGTTCTTAGTGCCCGGAAGCGAAAGATAAGCTTTGGCCCTGATTAGCTGATCCTTAAGTCGCCTAACACGTGCATTGGGAAGATCAGCCTGAACATTCTTATGATCCAATCTTACTAGTTCTCCCCCGTTCACTTTTTCTGAAGTTCGTGTGTCTGGCTGTTTGAGTTTCAGATTCTAGAAGTTGACAAAGCAACACATACACAAGGAGAAAAGAAAATAGAGTTAAAACAAGCAATTCTGCAATAAGGAAGTTCGTTCACAATATATAGAGGTTTCATAATCTGGAACATACATTGTATCAAATCAAGAAACATCCTACATAAGTCGAAAGGTTAATATCCATGGCAGCAGGATCAGCCGACTCCTAAGTCCTAGGCTCTAGCTCTACTTCGGGAGGGATTTGAGCAATAGAGCCATTTAGTTAAGAAGAAATAAAAGAACTAAATAATTGACTTCTTAGGAGCCATAAATATGCGTTCCAAATCTACTATCTAGTTACAGCGATAGACCTCTAGAGAGAATGGTATCGACAGCTCTTGATATGAACATTAATCTTGCTGAATTATAAGCTAGTCAGAACTATCCCTGCAAAATTTTGAAAAATCTATCGAAGGTTTCTAAGTATCATCATGCACATCTGTTAAATCTAAGAAAATTAGAGTACATGGATAAAAAAAAGAGAGAGAAAAGAAAAGAAAATGAGGGCAAGTTTCGTACAGGATTCACTTTTCTGTTCTTTTCACTGGTACTATTGGAATTCTCTGAAATAATATTTGTTCGTCCAATGGTGTCCGTAACCTGCTTGATGAGATTCTCGCTTTGAGAACGATCTTGCTCATCAGTTGTGGACAAAACTCGAGTAGATTTACGCTCAATTACTTCTGCAGATTGTGTATAAGGAGAAAAAAATATAGACAAATCAAAAGGTAAATAAATACACATATCCAGAAAGCAATGATACGAACATAAATATCTATTGAGCACATCCTTAGCCAAACCTTGGATGAGGTCATTGCTCTGCCAAGCAGCGGAATCTGGAAGCGACTTGTTGTCGTTGTAAATAATCGCGATCGGTTCTTTTACGCTTGATGAGGATTTCTACAATCCAGAACGAGGAATCAAAGAAGAAAAAAACAGAAAAAAAAAAAAACAATATCTAAAACAAGCAGAAATGAGAACTAGTAATTAGGAAAATCGAAATCGGATAAAAAACTAGAATAAAAAATGAATGGAAATCGATAGTATAATCACCCCATCGACAAGATTTAGATGCCTGGAATTGCTTTGGAATCCCTGATTCGAAAAAAGCAAGGGGAATCAGAAAGAAATGAGAGAGAAATAGGCAAAAGATCGAACTTACAGAGTCACCCTAGACGCATCTACTTACAGAAGAAGTTGCAAAACCTCCATCCAGATCGCCTTTATCTGCATGAACGAAAACCCTATTTTAAAATCCGTAGGTAGCAGTAAAAGGAAAACAGTAGATGAACCGGACTAACAGAAGTAAATCGGAGAGTTAGAATAGGAAACGAAAAACTTACAGGAGAACTTGAAGGTGGCGAGGCGATCAGTGTAAAACAGAATAGGAGCAATAACCGTCACAAAGAGCATGAACACTACCAGATTCCTGATCAGCATTTTTCATCCAAATCACGAAAATCTAGAAATCGCAGAGAAACCAAGTCGTTACGGCGCCGCTCGTCGGAATCTTAGATTAAAAAAAATGGAAACGGGGGAAGAAGATAAGATTTAACAACAGAAAAAAGGATTAAAACGGCAATACTTGCTGAAAGATGAAATGGATTCTTGTTCTGGCCAAAAAGTCGTCTCTATCCTGCTATGGCTGCGGCGATATCTTGCCGGTGAAGATTTTTTCTAGGGTAAAAATGGCGGACGAAGATAGGAAGAAGAAATTTGATTTTTGATCAGATCATTCAGCAATCAGCGTCGGCCTTCGCGCAAGTTTGAGAAAACAGAGCAGTGACAACTAAGAATCAAACATGTCAGTTTTCTTTTTATTAAATACATAAAAAATAATAAAAATAAAACCCTTTTTCATAAAATAATAATAATCAAACCTGTCGCACGTGATAGAAAGAGAAAATTTAGTACGCCCAAACTTGAAAGCTACTTAAAATTTCAAATTCCAATTTATTCGAGTGAGGGTAAAATTGAGTTTTAATAATACTTTGAATGGATTTAGAGATATTTCGGTTAATAGCTCGTTCGATGGTGTGATTGTAGACAATCGTTCATCTATTTGTGATTATAAATGAGTAATTATTTTGAATCATTAAAAATGAATGGTAGGACATAAATTATTAGAAATGAATAATTATTTTGAGTGGTAAGTGTTTAAATATAAATTTCGGGAAATTGGAACTGTCAGGTCACTAATCAACAACCTATAATTTAAGAAACATTTGATGGAGTTTATTGGACGAGGAATGTAGCTTTTGATCGATGGAAGCTTCGAACGAGATTTTTGGGACTTTAGAGAAAACTTCAAGTTTCTTCCTCTTAAGATTTTTCAACATTTTGTAAATGAAAGAGGAACTCTCTATTTATAGAGTTTTAATGAATCATGGGCGCTTGGGCCAATAGATGGGCTTTGGACCAAATATCTTCACGGGTTGGGCTCGAGCCATTAACTAGGCTTTGTCCTAAATGTTTTCCTAGAATAAGATTGGATTAATATATATATATATATATATATATATATTTATTTATTTATTTATATGTATATATATATATATATTTATTTATATGTATTTAGAATGGGCGGTTTGGGCCCAATCTATTTTAATATAAAGACTGAGTGGCATAGGCTATCATTTGACCAAACTTTCATTTATATAGTTGATCACGTTTATTGACATGTGGCACATTTTTGTTTGGCCATAACTTCATTTAGGGTATTTATCCTTTATAATTGATCCCTAAATAAAAATATCACTTCGTCATTATTTTGATCAACGATGTAGCAGGTTCCAATTTGTAGAAATTTATATTCTGACGATAAAATATTAGAAATAATTTTGATTTAATAACTCGTTTAAATTTAATTTATTTACGATAAATTGTAAAAGCTCAATTATAATAGTTAGTTAATAACACAATCCTAAGTCATACACCCATCGGTAGGAAGGGGTCGCCACTTCCTTAAAAATTTTGAATTTTAATTCCTAAACATATTTTTTATCTTCTTTAATATAAATAAATACTATATTCTTTAATATAAATAAATACTATGACATTTAAAATTGTGCATTACTATCATGTGTGCATAGTACAACAGTTTTTCTTTTTTTTTTTTTTTACAACACCAATTTCTAGAATCGAACAGAGTATATTACTACCAAATAATGAAACCAACACGATTTTTTCGGTGAGCGTGTGATCTTCTAGCTGTTGGGTTAACACTATTTCGGTCGAGCAATCTTGAGTGCAACAGAAATTAGCCCACACCTTCTAGCCGTTGGGTTAACACTATTTCGGTCGAGCAATCTTGAGTGCAACAGAAATTAGTCCTCGTGGGCTTCCTAATTGCATGGGTTAAAGTCTTCTTGCTTCCGTTTTCCTTTTCTTTCCGTTCATTAATTCTAAGATGTTGTGGAATGTAGTCATTCTAAAATTATTATTGTTTTTTGTTATTTTATATATCTATTTATACTTTTATAAATATGTTCTTTTTCGTTTATTTTATTTAAAATAATATTTATATATTTATAAAGATTTATTATTTATATAATTTAAAAATGTACGTGTGTATAATCATTTATGGTAAAAATAAACAATTTTTTTAAATTTCTTGAAAATATTGTAAAATTACATTGTTTATATAAATTTAAACAATACCATTTTTTTTTTACAAAATTAAATTATAAATATTTATCAACAAATATTTTAAAATTTTATCAAATTAATTTGAGTGTTTACTATTATAAGAAATTATAATATTTTATCGATTATTTGTATGATATCTTAACAAATTTTAATATTATATTGAATATCTTTTTTATTTTAAGATTAATTAGACAAGAAAAAATATAAATCTTTAAAAATTTGTACATTTTATTGAAGAGTTTGGAGTTTAATTAATTTGAGGTATAAAATATTAATTTGGCCACACAAAAAAAAAAAATAGCGAGTTGAATTTATAGTCGTTTAGGAGTTTTTTTTTTTTTTTTTTTTAATTACATTAATTGAGAGTGGAAATTCAAATGGTTGACTATATAATATTTGAATGTACAATAATTTGAACTACTGTTCTTTTGACGTAAATCATATGATTTTTAAAAGATCGTCGATGCAACGAGATGGATGAAGAGGGTGGTTATATTTAATATATTCTAATTTAGAGGGGACACTAAGTCATTTACTTTTTGAAGACTTTTGTTCAAAGTGAGAGGGAAAGTGTGAGTGTGAAAATGAAATTATGTTTAGCTTAATATACATATTTAGACAATTCAATAGAATTGTTGCACTACCCAAAAATAACCCATATGTAAATATATGTTCAATTGATTGAAATGAATCAATTTAGTCGATCGAAAACAATTAAATTCATATGATTGAAAACGAGTAAACTCAAAGGACTGAACAAATAGTCTTCAATTAATATAACAAATCGTTTTCAATCAGTAAATTTGTAATGTCCGGATTATGAGGAGTACATGAATGAATCGAGTCCACATCAAAATGGGAGCCATCTTGGAAACTATAGTCTCATGGTTTAGAAAGGCTTAAGAGAATTGATTTGTACTACCTATACAAACAAGATGTACTTTTCTTTTCGGTGGCTCGATCGAAGTAACTTCACAGTTAAATGTGCTTAGATCGGACTAGTCATAGATTGAGTGACCTCTTATGATTTTCCTAACTTGTTCAATCAAACCGAGAAAAAATAATGATAAGGGCTATTTGCATGCTGCCGGACAGCCAAACAACAATCACATGAGAAATATATTAAGAAATAAATTTCAACATCATACTAACTATTCATGCAAGAAAAATATCAAACTAACTTTTCAATTAATTAAAAAAAATATTGACTCATAAAATAATTGATAGATAGGTATTCGAAACAAAACTTTTAATATTTTTATAAAACCAAATATTTTATAAAGTTTTTATAACCAAAGTATTGTTCGAAACTTTTGGGCATTTTATAGACTAAATTTGAACCAATTTCATCAATAAAACCGTTTAAAGGTTGAGAAACCAAATAAACACGGTGTTAAAAAAAAAAAAAAACAAAAAAAAAAAAACGAAGAGATTTGAATTTTAGAGAGAGAACGTGAAAAGTGGAACAAACCTTGAAGCTGTCGACCTCATCTAACATGTTGGGTGAATGATGCGTGCTCAGACTTACGTCCCCCAATTCCTCACTATTTGCGTGACCACCCCCCTCATTTTTCCCAATATAAATTTTAAACCGCCATTTTTCCCATTTCCCCCAATTTTCATTTTTCTCTTCTTCCAACCATCTTCATAGTTTCTTCATCATGGATCGCCACACCACCTCCAAGCGACCGAGAGAATCCTCGCCGTCTGTGATCGGTAACACGTCGGAGAAGCGTCTTCGAGGCGGCGGCGACGGCAGAGGAGATTCTTCTGGCGGTGGAAGATTGTTGGATTTGGATCTGTCGTTTGGCGTTTTCGATTTTCCGTGGTTGAAGGAGAGTTTGATTAATTCCAAATCTGAGGATTGGAAATTTGAGGATTCGTTCGATGGAGTATCAGTCGATGCTGCTTTTACGGTTGAAACGGCGTTTACGGAGTTGCCCGGGCAGTTGGTGTGGTGTAATCTGCCGGATCCTTGGGCGGTGGAGTTTGAGGCACATGCGGCGTTGGACGGCGGAGGGACGGCGGGGGAAGGGATGGATTGTGTTTGGAGATCTCTGCTTAATCAGCCGCTTCAACAAGGGAGTAGTAGCGCGTTGTAGAATCGTACTTTGAGATGATTTTGATCGTGTTCTTGATCTCTTATTACTGAGCCCTCCGATTATTTTTTCTGCGAATTTTGATTCTTACATACAAAGCTATAGGATAGTTTTTTTTTTTTTTTATATAAATTTAATTTTGTTACTTGGTTTTTAATCTATGTTGAAAACCCATTTTTTAAACAAAAAATATACTAGTGCATTCTACAAGTTTCTCAAAAATTTTAAGAAAGAAAACAAAACAAGAATAAAAAACAACTGAATTTTACTAATAATTTTGTTAGTAGAGATTGAAAAAAAGCTTTTTTTTTTTTTTTTTTTTTATATTCTCGAAAATTTGGCCAACTTTTATGAATTGAACTAGATTTTATTATTATTATTTTTATTATTATTTTTTTTTTTTTTTAAGATTACAACAATTGGGGCATGAATATTATTATTAATATTCGAACGTGTGACCACACGATCCTTGGGTGTGTACACTGATGCCGCTGAGTTATTATGGCGAAATATTTAAAATTTTAAGACACTTTTCACCCTTAAATTATCCGATAATGGTGGGAGAAACTCGTGACGTTCATTGTTGACAATAAAATGTGAGAAAAAAAAAATAGTATAAATTGGGGAGAAGGTCACGAACCCTATATAGAAGGTACTAAACAAACTCGTGACGTGGTGTTGAATTAAATTATCACCAAACAATAAAATCAATGCATTGTTAATTCTTTCGGTAAGAAATTATTTTCTAATTTTCTTTTCTTGGTATTACTTTCTTTTTCCTTCTTGTCCAATTGAATCTATACAAAAAGGGAAATTTTGATGAGTTTAGCTTCTATGTTTATAACTAACGAGAACATAATTCTACAGACATTATTATATATAACACTAAAAAGTAATGCATGAAACCAAGTATTATTAACATTAAAAAGTAATGCATGAAATTATACAGTTTATATTAAGTTAACTTTAATATATATGGTAGTTATATTAAATAAACTAAATTATACAGTTTATATTATGTTAACTTAAATATATATTGTAGTTATATTAAATAAACTTTTTTCGCAAAATAATTATAAGGGCAGACAAAATTTAAAATATACGTGTTAATATTATATTATAAATATTCATTAATATCAGTATTATAAAAAATATGTGATTATAATTATCAATACCAACAAGGGCAAATTATAAATTTGGTTCATATGATTTGAAGAAAGTTCGAATTTAGTCTTTATGGTTTAAAAATCTAGACTTTATATCCCAATAGTTTAGAGAAATCTACAATTTTGTCCCTATAGTTTTAAAATTTATAATTTAGTCCTTACGGTTTGATAAAATCCAAAAAAATAGTCTATTATATTCGTAATTGTTGATCAATAAAATATGTAGATGTTAGTTATTTATGTACATAATGATGAAAGTGTGAGATAAGTAATTGATTGGAGAAAATAAAGCATCATTCATGAATCAGAAGTTACATCTACTAAGATCTAGATGTTTAAATCATAGGTACTAAACTTTAATTTTCTTCAAACATGCGGGTCAAATTTATAATTTATTCAACCAATAATTATATCTTCTATTTTTCTTAAAATGAATGTATTCGTAATTATTTTTTAGATGACTTTTTCAAATACTTACCCTCCCAATTATAGATTGTAAAAATAAAAAAAAAAAAAAAAAAAAAAAAAAAAAAAAAAAAACTAGGTGATTATCGAATGAATTTTTTAGCTTTCAATTTATGTCGATTGGGTCATTAACCAATTAGCCTTTCTTTTTTTTTTCTTTTTTTTTTTTGTTAATAAGTACAAACTTGAAATTTTGACAATTTATGAACACAAAAATTAAATTCAAGTTTAATTGATTTGGCTTTCTAAAGAATATGATCTCTGGTTAGAGAGATACACTTCGCCAAAGTTCAAGACATCTTGATTGAGGCTCCATTGGCAAGCATTTATGGGCACCAAATGGTGCATTCTGGAGACCTATTAAGCTTTCAGAGGAGAGTGGGGTGGGTTCGTCTGAGGGCTCGAAGACGAGCAAACGGCTCGGAGTCCATACTGGGCTTTGCGTGGGGCTGTTAAGGAGTTTGAAGAGTAGTGCCGGAGGAGGATAGCTCGGGTTATGAGATGAGTGTAGCTGGGAAGTTTCACGGGAAGGGCTACACAATAATAGGGGCAAGGGATCATAAGGTCTAGTGGGTGAGTTTTTTTGCTGTCATTATTTGGCAAAGGAAATGTTTGGTTTAAGTCTTTTAAAAACTCTGTTTGGCTATTAGTTCTGGTTAAATGGTGTTTGTTTGACCTATAGTTTATATTGTTGTAGTTTAATATTATGTTGTCTATGTGTGGTAGTTGGTCTTTTTTGCTCTTTTGATGTGTTTTTTATAGGTCTTGTTGTAGGATTAGTCTATGTGTGGGTGTGTTGATCATGTTCACCCTTCTAGGGAGCTTGTGGATAAAGGTTATAGTAAGCATTTCTATATCGACTTAGGGTAGGGTCTAATCCCTGTTGGGATTGGCTCTCATTTTCTCAACCTTGATGGGGTACTTTCACTAGATATCATGCTGCAAGGATTATTCTCAAAAGTGTATCAAAAGTCAAATCGAAGGTGTTGACTATATTTGGTTGATCTTCGCTAGGATTTGTCAAATTCTACTATCAATAAGACAAACTTCAGATGGATTTGACTTCAACTTTGTAATATTTAACTCTAACTTCTGTTTCTTCGACTTGTCACCCTCTAATTTGTGGTGTGGGGCTAGAGCTTAGTAAAAAAGAAAATGCTTCCGTTTGTGGTTGGCACCTCATAAGGGAGGTTATATTGTTTGTGGTTTAGTAATGGATTTATGAAATCTCAAAAAAAAAAAAAAATTATGTTTTCAAAAAAATATGTTTGATTGAGTAAGCAAGTTTTTTTTATTATTATTATTATTATTTGTAAAAAAGTCAAACAAGTCAATGATCTATTAAATCCATGATTTAAAGTTTGAAAACTATTTATCAACCATAAAATAAAAGGTTCAAAATCAATTATATTAGCCACAAACATGGTTTTTCTTTAAATTTTTTTCATACTCAAAAGATGTTTTTTTTTCTTCTTTTTTCTCTCTTTTTATCTCAAACATTGTTTTAAAGTATAATATTAAAAATCATCTTTTTATTTAAACCATACATTCTATGCTAACTATACTCTCAAAATTAAACACAAAAGTAATTATATTTTCAATTTATTTTTCTCAAACTTATAAATTTGTGAACAAGTAGAAAATAATTATTTCCCATCTCGAAAAAAAAAAACGAAAAATAATAAATGTTCTTGTTAACCTTGAGTAGTCATGGTGGTAGTAATTTAATAATATAGAATATTGATATGCGTGAGGAAATAATTTTATAAGAATGAACCACTTGCGTCGTGATTTGTGTGAAGCTTTGTTGTTGGATTAATGTGAGAAGGTTACTTATAAGTAAAGAAACATAGTCTACAATTCTACCACTGATCAAATGTCACGAGAACTTCAACTCCCCACAGCCCCCAATAAAATGAAATCTAGTTTTGTTCATTAAACCTTTTCATATATTTGATAAGATTTAATAAGACAACTTAGCAACTATTGTATAAGCTCTCTGGTTTTTAAGTAAGTATTGTTGAATTAAACAAAAAAAAAAAGAAGGTCTAATTAGTTTAAAAACAAAAAAAATGATCTAATATAAGTTTTGGAGTTTTTAATGGTTTAAAAATTTGCAAACTTAAAAAACAAAATTAAAAATTTAGTCTTATTAATAGAGTAGCTCAACAAAAACTAAGGCTATAAGTTCAAAATCTTTCAATTCCTCATACATAAACTTCAATGTTGTATCTAATATATTTGTTGATAACCATCATGGAGTGGTTTAATGGTCAGAAAAAGGTTTTCAGGTGCTTAAGATAATAGGTTCAATCCATAGTGACGACCTATTTAGGAATTAATTTCCTGTGAATTTTCCTTAATATCTAAATATTGTAGGGTCAAATCGAGGCAACAAAACAATCAAATCATCGTCCAAACTCGGTAAGATTATTATATATCCCTCATACAATTTGTCTTTCCACTTCTGCCGTTTAGGAACACACACTTCACCTGATTCTTTTGATTATCAACCCGCTTTTTCCCCATTATCCCATTACGTTATGATCACTGAACAAACTCGAATGACAAACATAGTTTTATGCGTCGCGGGCACAGGTTGAACCGCATAAAAAGAAAGGAAGTGAAACCTCGGGTAGTTAACGGGAATGGAATGAATCTCAGATTAAAAAAAAAAAAATGCAGCTAGCGAGAGAAAGCCCAGCATAACACGTCTTGGCCTACCTTTCTTAAGGGTTGAAAGTTCGACCCTCATCTACACAATTTTATTGAACTAACATTAAAAGGAAAAAAAGAAATATCAGCAAACGGTGCTAGAGGTTATTTCACCAAATTAATAAATGAATTCAAAACAATATTAATGATTTACAATTGAATTGACAGCATATTGATAGCCTGGCTATTCTTTCAACACAGAAAGATTGTTCTGTTTTTCTCTTTGTATTTTTTGGTGGAGGGATGCATCAATCAATATTCACATTTCATAGGAGCAATAATCATATGAAACAAATAATGAAAAATTGAATTAGTCTTACATGCAGGTTGAAGTCAGTTAGTGGTGCAACAGCCTCCAACTTGGGAAGTTGATCCCTCCCTGCCTCCAGCTGGTCCTGGTATCCCACCGTATCCAACTTTGATTCCATAAGACTGAAGATCACACAAAATATGCTCCTTCAACAACACACACACACATATATATATATACATGCATTCCTAGATGCTATGCCCTCATCAGATTTCTTTTTTTTTTTTTTATCAGTTTCGGGATGTTTGTTATGAGGTTTTAAACTAGTATTTCAAATTAGTATTTACTAAAGGCTCTTAAAAAAACTACATCCAAACGAGTTTTTGATTGCAATCATTATTTCTAAATACTTAAAATAAATCCTCATTCTAAATACAAATTTTAAATATTTTTAAAAACTACATCCAAACAAGTTTTTTATGATAATCATTATTTCTAAATACTCAAAATAAACTACCATGCTAAATACTTTTAAAAACTACACACAAACAAGCTTTTAATTACAATCATTACTTTTAAATACTCAAAATAAATCTGCATTCTAAATACTAATTTTAAATATTTTTAAAAACTACGTCCAAACAAGATTTTGAGTGCAATTATTATTTCTAAATACTCAAAATAAATCATCATTCAAAATGCTAATTCTAAATAATCTTAAAATCTCAATCCAAACCTCCCCTGAGTGTCTAAAGTCAACTTACCCACATATGAACTACTTTTTTTTAATGTGTGTGTCTAGATAAGTTCACGCTAACTGCTATATCGAGACGAACCGCTTGACTATAAGAAATTAATTATTAGAAACCCTCATGGATTGAAGATTGACTAAGGAGTGAATTCTAACTTTTATTTTGGGGGTTGATTTGAATTATTTTTGGAGTTTAGTTTACTATAAAAATGAGTAGAATTAACATTTATATACAACTCTTTTTTTATATAAAATTCAAGATTTGGGGAACCACGCATATAAACGTATCAAAAATATCGTTAAAATATGTGTTCATGGGACCCACCATTATGTATAAAAGTAACCAATTCTTTTTGTTTTTTTGTTTTTTTTTTTTTTGGGGGGGGGGGAGCCACCATCATCTACATATATAGATGCCAACATTTGCTGAACTCATAATTTTTGGTTCTCAAACACTATTAGAAGTAAAATATACTCTTGATTTTTATCTATAAACATTCGATTCATTGTTCTCATAATGAATCGCAAATTCACCATCTTCAACCGGTTTAAAATGGAGGCATTGCCGTTCGCCAACCATTCATACGATATGATAGAACTATTATTTGACCAAAACGATTTGCTAGAAAAGGTACATCGAAGTAGAAAAGATAAGAGATGGATGTTAACCTCATTTGAAACGTCGAATACTCCATCTTTAATCTTCTTGAATATGGTTGCTGCTGTGCTTACAAATGCCTGAAAATGAGGTGCTTGTCATTTAGAGAGGAATTTCTTAAATGCGCTTCGTACTATGATTAAAATTTATAGCTTCAAAGTACTTTAGTAGAGATGTCCACGGGGCAGGGCTGGAGAATAGCTTCCCAAACCAAATTCCGTCCCTGCGAAATTCACTTCTTTTTTTTCACGAGTTTCTGAAATTTTTCATTAATTTTTTTTAATATTTTCTAAGTAAAAAATTAAATATTTTTAGAAAATATATATATCCAAGTTTTGACTAAAATGTGAATTATTAGAGAAAAATATTCGTTGAAGAGATAATTTTATCAACAAATATATTTTATCTAAAAATTAAAGTAAAAAATAAAGAATAAAATATTAGAAAAAAAAGCGGGGATCGGGGAAACGGGTATGGAGAATGCATTCCCCATCCTCGGCCCGTTTGGGCAACGGGAAAATTTCCGCCCATCCACGCCTAACCGGGAATTTTCCGCCCGCGGGGAAAATGGACATCTCTATCCTTTAGGCAGTTACTTACCTCTTCAACATTCTGGGCAGTTTTGGCAGATGCCTCCATGAAGATTAAGCCATGCTCCTTTGCAAACTGTTCACCTTCCTCTGTGCTTACAGCCCTTCTATGAGAAAGATCGCACTTATTACCAACTAGCATAATGGTCATGTTAGCATTTGCATGCTGCCTTGCATCTTCTAGCCAGCTAACCAAGTGATTGAAAGTTTCCCTTCTGAATAATGAAAAATCGCAACAATTCTCGTGTAAATAAGCAGCTTGGTAAAGGTATATTAGAATAAACAAAAATCACAAATTAAAAAACAAGTTGGACACCATTTAGAATACGATTTCAAAGGACAATTTTGTGACAAGTCCCAGGATTGATATAAAGATCCAGTACTATTAAGATGAAGTTGCAAAATCTTTGCATCTGTATACTAGATAGTCAATCAAGAAGAAAAGAGACCTGGTAATATCATAGACAAGCAAGGCACCAGCAGCACCTCTATAGTAGGACCTCGTGATGGACCTAAATGACTCTTGGCCGGCCTGATACGATCATACAAGTTTTAACATTAATAACTGTGTTAGCAGTAGCTTAGCCAGTTTTAATCAACTAGAGAAGATGACATTTTAACTGTGAACACCAAGGTTAGCCAAAATGGAGAAAACCTTGACCTGATGGCAAAGCAACAGTTTCCATGGATTAATTAAAGGAGAGATATAATAAAACATGATTCCGCAACATGGTAAAAATTCAAGCAAAGTGCAGGAAAAAGAAATGACTAATTCTTATTTCTTTTTTTGCGTGTTCAGAAATGGAGATGAGAGGGAATTCGCACCTCTGACCTCTTGATCTGAGGAACATACATTGCTATGTGAGTTTTATCTTTTGATTCCACTATTTGTAGGAATAAAAATGGCCTAAAAACTAAAAAATAACAATAGTTCCTATTTGTTAATTGTTAGTGACTTACCTTTATCAGATCAAACCTATCAATGGACCCACAGGAGAAGGAAGTAGCTAAGTTTGGTTCCCGATTTGTATTTTTATTTTTGGAAATCATGAAGTCAAAGTTTCATTTCATTAAACCCAAGATAACCACGTTCGTCCCTAGACCAGGCATCAGGAGACATCCAAGCCTTTCAAAAAAATGAAGAAACATGAAGTGTCTACAAATTAATGTCATAAGTAAGTTTTTAACCTGAGAACTTGAAGAGAGCACACTTTCAAGACTCAAGACTTCGATCACCGTGCCACCCAATTATAATATGGACAAAGATCCCACCAAAAGAAAATGCAAAGCGTAGGTATAAAAGACAAGGAAACATTAAAAATAAACATGGAGAACAACAGCATCTTTTGGATACTCCTATTCTACGTAATAATATTCACAAGTTATCGAAGAAATCATGCCAAAGCAGAGAGTCTAAACTAAACTACTGAGAAAACAGTTGACAGCATCATAACAATATACATAGTCTATAGATATACATTTTCTTCATAATAAATGAATTATATAAGCTTTCGATTAGAGCAACAACAACAAAATTAAAATCCTAATCACAGACCAGTGCAGCATACCGTATCCCAAATCTGCAGCTTAATTGGCTTATTCTCAATCGTGATCATCCTCGCTCCGAATTCGACACCGATAGTTAGGTCATGAACAGGTTGGAATCGATTATCTGTAAACTGAAGGAGAAGACACGATTTCCCAACACCTGAAGACGAAACGGTTTAATTCGGAACACAAATATATCATAAAAATTTAACTCGAGAGCGATTCTCGGATAATAATGCAATTCATACAAGAAAAACCGATTGCAAAGGAAACAAGCAGACGCCATAGAATTCAAGAAACACAAATGAAGATCGATTTGAAGAGTGAGAGACGTACCAGTATCACCGATGACGATGTACTTGAAAAGGTAAGCATAAGACATTTTTCCCGGCGGGATCTGCTTCAGACTACACGGATTAATTGCAAGAAACGGTATGGTTTAGGTTTGATTGATGTTTACAGAATTCGAACGAAGCCGAAGATTATCCTGTAAATTTATGCAAAAACACAGCGCGGAAGGAAAGAACGATAAATCGCGCGAGAGTGCGGGGGTCTATGTAGAAAGTTTTTTTTTTTTTTTTTTTTTTTTTTTTCTTCTTTTGACGAGCAATGTAGAGAGACTAAAATTTGGTTACTCACTTTTTAAATCCAATCCAACCTAATTAATCCAATTCAAATTGTGAAAGTGTGTGATGTGTTGATTTCATTGATTGGAAGTAATCTGGTTCAACATTATAGTTATAGGTTCGATCATGAAATCGGTATTTGTAATCTTCTTCTTCAATTTGTACAAAAAAAAGAAAAAAATAATTATAGAAATAACCCATTCTAAAAGTTCATTATCATGAGTAAAACTTTGAGATGAAGTAGTAGACTTTAGGTCAGGTGAAGCCTATCTATCTCGGTACATCTAAGGCCCTGATAAAGAAATGGGCTTCGAGAGCTAGTTTTGGTCTAGGTCAAACAACACTCGAAAAGCCACCTAACCCAACCTTGGCCTCGGAATGGGGCGAAGCCTGGCTCAACTTCGCCCTTGGTTTAGGGAAAGCCTAACCCCACCTCCGGCTTGTATCTTGGACCCGACACTTCTCGACCTGTCTTGGCCTCTACCTTTCTTCGACCTATTAAGCCTTGAGAATTCTCGCAATTTTTCTCACAATATATACTTAACTTAGAAAGTTTTTCAATATTTATCTATGTGAATTGCCTAAAGAATCCTGGTCCTGATTCTCACAAAATATAACGAATATTTCATGAAATGAAAACTAAAATCAATTACAAGGTTGAGGATGGAAAAACCATCTAATCTCTGATCCATGCACCTATAACCATCTCTTATACAAAGATATCAATAGAGGGTGTTTGATATGTGATTGTGAAAGCGTTTATAATTAATATTTACTAAATATTCTTAAAAAAAACTACTTCCAAATTAGCTATTGACTACGATAATTACTTATAAATATTCAAAATAAATTTATATTCTAAATATAAATTTTAAATACTCTTAAAAATTACATAAATTACATCCAAACAAACTTTTGAATGTAATCATTACTAATCATGACTTATAAATACCGGAATAAATTTTCATTCTAAATACTCTTAAAAATTACATTCAAACAAGTTTTTTATTGCAATCATTACTGATCATTAATTTTAAATACTCATTCTAAATACTAATTTTAAATTCTCTTAGAGGTGTTTGTTTGTAAAATTGTTGAGTGTTTATAAATGTGGAGTTATTATGAATGATTATAAAAAAGAATTTGTAATAATAGCTCGTTTGTATAAGGTTTTTAAATAGTGATTATAAAATCTCGTTTATAAAATGTTCATAAAAACTCAAAACAAACATCCCTTAAAAATTTCTTCCAAACAAGTTTAGATTGCAATCAATATTTTTAAATATTCAAAATAAATTCTCATTCTAAATATTTTTAAAAATCTCAATCTAAACATCCTTTAAACTACATAGGTGACACTTAGTTACTCATTTATGAATTAACTTTTAGTGTCAATGAAATGGTCTTTAAACTTTTGTTGATATCATCTTGTTGACAACTTCTTCACTTTCATAAAATAGATAAATCATTTCACTTAATTAAATAAAATTAAACATTTACAGTTTCAACAGAAAAAAAAAAAAAAAAAAAGACTTATAATGAAAGAAGCTTAACGGCGTGTTTGTTTGTGAATTTGTAAAGTGTTTATTTTGAATGTTTATATATGAGTAGTTTGTTTGAGTGTTTATAGATTTTTTTAATTTCCAAAAGCTTGTTTGTTTGCTTGTTTTAGTTGAAGATTTATAAATAAATACTTGTTTGTTTAATGGTTTTGGAAAGGAGTTTGTATATGTTATTTGTCTGTATGATGTTTTTGGTGTGAGTTTCGAGGTAATTCTTTGTTTCAATGATGTTTTTAGTAGAGTAATTATAAGTAGGCCAACGTGGGGTTTTTATGAGCGAGGCTTTTAAAAAACTAACTTGAGGCCAGATCTGCAAAAATGTCTATGTAGGTCAGGGGATCAACGCTATGATCGCTTTGAGCTCTGCTCACAGTGTGTATGCTTACGTACGAGTTGCTATTCAGTCGTAGATCGGGTTCTGGGTTCTTCCCTCAAACTCCCCGAGCGATATTTCGTAATGTAAAAGCTAGTCTAAAGTCGATTCAGGATCTGGGCTACGGGTGGGTGTAGCGAATTTGATCATCCTTTGCTTTACTTAGCACTTAAATAAGAGTTTGTAATGAACTTATAATGGCTCAATTTTTAGATTACACAAACAAACTTTCGTTAAAATACACGTGCAAGATTTTTTGTAATACAACTTAACAAACACCCCTACAAAATTTGAAAACGAAAATAAAATAAAATAAAAGTGAAGAAGAGTAGCCGATCCTCCGCACATAGATAATATCAAAGTGAAGAATAAATCAACAATCTGGACATTGAAATGGACGAAACCCACACCAAAAATTAAATAAATAAAATAAAAAATAAAACCACCCAAAAGCCACGCTGTAATGTAAAATTATGAAAAGTTAAAAAAATAAAATAAAAGAGAAATTAGTTTGGAATGAATGAAAGAGACATAGTTTTCACAGCAAGCTTAATCTGTCACCTCCAAGTTTAAACTTATAACTGCTGCAAATTACTCTGGCAGTTTTGTCTTCTTCACTGGTTTTTTCTGCCCGGCCAAAAATCATGGTGAAAACCCATATGAACCTTCTTTAATTTTTATTTATTATTAATTCATGCAATTTTCTGCCTATAAAACCAGTTTTATGTCTCACTTTTATTATTTACGATTTCGATTTATTTATTTTTATAGGTTATTATTTATGCATCTGCCTGGCTCCCTGCATGCCAATTATTAATGTTTTGCGAATAGAATTCGCATATATCATAATTGGCATCAAGGGAGTCATGCAGGCAATTTATCATCTAAAAGGTATGTTTCTATTCAATTTTTTTTTTTATTATCTTTTAAATTATATATGATTTTCTAGAATTTATTTTACGAAATTGAAGCATGGGTTTAGGAGTTGTTTATGATAATTTATTTGTATTAATTGAAACCAGATTTAGAGGAGGAATGTATATTTTTTAACTTGGCTGTTGTTGAGTCGGGTAAAAGTAAATTATTTGAGTAGGATCAATGATTTACAGTTTTTTGCAGTTATGATTATCATTTTCTTTTCAGTTTTTTTTTTTTTTTTTTTTTGAAAATTAACACTACCCATGTTTTTTTTTATTTCTACATGTGTTTTTGTTTTTTCCATTACTAACATAATAAAGTATTATGTCTTTATTTTTCCTAAGTGTTGTTCTTACTTTGTGTTGGAATAGAATTGAAGGGTTAGTATTTAGATCTCAAAAAAAAAAGAAAAAAAAAAGAAGAATTAGTATTTAGATGGTGTGGTGGGATTCTAAACACACTTTCTAAAATTATGCTTTAAATCAACATGATTTAATATAGATTTTTACATTCGAATCTGTAATAAGAGTTTTAAATTGAATTAATATCAAATAATAAAATCAGTCAAACAGAATAGAACCATTTTCAATTAATTACTCATTAATATGACTTTTAAAAGCATGAAAACTATTAAAACATTGAATTATGATAAAAGGCAACCAGTAGAAAGCAAGCAAGTAGAACAGAGTCTTTAACACCAGCATCTGCCAAGTTTTATTCCACAATTACTTTACAAAAAGCCACCTCTCGACTCAATTCAAACTCAAACACTTCATTCTCAAACCTCAACCCTCCCAATTCCACTTCCCAAACAGAGACCATCTCAATTCCCATGGCCGCCGCCGGCGAAATCTCCGTCGCAGAACTGCCCCACCTGACCGACGACTTCCCGGAGCTCCGAACCCGAAGCCAAACCAACCCATTACAGAGCAACCAATTCTTCCACCCAATGGACGGCTTCTACGTGGGCCCCACCGACGTGGTGCTCCGGAAGATAGCCTTCGACCTGGCCGCGTCACCCGGCCACGTGGCGTACCACAGGGCGGGTCCGCGCCGGTCGGTTTGTTTCGAACCGGGTGAAGTGCGGGCAGCCATAGTCACGTGCGGGGGGCTGTGCCCGGGGATGAATACGGTGATTAGAGAGCTGGTGGTGGGGCTGTGGGAGCTGTACGGGGTGAGGCGGATTGAGGGGATTGTAGCGGGTTATAGAGGGTTTTACTCGACCGATTCGGTCGAGTTGAACCCGGTGTTGGTTCGTAATTGGCACAGGAGAGGGGGTACGGCTCTTGAAACCTCCCGTGGTGGATTTAATCTTCGGAAAATCGTTGATGCTTTACAAGATCGTGGTTTCAATCAGGTTTTTTTTTTCTCTCTCTTTTCTCCTTAGCGGTGGATGAGTTTTATTTATATTTACATATAGAGATATAGAAAGAGATATAGATTTTTTTTTTTTTTTTTTTTTTTTTTTAATCTCAAGACATATTTTTAAAACACCGATTAATAAATAAAAAAAACTGTCAATACATATCTTTATTAGAAAATGTAAATTATACGAATTAAATAACTTTTTTTCCAAATAAAACGCAATAGCATATTTACTCAAAATTATCAGATTAAAATCATATAAATATAAATATATTTATTTTTAGTATATAACTATATCAATATATCAGATAAGAAAATGGAAAATATACTTGCAAAAATAAATGTTTTATTTATTTTCATTAGTTAAATATTAATTTTAAGGTTAACAAAAAATACTTTTAATACTTTGTATTTTTTAAAATAAATTCCAACTCTTTTTTTTTTTTAAACTACTAAAAAATTTGTCTTGATTTGTTTGTTATTTTTCTTAAAAATGACGTCATTTTTTGTTTTTTAGATATAAACTGCATTGTGTAGTAGTTTACCGAACTATTTTTATAAATGCAAGTAAATATGATGTCTCGTCACTACAAAATTATGCAGCTTAGAAGAATAACTAATTTTTGTTTTAATCTCAATTAACATGGGACAATTATCAGATTATCGAGAGGTCACAACAAATCTTCACCACACAAAAAGTAGTTAGCAAGGTTAACGTACTTTAAAAAAAAATTGTTGATAACAATTTACTCCAATTTTTGATAGCTGCATCTGTTATAACTTACTAACTATGAGATTACGTGTTCATATCTCTTCTGTTAATATTGTTAGATAAAAAAAATTTACTCTAATTTCTTAAAATTATAGGGGTTTTCTGTTGTAACCATAAAAATATGTGCAGGTTTGAATTAAGATTTTAAGAATATTTAAAATTATTATATATAATGAAGATTTTGTTTGAGTTGTTAGAAGTAATGCACCAAAAAACTTGTTTGGAGGTAGTTTTTAAGAGTATTTAAAATCAGAATTTAGAAGGAGGATATTTTGAATATTTCTAAGTAATTGTTGCAGTTAAAATTTTGTTTGGATGTAGTTTTTAAAAATAATTAAAATGAAAATTTATTTTGAATATTTAGAAGTAATGATTACAATTAAAATTTGTTTGGACTAGTTTTTTAAAATATTTAAAATTAGTATTTAGAACAAGAAATTATTTCAAGTATTTAGAAGTGATGATTGCAATAATAAAAAACTCGTTTGGATATAGTTTTTAAAGAGTATTTAGTAAATACTAATTTGAAATTCTACCCCAAGTATTCATACCAAACATTTCCCGAAAGTCACTAGGGGCGGCTAGTCACGAGACTTTTGAGGCATGCCTACTCAGGTAGTATCAAAACGTCGTGAAGCACTTAAAATAAGCTCTATATAGAGGGTAGTGTCGAATAAGCTACCACTAAACAATAGACTCAACGCTCCACCAACCGTTTGAATATCTCTCTAACTTCCATTATTCACAAAATAACCACAAATTAAATTTTAATGCGGTAGAAGAGGAAAACTTGTCTCTTTATAATTCAAGAGACAAGCTCTCCCATCATTTTTTTTTTTTTTAATTTTTTAATTTTAATATTTATCCAAAGAAAAAAAATTTATAATATCAAACGATGTCAACTTAATTATAAGTAGGTAAATGTTTACTATTCTTTCGAATTATGGACATTGATTTCATTAAAAAAAAAAAAATATATATATATATATATATATATTTATATAAGTACATCCAATGGACATATCACCTTCGGTCCGGGGAAAGCAAGAATTTTTAATTTTGTCTCACGGTGAGCTAAAAGAGAGAAGTTATTGTTGTCAAAGCAGTTTTAACTTGCAATTAGGAGTTCTAATGAAGATTCATTGCAAATGAATTAGGTCTACATAATCGGAGGAGATGGCACAATGCGAGGCGCTGTCAAGATATTCGACGAAATCCGTCGTCGAAATCTTCCAATCGCCATCACCGGAATCCCCAAAACCGTCGACAACGACATTGGAATCATCGATCGATCATTCGGATTTCAAACAGCCGTCGAAATGGCGCAGCAGGCAATCAGCGCCGCTCACGTGGAGGCCGAGAGCGCGGTGAACGGCATAGGTCTAGTGAAATTGATGGGCAGAAGCACCGGCCACATCGCTCTCCACGCCACGTTGAGCAGCCGAGACGTCGATTGCTGTTTAATACCCGAAATGGAGTTCTATTTGGAAGGCGAAGGAGGTTTGTTTCCGTTTCTTGATCGGAAGCTGAAGGAGAACGGGCATGCGGTTCTGGTGGTTGCGGAGGGAGCAGGACAAGAAATGATACCTAGAACTGAGGCTCAAAAGGAAGAGAGGGACGAATCTGGAAATCCGGTGTTCTTGGACGTCGGCGGTTGGTTGAAGACGGAGCTAAAGAACTGGTGGGCGAGAACGCATCCGGGTGAGTTATTTACAGTAAAATACATAGATCCTACTTATATGATTCGTGCTGTGCCTGCAAATGCTACTGATAATTCCTATTGTACATTGCTTGCTCATTCTGCCATTCATGGAGTAATGGCTGGTTATACTGGATTTGTTCCTGGTCCTATTAATGGAATCTATTCATATATTCCATTGAAGGAGGTGGCTGAAGCAAAGAATGAAGTTAATACCAAAGATCATAGATGGGCATGGGTTAGATCTGTCACTAATCAACCTGATTTTGTAAGAAGTTAACTGTCTGATCTGAGAAAATCGGAGTTCATTTTGGGGGGTTTTAGTTGAAATAAAGATAGGATTCTGTGTATATCTGTAGCTTACACTTGACTTTTGAAATCTAAGTGCTTGTTTGGTAGCTCAACTTTTTTAAATCACTACTTCTAAAAAATTATTCGTTTGTATTGAGTAGTAAATAATCACTCTTAACTATTCATAAAACCACTCATTAAACCCTCTATCAAACAATTCCATAGAATATATCATTCAACGACTATTAATACTAATTCTCAAATAAGTAATTACTTATCCATTAACATCAATCTCCTAACAAGTGTCCAATTACCATTAACTTCTCTATTCCTCTTCCCTCCTCTCTTTTCTACAAAAAAAAAAAAAAACAAAACAAAAACAAAAACATCTTAAGGAAATTATGTGGGTGTTGCATAATACACTTTTGTTTTATCGTTCCTAATTGTTCAACTTAAGTAGCACAAGTTAGCTATTCATGTGGTGATCGTGTGAGTTAAGTTATTGATTGGACAGAATTCTCATCATTAAAACTCATAAACGTCTCACCATTAAAACTCAAAACGTTTAGGAGTGTTTGTTTCCATTATTAATTAGCTATTAAAAATGAGCTAACTCTTCTTTAAACATGTGCATCCAAACGAGGTGTGGTAATCACTCAAAATAATAATCACTCATTTCTAATCACTCAAAATAGTAATTCATTTCCAACTATTCAAAATAATCACTCATTTCGAACTACACATTTTTTATCATCATTTCAAATCATTAATTTGTAACCACTCATTTTTAATCTCTCAAAATAATCATTCATTTATAACAACCAAGCGAGCTATTATCTACAACTTCGCAACAAAAATCATCATTCAAAAGAGCTATTATCTACAACTCCACAACAAAAATCATCATTCAAACGAGTTATTAACTGCAACTTATCTACAAATAAATACATCCAAATGAGCTATTACTAAAGAATTATGTGGCCATTGCAGAATACAGTTTTGTTTAGTACAAACAAATCACAAAATGATCAAACACTCTTTTTTTTGTAAGCACGCAATCTATGATATGATTACTTGAGAAATACAGAAAAAGGCATGATGTTATGTAAGAGAATTACAGGAACTGGCCTGTTATTTAGTTAGTTGAGCAGCTTTATCCTGGTAGTTATCTGGGCGTGACATGCTGGGCAGATGTCAAGATCTTCACCACAATCCAAGCATGTCTAAAACAAACATGCTTGTTATTTGATATAACATCAATTTTTAAAAACAAAAAGTTACAAAAAAAAAGAAGGGAGATATTCTTATTTACTGGACTCTGTTAAATCCTGTCAACAATTACCTGATGTCCACACCCAAATGCAAGATCTTTCTCTCTCAAATAGCAATTGGGACACATCTGCAAATCACAATGGCATCATTAAGAAATAGATCCTTCTCTGAATATCATCACAGTTTTCTAGCCATTATTATGGTATTGCTATTTCAAGTGTAAGGATTACCCTATCAAATGATGATGACGACAACGATGGAGGGGGTGCTGACGGATACTCCGACTGAAAAGGAGAGGAAAAACCCGAGTTTGGTTCGTTTCTATAACTGTTTGTGTGCCAGATATCGGTATGAAATGGAGAGGATAGACCCGAACTTGGTTCGTTTCTGCAACTGTATGTGCGCCGAATGTTGGGGATAAAGGGAGAGGAGAAACCGGAGTCTGATTCACTTCTGTAACTGTTCGTGCGCCAGAAGTAGGGGATCGGAGGAGGTTGTGGGAAAGAGAATTGCCCTTGTGTTTCTTTTCTTTTGCTGCAGGTGAAAATTTTCAGAAGAAAGGTTGAGGCCTCGTCTGATAAGGATTTCATTCTTAGTTTTCTGTTTTTTAATTTGTGTTTGGTATCTCCCAAGTTTCTTTGAAACATAAATCTAAAGCTAAATAGTTATCAAATGGTGTTAGAGTTAACCAAGGAAGAAGGAAGTAACCAACAATCTACAATTTATTTTACTTTTACTGGTAAATGGAAACATATCAGTGGTAATTTACCCTAGAAGTTGGAGGCTCAGTGTTGCTTTGTACTGTGCTGGTATTTCCATCAGTGAGTTCAATGCAAACAATGTCTCTTTTTTAGACATTGGAATATTTTTTCCCATGATCTCTGTGAAGTTCACAAACTGCACCCAAATGAAAACCAAGTTGAAAAAGAGAATCTGGAAGTTCTTTCTCTTCTCGGTTGAGAATCTCATTATTTTCCTACGGTAAAAAAATGTAGTCTTTCAAGCATTTATAAAATAGATGAGTTACTCTTCTCATCACCAATTAGTTTTAAGACGGATGCTCACACTATTTAGCTTAGTATCAAAGCGCATGTAAACTCAAACAAGTATCCGATCGAATAAAAATGAAATTGTGATTCGATATAATGTTGGTGAACCTAAAAGAGATATCATCGTGAGAGAAAATGTAGAGAATCTCATTATTGTCCCACGATGGAAAAGTAGAGAGCCTTCTAAGTATTTATAAGGTAGGTGGGCTACTCATACCAATTGATAGAACCCGAATCTATTACTCACAAATCATAACGAATACACGATAAACCAAGTAATTCGAGGTATTTGGACTTTCTCAAATCTTGAGATCTCTCAGGTCCTAATTCTTATACAATGCTTAGATCTCTTTCTTGTTCATGACCCGCCTATTTATGACTAGAATGTGTAACTTTCTAACTATTTGCACAAATAATACACTGCTAATATTCTTAAGGCTCAAACCTATCATCATCTTATCACCAATTGGTTTTGAGATGAATGCTCATACTATCTAACATTCTCTTTTTACCTGAACATTGTCGAAACGTCGAGTCGGTATTTGATCATCACACTCGTACATCTGATCCCATGGTCCATCACCCACTCCAACAATGATTATGGACAGAGGATATTTGCTGCAAAAAGAAACCATCAAAACTGAAGCTACAAAAGAGAGTGAGAGTGACATTGCAGACATTTGCTTATTTATTTATATTTTTCAAGTTAACCTTGCCTCCACAATAGCAGCAACCGTGCTCTCTTCTTGAAGACTAAGGTGGTTTTCAGAAGTGTCTACACTCCTTGTGACCTAGAGCACATGACATTATGAATAAATCAGCTTTAGTAGATCCCTAGATAACAACATTCAACTTCGATTATAACTAATCACTTACTTGTCCGTCAGCGATGATCATAAGAATATGATATTGCCCGTTGGAAGCGTCGACTATTCTAATCGCGTTTTTGATGATTGGTGCAAATGATGTCGGACCTGATATATCAGTATACTGACTAATGAAAATTCGAGTACCAGGGGGTTGAAGAATGGGAATTGATTGAGGAAAAGTTACCAGCCAGTTTAACATGAGGAAGTAGGTTCCTGTAGCAAGAAAGCACTTCCCCAAAACCATGGCAGGGCACGTCTTTCGGATGGAAGCTAAAAACTTCTTGATCACCGGTAGTCTCTGTGAAAAATGATCGAAACTTTAAGTTATTTTCTTGAATCGTGTTAAATCTCTAAGAAAGAAAACGATAAGGCTGGGATTTGAGCTCGGTACTTCAGAGCTTCGTACTCTGATATCATCCTGAATCATGTTAAATCATTAATCAATCTGAAAGTTTAAATTAGTGGGTTTGAAGCTTTAGGCATGAAATTCTATAATTTGGTCATAAAATCACACCAACCATCTCCAAAGCCATAGCAAGGTATTCTATCATCTTCATCAAATCTTTTAAGTGTCCTTCCAATGATAGATATTGCTTGTTCATAGGGATTGGGACAATTTCTACCAAGGTGATGAAGATTCCTCCCCATGAAAGATTTCTTCCCAGTCCACTCATTGCTTGCTGTAAAGTCAATCCCAACAATAAGGTTGGAGGACTCTAAACCTGCCTGTACAAGGGCTTCAGTGACCTGCAATTGCAAACAAAGGTCAATCAAATCTTAGCTTCAGATCAGGATTGATGAATAAACTCGACCGTAAATAGCCGGGTTTTCTGCAGTTTCTGCAAAAGATATACCAAAAACAGGTCGAAAAACAGAAGGCAAAGGTACCTGGTCAAGCGAAGTAAAGTCGTCGCCAATTTTTTTGTAGTCGGGTGGTTGTGAAACTGACGTAGAAGCAGCGGTTGGGCGAGAATGACAATCGCACGAACAGTTTGATGATCCTCCATGGATGTGCAGATGGCTGTGAATATGCTTAGAAGATTTACCTCCCATTTTCTGTTTGAGGAGAGAATGAGCACACCTAGTAGATTTTAGAAATAACAATGTCTAAGAATCAGCATTTACTGGTTTGTAGACTTCATAAAATGCTACATATATATGGAAAGACATGTTGACAAGTATTAAGTTTGGAAGAACCATCTTCCAAATTCCATGCTTGCAAAACAAATTATTAAAGAAATGGAAGTTTATTAGATAATAAAAGTCAAGTGTATTAAACAAAAATCCACAAGTCATTGAAAATAATAATATTGGAATTGGAAGATTTAGACTGCTTTAAATGAGCTTCGCTATTACCATTTTATTATTATTCATTTTGAAGCCTCTTGACAGGTCATTTGCTGCTGCTGTATCAAATAGCGCGTTTTTTTTTTTTTTTTTTTTTCAATTTGTTCTGTCTATTTTTAATGTGAAAATCGTCATTATTCAATAGAATTGATAAGTTTTATGAAGTCATAAATATTAAATAATTTAGATGTAAATTAACTTAGAGATATACTGGTTGAGGGAAAGTTTTGAACGGCAGGATTGAATCTGTAACGTTGGTGTTGAACTGGAATAACACCAAACAATGAAATCACTGCACCACCAAGCCTTCGATCTTAGAAGGTTTAGTTTTGACCTTTACGAACGCAACAATTACTTAGGTTTTTTTTTGCAATTTACTATTATATATATATATATATATAAATAAAGAGAGAAAGAAAGAAAAAAAGGTTGGGAAATTTATACTTTAATTTTATTATTATTTTTTTTAAAAATTTTAGATTTGATTATTGTTGTTTATAGACTAAATTTTTAATTAGGGTTAATACATATAGAAATACATAAACTCAGTTTTTCTTTAGGTTTCAAAAAACACTTTATTCCATTTTACTTAATTGCATTTTTTGTTGACATAGGATAAAATCAAACATTAAAAAGTTATAAGTTGAAATATGTTACATTTTACCTTTAAATTTATAATCATGTTGCAATTTTACGTTTAAAATTTCAAGTTATAAAGAAATTAATGTGACATCAATAATGCGAATGAATGAACACAGCTCAACTGGAAAGGAGTGATGATATAAAAAAAAAAAAAAAAAGAAATTTTGAGCACTATCATTTAAACGGGTGATCCAACTATTGTTATAAATCCTAATCATACTTAAATATTTAATAAATGTTTAAAACATTGAGCACACTTATTGAATGAAATACATTAATTTTGCTAAAAAGGCAATTATTTTCTTCTAAAAAGAAGATTTTTTATGTAGAATAAAAAATCAAAAGTTTATATGAACCCTGATTTTGTAGAAAATAAAATTGTTTAAACAGAAAATTAGGATAGACTTGATAAAAAATCATCCAATAATAATTCTAATCAATTTTTAATTAATGTAAATTAGTTTCCAATTAATGTCGCAAATGATATTCACTAATTACATTAATATAGTTTTCAATGGAGTTGTCTCCTACCTCAATTTTTCCTTAAACATTTGGCTTTCTTTTTTAATCATATATTTCTATTTGGTTAAAAATTCTTTAATGCGATTCGACGAGATTCTGACGGAGGAATCGTCGATGAATCGCTTGGATTTCCAGCTGCCGTGAATTTGGTGCAGGAGGAAGTGTCAGCGCCGCCTCATGTAGAGGACGGCATTGGTCTCGTCAAATTGATCAGCAGTAGCAGCTTCGGCCACATCGATCTTCACGCCTCATTAAGCAGCCGGTGCCGAATTGGAGATCTATTTTGATGCAAATATAGGTTTCCTTCCGCGTCTTGATCGGAGGCTGAAGGAGAAGTGAGTGGTGGATGAGATTCGAGAACGCATCATTGTGAGTTTTATTTGCAGTAAAATGCATTGATACTTAAATTATTCGTCTACACGTAACTACTATTGTACGTTGCTTCTCATTCTGTCCCATTCATGATTACTGGATTTGTCTCTGGTTCTATTAATGGAAATCATTCATATTGGATCACTAGAATTTAGATCTCAAAACCCAAAACCAATGGGTAATAAGAGGATTAGCCACGTTTATTATAAAATAGTCTCTTCGAGTTCGTCATTCTTGAATTTGGCTCTGCCGTTTAGTTTAAATCCGAATATGTGGATTGAAATCCGATTCAGATGGACCAAATACCTATTCGAGCTTAATAAGTAATGATATTGTATAAGATAATTTGAGGTTTTATCTCAAATCAATTTATAATAAGAGACATAGCCCACATTTTCTATGTAACCCCCCGACCCAAACCACGGGTTCGCTACTGTGTTTTGAGGTTGCAAAGGTTTCATTGTTGTGGTAGTGAGCCTGTGGTTTGGGTCGGGCAGTTACATTCTATGAAGGTAATTCTTTTCAACTGAATAAGGTGAGAATCTCTTATTGTCATAGAAGCTAGGATGAAGTTAATACATAAATTGGCTATGGATTAGATCTGACACTAATTTTGTGAGAAGTTAGCTGTTTGATCCGAGAAATCAGAGTACATGAAGGGTTTTTAGTTGAAATAAATTTGAGAATTCTGTCTTGAAACTACGGTTTGGAGATATTTAAACATCCATTCCCCACCTCAAGTGTTGTTGAAATAGAAAAGTAAAAATAAAAAACATCCCTCTAACTTTTGTTATCATAGTGTTTGTACGGTAGGCTCAATCTTTTTTCAGGAAATAATGTGCAGTGCATATCTTTTGTTTATACAGAAATCAAAATGATCCAATACTTAATGGTGTTTGGATGAATAATTGTGGAATGATTATTTTTAGTGATTAGAAATGAAAGTTATTTTGAGCAAGTAGAAATTTTAGTAATAGTTCGTTTGGATAAGATAAGTTATTATAGAGTGAATGTAAAAACTCATTTATAATAGCTCCATAAAAACCTCAAACAAGCAGTCCCAAAGTCTTTAAGCACACAATCTCTGCAACTAATTTAGCAGTACAGAAAATGTCTTTAAGAGAATTCCTCAAATTGGTCTGTCCGAGATTTAGTTGCGAAGCTTTATCCTGATGGTTATTTTGGTCTGACATGATGGACAGAAGATGAGATCTTGACCACAATCCGAGCATGTCTGCAACAAACATGCTTTACAAAATCAAACCATTATTTTGAAAAAGAAAAGATAAGAGAAAACAAAGCTTAGTGAAAACTTATGCTCTCATTTTCTGGAAACTGCTAAATCCAGTCATCAACTACCTGATGTCCACATCCAAATGCAAGATCTTTCTCCCTCGAGTAGCATTTTAGACAAATCTGCAAATCACAATGAGGATCATCAAGAAATTGGTCGTTCTTTGAATGCCATCTTATTCTTAGGTTTCTATTCCTTGTGTGTTTTTGTGATGTTACTGCTCTTTCAAATGTAAGCATTACCCTATTCATTGACGACAACGACGACGACAAAGATGACTGAGAATGTACTGAATGAGAGGGAGAGGAGAAAGTAGAGGAAGGTGCCGATGTGGATGATCTGTTACTGTTTGTGCGCCTGTAGCTCGCTGAAGTGTTGAGCCCAATATTGGCTATTGGAGGAGGTGGTGGCAGAGGGAAAGGCAACTTCCCTTGTGTTTTTCTTTTCTGGCTGCAAGTAAAATTTTCAAAGGTTGAGTTAACTATATGCTTATTTACCATTTATTTTACTGATGAGCTGCTTCATTGAAACATTCAGCTAATAACTTACCCTAGAAGCTGGAGTTTCATTGTTGCTTTGTATTGAGGTGGTATTTCCATAAGACATTGCAGTGCAAACTCAGTCTCCTTTTTGGATGGAGAAATACCCTTCGACATGATGTCGGTAAAGTTCACAAACTGCAACCGATAGAAAACAAAAGTAGAAAATAAGAACAAAAAAAATATCACATTAGTCTGCTACTCTTTACTCCTCTTTTTACCTGAAAATTGTCGAAATTGCGAGCTGGGATTCGATTATCGCACTCGTGCATCTGGTCCCATGGTCCATCACCCACACCGACCAAGATTATGGATAAAGGATACTTGCTGCATAAAGAGCATTCAAAGCTGAAGTTACAAAAAGAAATTGGAATGTTGCAAACATGTGCTTATTGATGTGTTCAAGTCAACCTAGCTTCCACAATAGCATCAACAGTGTTTTGTTCTTCAGGACTAAGGTGACCATCAGGAGTGTTTATACTTCTTGTGACCTAACACAGAGACCATGACAATAAGAATGAATCAGCTTTAGAGGAACCAAAAGCAGTCAAAATATTTAGGATCAAGATCAACTTAAGTTAAAATGTTGGCATTAACTTGTCCGTCAGCAATGATCAGAAGAATATGATACTGGCCGCTGCTGTCGTTGACAATTCTGATGGCGTTTCGGATGATCGGAGCAAATGATGTTGGACCTGACATATGAAGTTGTATAGTGAATGCCAATTGGAAGAGAATGGGAAACTTCAGTGAAGAAAATTTACCAGCCAGTTGCACGTGAGGCACTATTTCTCTGTAACAAAATAGCACTTCCTCAAAACCATGGCAAGGTCTATCTTCCAGATGAAAGCTAAAAACATCTCGATCGCCAGTGGTAACTGCAGAAGTAGAATGAGAAATGAATGCATTTTTTTTTTTAAGATAGAGTGCTGGAGAATCAAAGGGAGTGTTTGTTTTGTGGTATTAACAAACTAGTAAAAAGGAGTTTTTACAACTCTTCAAACGAGCTATTCTAATCACTCATTTTTAACCATTCATTTCTATTAACTCATTTCTAATCATTCATTTCTAACTACTTATTTTTAACCTCTCAAAATAATTACTCATTTCTAACCACATCTAAGCGAGCTATTGTCTGGAATCACTCTACAAAAACTATCATTCTTTCGAGTTATATTAACTGCAACTATTCTACATACAAAAACTCAAATTTCTAATCCCTCCAAATAACCCCTCATTTATTATCCTTCAAAACTTCAAAGGGTATGCTTGAGGTCCCAGCTTCGAAACTCTCAAGTGAGTTTATTGCAATGGTGCCCCTAGATTTATAGTAGGACAAAGCTTCGATTCCTAGTTATCAACAAAAATAAAACATTGTAGAGTTAGTATAGAAAATCGCACCATCTCCAAAGCCATAGCAAGGGATTTTATCATCCTCGTCGAATTTTTGAAGTGTTCTTCCTATGATAGATATTGCTTGTTCATAAGGATTGAGACAAGCTCCATGAAGATCATGTAGATTCTTTTCCATGTAAGATTTTTTGCCAGTCCACTCATTGCTTTTTGTGAAGTCAATCCCAACGATCAGGTTGGAGGACTCCAAACCTGCCTGTTCAAGAGCTTCAGTCACCTGCAAGTGCAAAAATCAATCAGCTTTAGCTTCAAATCAGGATGTTAATCCAAGTAAACATTTTCAGCATTTTGTTCAAAAGAATTTGAAAAGAAAACATTTTGATATACTGAAAGATACCTACCTGTTCAAGGGATTCATAATCATCACCATTTATTTTTGGACCTGAAGAACTGTTGCTTGAGAGAGAATTACTACCACACAAACATTTTGATGACTGCTCTTGTTTAGCTCCATGGATGTGCAGATGACAGTGAATATGTTTACTAGGTTTTCCTCCCATTTTCTGACTCAACCTACAAACCAGAAGGTGAAAAAACAGAGGATCACACCTTGAAAGAAGAAAGCATGGAATGCTAAAAAAAAAAGAGGCTCTAGTTTAGATTACGTAAATGACGCAACGAGAGCTAAGTTCAACCGATAGGAACTAACAGATTATGGGTTTGAATTCATCTCTCATTCCTAAATATTGTTTAAATTACACCTGGAAAGAAGAAGGTGAAAAAACAGAGGTTCA
Organism: Cyclanthera cordifolia; assembly: GCA_037832605.1. Taxonomy (NCBI): domain Eukaryota; kingdom Viridiplantae; phylum Streptophyta; class Magnoliopsida; order Cucurbitales; family Cucurbitaceae; genus Cyclanthera; species Cyclanthera cordifolia. The sequence goes on from JBBMEG010000024.1 coordinate 7,158,783, forward strand.
CACCTGGAAAGAAGAAAGCAAGGAATGCTGAATAAAGAGGCTCTAGTTTAGATTTACATAAAATATGCGAACGAGAGCTAAGTTCAACTAATATGAACTAACAGATTATGGGTTCGAATCCATCTCTCATTCCTAAATGTTGTTGAATTAATAAAAGAACATAAATATTGAATAATCAGAGTGTGTTTAGAGATGATCAAAGTCCTTGCTCATCAGAAAGTTTCAAAGAATCATCTTCCAAATTTCTTATTTTGGATAAAACTTGGTTGAAAGTCCATTATTTTGGAAAATTCAAAGTGCATAAAATGAAGTTGGCTATCAGTGTCAGCATCTTTATTTTTATTTTATCCACTGTATACCTTCTGACTTTGGAACAACCCAATAAATTTTTTTTTTTGAAGTTCTGTTGGACAGAAGAATTCTTCTATTTTGTAATGTGAAATCTTCATTATTCAATGGAATTGATAATGATGCGTCAATTTTTATATAGTTATATGATGTTTAGAGTTTTCATATATAATTCAAATGTGGTTAAATTATTGCTTTGCTGATGTTACACAGCACAAACTCGACTTGGTCAATCGGCGATGTTGCTACATTTTTCTTTACCATAGTTCAAGCGATGTGGTACAATTTTACTCAATATCAATGTATAGTAGTATTAAAGGCTCTCTTTTCTCAGAATAATAATAATAATGTCTTTTGTATATATATTTATAAATATTTGAAACCGTTTAGGAAATGTTTGTTTTGAGTGTTTATGGAGATTTTATAAACGAGTTTTTATAAACAAGCTTTTATAATCACTCTTTAAAAACTTTATACAAACGAGCTATTATTATAATTTCTTCCTTCTAATCATTTAAAATAACGGCTCATTTCTAAATACTCCACAATTTTACAAACAAACACCCTTAGTGTTCTATTATACCTTATATTATTTAAATGTCAAGAAATTTAATCATTATGAATTAATTCTACCACATCTGGATTAAGAGTATTATTATTGTTTTTTTTAAGGCAGGGAGTCAAATACTGAGGTGTTTGTGTGAGAGTTTTATGTAGCTAATAAAAATGAGTTTTTATAATCTCTATAAAAACTTCATCCAAACGAGCTATTACAACAATTTTTTCTTTATAATTACTCAAAATCATTTTTCATTTCTAAATCTGATGCAAGTTCCTTGCTGGCATATAAATAGCATTTAAATTACTCTTCATTTTGGTAATCAACAATCATTTTGACGTAGACAAATGGTGCATATACCTTCAAATTTTCTTAATAGCTGGGCAGTATAGCAAACATCATATGTCGTATCTTTGTTATTTTTCCCAAAATACGTGTTTTCAATCTCAACCACATTTTCATTTAAATATCGTTTTAGTTATGTGAGCTAATAATTACAAACAATTTCCACAATTTTCATAATATTTTCCAATATTTTAGTAGACATTTCCCTAACATCCATATTTTGATATATAAAATTGAGGAAAACAGAAAAAAATATACTTTAATTAAGAGTTAAGTAACTAAGATGTATTCTCTCACAAAAAAAAAAAAAAAAAGAATCAACATATATGAAATCATGTCGTGTGACCATGCAAACTTGCTCTTGATGGTCACCAAAAAAAGGAAAACTTATATATGAAATCAAGAATAAGTCTAGCAATAATCGACATTATATATAAGTATATTTGTATATGTAGAATCAACATATATCATTAACTATGAGATAGTTTCGAATCAACATATATCATTAATTCA
>JBBMEG010000024.1:7172682-7223894 GCA_037832605.1 Cyclanthera cordifolia
TTTAATTCATTTCATTTTTAGTAATAACGTAAAAGTGATTATTTATGTATTTAATTATGAGACTGTGAATAAGTAATTGATTAGGCAAAAAGCATCATTTTATATATCAAAAAATTATATATACGTATTTAATTCGCTTACGATGTACAAATAACATAGACAAATTTTATCAAACCATAGGACTAAATTTTATTATTTTTTTCAAACCAATAAGAATTAAATTTTATATTTCTCCAAATTATAAGACTGAATTTTATATTTCTTCAAAACTACACGCTTGTATTTTTAAATCGTATAAACTAAAAAAAGAACATATAACATACATAAAAATCAATAAATCAAAATAATATTTTAACTTATTATTAATAATAATAATAATAATAATAGTACATCTACATATATCAACATTTTATAAAATATCAAATTTAGTACAAAATGATTCAAAAGTTAAATTAATAACTATAAAGTTGAGGGTTTCAATCAAATAAATTCTGATAAATTCCAGTTTAGTGAAATTGATAGTAATATGGGCTACATGAGTTTGTATGAAAAAATATTATTTGAATGACGGTAGTTGCTTAAAAGTACTGTTAATAAAATTTTGTAAAATATTATTTGAAAAAGGGGTTGGAGGGAGGGATCAAAGAGAGAAGTTGGTAGGTAGAGTTTAAGCTTGAAATAGAGGTCTTTCTTGTCTATGCAAAGTGATTGACCTCCACTCACATGCACCTCATAAAAAATTATGAGTTAAATACGATTAATTATGAAGTTCTTAAGAGAGACCTAAAAAATGGTCAACCTTATAGATACAAGTAGTATAAATCAATTATTGTAAGTCTTTTTTAAACTACGAGACTATATTTCTTAAGATCTCTCGTTTGAATGTTCACTCGTTCATTTATGTGACCCTCTTAAACTCAGATGTTATAATTATTGACGACATTTAATGTATTTTCGGTGGTGGTAAACATAAATCGAAGTTCTACCTTTAAGATACAAATAACCTTCACTCATATAAATTTTTTTGGTGAAAAAAAAAAAATAGTAATAGTGCATGTCATAAATGGACAATATCATATATATTTGATTGAAACAATATAAAATGAAATTTCATTTTATCTAATAATTTATTAAAGTTATTTTTTTCTTATTTGATATAATATTTAAAAATATTTAGAAACAAAAATTATTCTGAATATTTAAAAATAACGATTTAGTATATAAAAAAAAAAAAAAGTTTATATATATATATATATAAACACTATTTAGTAAATAATTTCTATAAAGACTCTTTAAAGTATATGCTAAAAATAAAATAATAAAAAGAACATTGTCCGCTGTCCACGACGGAAAAGTAGGAAAAATAAAATGAAAGTACCTCTGCGCAAATACAATTTAAAATCAGACGAACCAATCACCCAGATCGAATATTCCTCCAAGAACACTGCAACCATTCAATTGCTCCGCCGATTCAGTATTCGTGGCCTGTCGCCGGCGAGAGTTATGAGCTCAGTCAAACCAACCGCCGAACCCCAGTTGCTTTCCTCCGGCAATGCCCGGGATCTTATCGATTCCGTCGAGGCCTTTCTGTTTGATTGCGACGGTATGTTACATTTCCTTTTAGTAATTTTCCATTTCCGTTTGCTTCAGTGTTAAATGTATTATCGAATCGATGTTTTTTTTTTGATGGGTAAGGTGTTATATGGAAGGCCAATAAGCTGATTGATGGCGTCGCTGATACGCTTGAAATGCTTCGATCGAAGGTACACTTTTCACGATCTTACCGTTAATTCTCGTTTCCGATTGTGACTTTCGTTCATTTGTAGGGGAAGAAGTTGGTTTTTGTCACCAATAATTCGTCGAAATCAAGAAAACAATATGCTAAGAAGTTTGATTCTCTTGGAATCTCTGTTTCTGAGGTGAGCCTAGTTGATTAGAACTTGAAACTTTCTCTCATTTTGTTGGGAAGGAAACTGTTTTTTCTTTGTTAAATTGATGTTCTCATGGCTTTTCTTTTTGTAGGATGAAATATTTTGCTCCTCTTTTGCAGCTGCCATGTTTTTGAAAGTCCATAATTACTCTCCAGACAAGAAGGTTTGCGTTCCCCTATCGCGGTTCTTGTATTCTTTATCTGTCCTTGTTAAATTTACCAAAAAGAGGAAATCTCAAAGCTTTTGTTGTGTGGAAACTTATCAACTCTGTATTTCTATGTATTGATTTGACTGGAATTAACATTGTGTTTGTTGAGAATCCTAAAAGTGAGCAGGGAGTGTTTGGATGAATAATTATAAAATAATTATTTTGAGTGATTTTGAAGGATAAATTATAGTTATAGCTTGTTTGAGTGATGTTGTTTAAAGAGTGATTATAAAAACTCACTTTCATAATTTCAAAAAAACTCCAAAAAAGCACCTCCTTAACAGTTATAAGATATGTCATTTCTCTCCTTAATAATTGCTTTCTATATGAACTCCGTATTATTAATAGGGGACTAAAGTCCATTAAACCCAAATAGATAATCAATCCAATAAAAAATGAATTTGGGCTTCGAATCAATTCTATTGAAATCAAAGTGGCACCGTCTGTTAAAAATTTCACATCGAAAAGATTAAGAGATGAGTTATAAGATAAACATGCTATTCCTTTAAGTTTCGAGACGAAATCTCACATCCACATCATCTAATATGTTTAAGGCAAACAAGAACGTGTGATGAAATTATAACATTTGTTGATCATGTTCGAAGAATTCATTCCCCCAATGCACGATTTTCTTCAAGATTTCTTATTTATCTCTCTGGAGTTCATCCAACTGTGGGAGTAGGAGTAGCTGCTGAGCTGACAGCTGTCACATTTTATATGCCTTCCTGGAGGTTAGCTGGGTCTCTTGCTTCTCTGTGCAGGTTTACGTCATAGGCGAAGAAGGTATCATAGAAGAGCTTCAGCTAGCAGGGTTCACAGGTCTTGGTGGTCCAGTAAGTAGATAAGTTAACTTTCAATTAATGAATATAACTTCCCCTCATAATTTTTTTTTTTTTTATCTTATTAACATTATGCGGGTCTTTGGCCCCAAGGATGGGTGGTGGTCGAAGGACTTGGACTTTGAGGGCGTGTTCTCTTTAAGTTCTCAGGTTCTAGATCCACCTGTGCTATTAATTTGTAGACATATTTCATGTTTCCATTCCTTCGATATCTCCGGTATCTAGTCTAAAGATGGGTCTCGTTACTCAAAGCACAATAGAGCAAAGTTTCGATTTCTCAATTAAAAAAAAAAAAGAAAAAATGTTATGCGGGTCTTCCCGAGTTAATGCCTCAATGACTTTAGTTTACCTCTTACATGGTCTAGCTAGCAACTGCAATCGAGTAGCCAAATATCTTGTTTGAGTAATGCTCATCAATTTTAGTTTTCATTTTTATTATATTGCAATTAGTCTTTTTATTGTCATTCACAAGTGCCTTTCAACTTTGGGTGCAGGATGATGCCAAAAAAACTGCAGATCTTTATCATGATTGTCCAATTGATCACGACAAGAGTGTAATTTGACTTATTAGCCGTACTCTTGTGAACTTTAATTGGCTTATAGTTTCTACATCTGATTTATATCTACCATATGATGTTACCAGGTTGGAGCAGTTGTGGTTGGAATAGATCGGTTTATTAATTATTACAAGCTTCAGTAAGAACGTTCTAATCCTGCCTTATTTTTCCCTAGTCCTATCTTCTTCTTCTTGCCTTCTGTAAAGTTGATTTTATATGCTTTCAAATATGTAGAATCATAAGCAATTCTAATTTAACAAACGGGTTCATTGTTTGGTGGTAATCTAGTCCAGCATTATGTCATGAGTTTGATCTTGATAATTGATATTTGGCTCTCATTTATTTGAAAGGAGTTGAGCCCTTATGTAGGGTTTGTGGTTTCCCAATCTTTCCTAAAAAAAAAAAAAAAAGCCGGATTATACCTTGTGCTTCTTGCCTACCTAAGCTCAATCAATTACCTCACTTTCAATTTCATATACCCATCATCTACATTATTACTTATTAATGGAGAGCTCTCGTTTTCATCATCAGGTATGCCACGCTTTGCATTCGTGAGAACCCGGGATGCCTCTTTATCGCTACCAATCGTGATTCAGTGGGGCATTTTACTGAATCTCAAGCATCCCCTGGTTCATTTCTTTTAGCTCTCTTTCTTGATTCATTAATTGAAAGTTAACTTATCTACTTGATTGAAGTGCTACTTCACATTGGTTGGCTAATTAACATTTTTTAATCTCTTACTTTAGGTGCTGGTTGCATGGTCGCTGCTGTGTGTGGATCATGTGAAAGGGAGCCCATTGTGGTCGGAAAACCATCAACATTCATGATGGACTTTTTATTAAAAAAGTAAGAACATATAAACTTTCTTGTTCCGTAAAGGGTGTTTGGATTTTTGGTTGATGAGAGAAGAGGACAAGAGAGGAGTGGAAGTGGAGGAAGAAGAGGAAATTGCGTGATTTGGAGATATAAAATATTTGTTTGGGTATTGGTGTTTTAGAGAGGTGAGGTTGGGTTTTTTTTCGATGAATTTTGATTTGAAGTTTGATGGAATGTCGGAGAAATTGAAGAAAAGTTGAGAAGGAGTTGGAGAGAGGTTGTGATGTACTAGAAACAAATAAGAAGTTCATTTTCCTCTTCCTCTCCTCCAAATCCAAACACCCTATAAATATGGTCCATTGTGTATTTTTTGGTCCAATTGTCTGATACGATGGTTCAAACTCAATTGTCTTATCGGTCTGTTAGAAGTTTTATTTTTTTAATTCAACAAAGATATTTGAACTAATAACTTCTTAATTATAAGGTCATACTCATATCACTAAAACTTTAGTATGCTCGGTGCGCATTGGATTTGAAAACAAATAACTAAAACTTCGTTTGATAATCATTTTGTTTTTTGTTTCAAGTTTTTGAAATTTAATCCTATAACTATTACTCCTATACATAGTTTGCATTACTTTGATATTTATATCTCGTGTTTTTAAAAACCAAACTAAAATTTGAAAGCTAAAAAAAATAGTTTACAAATTTATGAAATTTGGTTAGAATTCACGTATTTACATTAGAGGATGAAATTTAATGTAGAAAATTTGAGTAAATACAGATTTAAAAACCAAACCAAAATTATGTGTTGGAGTAGTACAAGTAGACTTGAATTTCAAAAGTCAAAAACAAAAAACTAAATGATTATCAAACGGGTCTAAATGGTTATAAAAGTGAACATTAGAAAACAAAATAACCATTTTGCTTTATTTTTCAGATTTGAGTTTGGCTGCTCTAAAATGTGTATGGTGGGTGATAGACTGGACACAGACATTCTATTTGGCCAGAGCACAGGCTGCAAAACACTTCTTGTTTTTTCAGGTTTGGAATCTTGATCTCTGTCCCTTTCTTTTTTTGGTCATTGAACTGTAAGAAAAGAAAATGAACCTCTTAATTCATGCATACGACAACCAATCCAGGGGTGACAACTCAATCCAGTCTTCAAGACCCTTCCAATGATATCCAACCAGATTACTACACAGCCAAAGTCTCTGACTTGTTGGAATTATTGGGACCATGAAGATAGATTATTATTGTTGCACAAAAACTTTATATATTTTGTCTAAAATTGTAGCCATTGGATTTCTATTGTGGGTTAGACTAACCTCATTTTTACCCACTCCCATTTAATAAATTATAATGGCTTATCATTACTCTGTTTAAGTATTAGAGCATAACTCTATTGACACGATAATCTATGTTTTTAGAGGTTACGATTTTGAATTCTCACGTCAAATATTGTTCGATTAAAAAAAGAGTTTGCTTTCATCCGATAACTTACTTTTTGAGATAGATCTTCACACTATACTCGGGGTAACCACACATCCGTTAGTTTATTTACTCAAATATAAAGAGAAAAGTTTAGCTCATGCCGAGACGTTACCTATCTTTTCATGCTCGCATAAATGACATATATTGGCCCAATTTGAACCAATTCTTCAAATTAGTTTCTATTATTTATTGGGTATCATATAGTTTTGTTGGGGGAAGATCATACATTCGTGGCTTGGAAGTGTTTTTTTCTACAACTTTTTTTTATAGAAAAATTTGCCATCTAAGTGTAAAATATGATTAATTAGTGATATTATATAATTGATTATCCTCAGATGTGTCTGTTTTTTTGTAGAAAAGACTAGAGTAGAGTGTAGAGAAGAGAAGAGAAGATGAGTTAATAATAATTGAAGTAATTAATTATTCGTATGGAGATTGATGTTAGTATTGATTAGAATAATTAACTACTTGTTTGACGACGTATTAGTAGTAGTTGAATGATAAATTCGATGGAGAATTAAACATATGGTTTAACAGAGAGTCTGATAAATGGTTAACCTTGACTGTTTACCATAATAAAAGAAAAACAAATAAGCGTAGTGATTTACCAGTTTTGTTAAACAAAAAACAAACATAGCTCAAAGATGATAAGTTTTGTTTTGATGCCAGCATCAAGACATATACTATACTTTAGATAAAGGATAAGTGGTTTGGACTAAATAAAATTAAAAAAAAATGTTTAAAATAATTAAAGTTTTGTTGACCTTTGTTATACTTTTTTAATATAATTTGTTTCTATAATTGTATTAAGTATAACAGTTGATATGATGTGTTTTTTAACTAAACAAATAATTGTGTTTCTCTATGGTGCCAATGTGTGTGTATATTTTTTTTAATTCAAAGAATTGGAAAATTTTAATTTGTAATATTTGATAATAGAGTTATGCTTAATATTGGTTTGAACTCAATATTTATTGAGTGTTTTCAAATTACATGTTTTTAAAAGTGTGATTTATTTATTACTTTCAGAGGTGTAATGGCACTAATATACTTCAATAACTATTAGATTATACTTCAATAATCTAAACAACCATATTAGCAAGTATAAAACAAATCAATTTTATTCAAAAAAAACTTGCATTTTCTTTTGTATAGAAAGAAAATTTTATAGAAGTTCAATTTTAGAAAATATCTATAAATTATGTGATTTGAGTAAAAAAACATCTAAGCAATTTAAAAATGTTTTAGTTAATCACACATTAGTTTCATTGTTTGTACTAGGAAGCATACAAATTATAAAGATAATTTATAAAATTAGTCAAAATACCTTTATTTTCTTAAATTAGCAATCGTAATCATTGTATTAGATTAATATTGTCTCAATCTTACGTATAATATAATATTAAAACGTATTAATGACTCTAGATACAAATACTTAAAATTTACTTACATTTATAATTATTTTGTGACAATAATTCATCCCATACAATTTCACCTATAAAAATTAAAAAACAAAAAACCTCCATCGAAGTTAGATGGTACTACTGCTCTCAAATAAAGCTAACTGGATTAACACTAAACAATAAAATCACTGCGTTACCACCTTTTGAATATAACTTTTAATAATATTTAGAATGAGGATTTATGTTGAATATTTAAAAATAATGATCGATGTCGTAAAGTTTGTTAAAATATAAAATTTTAAAAATATTTAGTAAATATTAATTTGAAATACTATTTCAAAATTTCACTTCTCTCTCTCTCTTTTTTTTTTTTTTTTTTTCCTCTTCTTCTTCTTTTTTGCGTACGTAATTAATAATTTTTAAAATTGGCGCGTTTTTCTTCCGCTATCCGCATTCTATTCACCAATTGCGTGAAGAAGAAGAAAAAGAAAAATGAATTCCGGACCTCAGTCTTTCTCCCCTGCATTGACGATGATACCGATTTGTTCGAATTTTTCCAGGTGTATTTATCTCTTCAATTACAATGGTATTCGGTATGTTCATATCCGATTTTCAATTCCCCGTTCACATTCACTCTGAATCATCCTTTTCATTTCTTAATCACTTGAGATTTTCTCAATTGCATGTGCGATAGATCAGCTGTTCTTCATGATGATGATGATAAGTTGATTGATTCAGACACAATTGAAGTAGTGTTATTCTTTCAATCGTTGATTCTCGTTTCCCGCTTTTAGCTTTCATTTATAGGGAAAGATTATGTCAAACTTTTGTCCCTAACGATTCGTTAAAATCAAGAAGCCTAGATACGAAGTAGATACAGTCAATTGAAAACCTCTGTTTCAGGGATTAATCATTTGAGCCAAAACTCTCTCTGCAAGTGATTGGAACAAACTATACGTATTCCAGGTAAATTATTGTTGGTCCGCTGGGCTTCCTCTCTCTTGTTGCTTTGTGTTTTAGGGTGAATTTTCTCCACGTTTTGCCGGCTATCGAGTTATTGAAGATCAATTTCCTTAACAGAAAATGTTCGTTATCCCACGGCACGCTTCTTATATGATCTCAATCCTGATTAGTGGACGAATTTCATAGTTGTTATGTGCTAGAGATCATTTTGTATCAAATTTGTCTTCCACTTGATTAGGGATCTTTGAAATATAACTGACTAGGTCATTTGAGCACGAATTTGAAATTTGTTGCTGGAGTTGGAGAACATTTGATATCAAATTTATGTTCCACCAGATCAGTCAAATTTGAGTACTGTAATTCAAGTGGCATTCAAGAGAATTTTATCCAAAAAATAATGGTATTCAGGAGAAAAGCAAAAAATCACTATGTTCCTCCTTGTACGCCCAACTTTTAAACCTTTAAACACGAGGAAGCATTCATAGAAAGCTCAGGTCTTAATCTTCTCTGATAACTTCAAGGTATGAATGATACAACTATCCAGTCTCTTAATGATTTTCTTTTTGTGTTTCATCATTCTTAGTAATTTTGCATAAAAACAATTTTAGGTCTGCATTGCTTTCAACGAGTGATCTCTTTACACGCTATATTTTTAACCTTTCAAGGCGAGGGAGGGATCCTTCAAGAGCTGCATCTAGCTAAGTTCGTGGGTTTTGGCGATCCAGTATTTACCTCAAATACAATTTCAAGATATGATACAATTATAGAATCTCTATCAATATTCTTTTCGGATTCACCCTCCATTCTTGCTAATTTTGGACGAAAACAATTTGGGATCTCCATTGATTTCTGTGACTTATCTATCTTCATTGACTTTAGTTTACGCCTTTCCTCTTATAGCAGATAGAACTAAAAGTTCCATTACTTTAGAATAAGAGATAGGAAATAAGGATTCCCTTCGTGATTATACAGTTCAAGAACAATTCTTAAGCTTAAGTCTCAAACTTGAAATAAGAATGAGATTCCTTTCAAATACGGTAGCAAAATCTAGTTCTAATTCAAGAGCCCAACATCTTTATTTATTTATTTTGGCACTATCTATTTATCTCTAACTTACGAACATTTAAACTAAGTTAGATGGATTAGCTAATGCTTAATATTTGAAATGGTAATTGATGCTTAATCCACTAAACCATACTTGAATGAGCTAATGCATCTCATTTATTACTCTCTATATATTAATGAGATAGGATTTTCATTTTGAGTTCAGTAACAATTAGAGGTCAAGTGGTTGGAATCCATAAACTTTGGAACACAGTTATGCCGCCGGTTGAGAATAGGTTAACATCTTATTTGAAATTAAAATTGTTTCTTGGTTATTTTTGGTTTTATAATAACCTACTTTTTTTATTGACAATTTTGTTATGATTAAAAAAATTAATCATGTTATTCTGAATAGAAGCTAAATTATAAATCTCTTGCACTACACTTGTCAAATGCTCAGAAATCATACGTGTAGCGTAGGCTGCCACTGTCAAGAATATACATTAAAATAAAATCCTCACATGTACAAGTCTCTGCATTTTCCTAAGAAATTCATTCCATCAGGCTAACACCTGAACAACCATCTCCTCCCATTTCTTTCATCATCTTTCTGACTCTTGCTACATCATTCCATCTACCAGATGCTGCATAAAGATTTGACATCAACACAAAAAACCCCCCATTTCTACAGTTGGAGAAAAGCAACTTTTTCGCCACAGATTCCCCAAGCTTAACTTCCTGGTGAATACAACAAGAACTCAGCAAAGCTCCCCACATTGCTGAATCTGGATTAATTTCCATGTTCTTGATAAATACAATTGCCTCTTGGAACAAGCCTGCCCGACCAAGAAGACCAACCATGGATGCACAATGTTGCGATTCTGGCACTATACCAAATTCTTCCTTCATGAGTTTGAAGTATGTTCTACCTTCTTCAACAAGTCCTCCATGAGTACAAGCAGCCAGAATTCCTGAGAAAGTGATTTTATTAGGTTTTATTCCCTTCTCCATCATTTTAGTATAACTCAGGATAGCATGATTGTCAAACCCAAATAAACCATAACCAGAGATCATTGAGTTCCATGAAGCTAAACATGGCTCTTTCATGCCCTTAAACACCCTTTCAGCAAAGTCCATTCTTCCGCACTTGACGTACATGTCAATGAGAGCAGTTCCAACAAAACCTTCCAAGTCCAGATCGTTTCTTAGAATATAGCAATGAAGTTTCTCCCCAAAATGTAAATTCCCATTTTGGCAACAAGCAGATAGTAAACTAGCGAGTGTAATTGAATCTGACCCATAACCTGACAACTTCATTTGGGAAAACAAAGCCATTGCTTCAATTGACCTTCCTGCCTGTACACAACTAGATATCACAGAATTCCAGCTGCTTAGTGTCTTTTCATGCATCTCTTGAAACAAAGAAAACACTGCATCAATATCATCGAACTTTGAGTACATGCTTATGAAACCATTTGCAACCAAACAATCAATAATTAACCCACTCTTAAGCCCGTGACCGTGGAAAGCAAGCCCAATGTCGAAGTGTTCAGGAGACGTAATTCCTCGAATAATGCCCACCATTGCAACAGCATCTAGTTTCATGTCTGAATGCTGCATTTTGGAATACAACTTCACCACAGATCCCATGTCTCTTTTCTCAGCATAGCTTGTAAGAATTGCAGTCAATGAAACCAAGTTTTTTCGGAGTTGTGACGTATAAATCAGTTCTGCCAATAGTATGTTCCCACATCTTACGTATGAACAAACTAGAGAGGTCAACACTGAAACATCTTCCACAAGACCAGTTTTGGTGGTATAACAATGAATAGACCCTGGATCTGCATTTGCAGTCAAGATACTTACCACTGTTACTGAGTTAGAATTAACACCTTCTTCAAGCATTTGCTTGAAAACAAGCATAGCCTCCACAAAGAACCCATTTTGGCCAAATGCCCCAATCATGGTATTCCAAGAAACTAGGCTTTTTTCAATAGTTTCTCCAAATAAGAGTTCCACCCCTTCTAAATCTGCACATTTACCATACATCCATGATAGAGCATTTTTCACTTGAAAATCCAAATCAAGGCCAGCCTTAATACTTAAGGCATGGATGCTTTTTCCTTGGACGAATAATTGTTGGCTACCACATGAAGGAATTAAACTTACCACCGTCCTCTGACTAGGGTCGAAACCCCTTTTCCGCATTTCGACAAACAGTTGGAAGGCATCATACCTATACCCATTTCTTGAGTACCCAGAAATCAACGCATTCCATGATACCAAATCTTTTTCAGGAAAATCATCAAACAGGCGTTGTGCGGCTTTTACATAACCCAATTTCGAATACAAGTCGAGAAGAGCAGTACCAACATACAAAAATTGGTCAAATCCCCATTTAATGAAGTGGGTTTGGAGCTGATTGGCCTCTGATGGTGCAAAAGAAGAAGATGAAGACGATACAGTGAAGGCTTTGATGAGTAGGGAGAAGGTAGAATCAATGGGTTTGACCCGACACCTTAGCAACTGACGATAAACCAACAAGGGGGGAGTTGAAAATTTTCCTTCTAGATAAGATTTGAATGCATAATGGATGGAAGGGAGCGAGAGGTTTGCATGTTCACCTACCGAAGATGTAAGTTGCATAGTTTTTTGGGGGCTTTACATATATGTTATTCGCTCTGTGAATTTATGGTTTAAAATTAGATACAAATTAAAGAAATGCTTTATAATTCTCAAAAGAAAAAAAAGAAAAAGATACGCTTTATAATTCTCAAAAAAAATTGCTAACTATACCATATGTTTGACACTGCTTTGTGTTTTTGTGATTCAATTTTGAGCTCAGTTGTTGGTCGATAGATTGGGACAAAGGCATTTTGTTCGGATCGGACAGATTGCAAGGCTGTGAAACTCTCCCTTGCTCTTTCAGGTTCTTAATTCTGATCTCTTGTCAAAATGAATCTTCGTGCTTTATTTATCCAATCAGCTCAAAACCTACCATGTTCGTAGAATATGCAAGAGGAGTTTAGAACGAATTGGTGTGGTTCCTCGGTCATTTTGAATCTAGTGTGAAAGTTGATACAACTTTACCAAGCTGAAGCTACAAACTCATTTTCTCCCCCTTTATATTGACAATTAGCCTTAAGAAATGGACAAAGCAGGTTAGGTTTCGTAGAAAGGGTTTGGGCTGAGCTTATGGCGAACTTAGGCTTAAGCAACCTAAACAAGTTTTTTTTTAACTTTTTTGTAGTTTTCAACCAGCAAATCCGAAGTTTTGACCTTTTGACACATGCCTATTGTTATGAAGTCAAGTTTACTTTGTCCGTGAAAGAAGGCCAGACTCAATTATAATTGACATGTATCCTCAACCAAAAAATTATGAACTTTGAATCTCTCAATCGCGTAATATTTCTGTTTGTACTTAAAAAAAAAAGTTCACCATCCCCAAACATGTCTTGGCCTATTTTGGTCTCTTGTGTCTTGATGCGTTTGCCTCTCTTTCTGTCTTTTCTCCACTTGCTAAGTAATTTTCGTAGCCTTTTTCCTGAGTTCATGAATTTCATTTGAAAGCTTTAATCTCTTTTTATTCATTGGCTATCCCACAACCTTTAGCCCTTGGGTCCTATTACTCCCTTTCCAACAAAAGATGCCCACTTCATCGTATACATGGAAAACCTTTGTAAAGTCGGGAAACATGGGGGAAAAAAGTTTTAACTCATTGGATAAGAGCATATATTTAAAGTTATATACTCGAAAGTATATTTAACGGTGAAGCTAAAATTCAACCTTCTACTCATTTGAACACGGATGAATGCATTTATTTATACAGATTAACAATCACTATTGGTTAGAGCTCAGAAGTAAAAAACTATATTAATGGAAAATTCTAAGGAAGCCATAATAGTTAATCCTAAAGATAAATAGTTAAAACTTTGTTCAAACCACGATAAAATAAAAGAAATGCAAGCTCCAGCCCGCCATTGGCCCATTGCTTCCCTCTCTTTCAAATTTCGAAACATGGTGCTTTGATCTTACTGTATTGTAGCATCCAAGACACTTCGAATAGTGTAGCCTTTGAGAAAACCGAAAGGGGAATGCATCTAAGCTTAGTTGAGAACTATATTCCATTGTCAATATTTTAAAAGGTAGATTCAATTTGGTTTTAATACTATTTTGGTTTATGAATTTTTGACCATTTTGCACGAACTTTAAAATTTATTTTTCTAAACTTTCAAAAGTCCAATTGGTCTTTATAGATAAAACTTAAAATTGATCCTTATGAAAATTTGAAGTCAATATTAATCGAAATTAGTATAATAATTTTAATACAATCAAAGATAAAATGCTAAGACATTTTTAGAATTCACAAAGAAAAATAATACTTTTTTTAAAGAAAAATAAACAAAATAAATTTATAGACCAATTTTAATTTTTTAGAAATTTCATGGACCAAAACAGAAAAATGTCAAAGTTAAGAGATAATTAAAAATTAACTTTTGAAAATAGAAGACTAAAAGGAATAAATCTCAAAACTAAAACTTGATTTTTGAAATTTGAATGATCAAATTAGAATAAATGTCAAAGTTCATGAATCAAAATGATATTTCAGATGATGTGACAAGTTTTCATCCGATTTAGTATCTAGGGTCGTTCTTGTTTTAGTTTAACAACACTAATATGGGAGATTAAATTCATGGCCTCTTCAATGAAACATGTATTATGTAACTATGTTGTTGGCCATTTGTGACCAAAACGAACATAGCTCTAGTTGGAGTCTCCCCAATTCTGGTTTATTGTACTAAAAAAATGTTGTTGGCCATTTCTTAGTCATCTTTAAGGGACTTGCTATTATCAAATAATCAGGATGAGATGAGGACAACCATTGCTCTGCTTAAAAACTGGCAAACTGCCCCTAACTTTTTCTTTTTCCTTTTCTTTTCTTTTCTTGGCCCCCTTAACATTAAATTTTCAAAATGAAGGGTAGGCACGTGGGACAGGCAGAACATCTCTCACCTCTAAGCATGGAGCTGTGTGATTCTTAACAACTTTGTTTATTTTATTAGTGAATTTGGATTTGAGTCGCTAAAAACCACGTTCATTTTGTAATAAAATGGCACAGATACGAAGAAAGGAGTGCACAAGCAGCCAGATGAGAGAGCTTTCAATCAGATTGGTTCAACGCTAGATAAGTATGCTCTACTCGAATCTCCACATCGATTATAATATTGTCTACTTATACTACTGATCTCCTTATCTTCTAACGAATGTCTAACAACTTTGTGTGCTCCCAACTATGTACAGTAGACAAGCACTTCCAGCAGGTACTAAAAACAAAAAAAAGTTATAATAAGGTAATAATTAAAATTACCCATTATTTTCCTTAATTTAGTTTGAGCTCATTTTATGGCTTTCCCGTCTCTTTACAAATTTCCTATTTTTTGTCTGCAAAATATATTTCAAAAGTTGATTATTTGTTTTTTTCAGTTCTTTGTTACATGATTAAATTGAAAAAATATATAAACCATTTTAATGCTTTCCCACTTTATATTAATAAACATTACTACCTAAAAGTAAAAACTGTGGTGAAAATTCATCAAAACCAGTACAATTATGTTGACAGGGACATGCTTAATTATATTACCTTAAATAAAGATGGAGACATGTTTTTAAAATTAATTGATACCGTTAGACTAATTATATTTAGTATCTTTTTCTGGATTGATTATGATCATAAAATTCTAATTATGCACTTTGCTTATGTATGCAGGCATTAAGAAAAAAGTTGAAGGGAATTTTGGACTATTTGCTCTAATTTTTCTAGTCAAATCAGAGTTTACCAACGAATTATATTCTGGCTTGATTTTGGAGGCAAACAACTATTCTTTGTTGACAAACATGATGAATAAATTCGAAAAATCAACAAAAAGTAAACTTGCCAAATCCATAGTTTATGGAGAAATATACTTTATCTCCTACCTGAAGTTATTCCTTTTATTTATACCAGCTGAAAAAAAATCCTTTTTTTGAACTGGGTTTATTAAAAAAAAAGAAAATCAATCAGATGACGCTGTTTGTTTTTTTCGTAAGTTTTAATGTTGGAAAAATGATTACAGGTGAGAAAATTTGCGAGGGAGAGTGAAAAGAAAGAGAAAAATACTCTATTAGTGAAGGATTTTGTTTAAAGGCGTGATAGACAGAGCGGGACCTCAGAAGAAGTGTTGGGGACTTGAAATTATTTTATTTTTGTTTTAGTTCAGATAACCAATAAAAATTATAGAATACAAAAAAAGAGTTCAACTTTAGAGCTTTGACCGCTCACCCTCTCTCTACCTCTCCTCTTTCTAATCCACCAGAACCAGAGCTTAATCCATTTTTATTACTCTTCTTCCTCCATTTTCTTGCTCTCTCTCTCATTTCACTCAGGACTGAGCTATTTGGAGACATCTTTCTACAGCACTCTTTTTACGCTGCCAAGAAAAGCAAAACCGCTCAACTCCAGTCCTTGAAGTTTTCTTATTTTTTTGGTATACTTTACTGCTTCTCTTGCTTTGCTTTTTAGTTTCTTGCCTTTGTTCTTCAAGGGTTTGCGTCGTTTTTACCTTCTGGTTTTGTTTCTCGCATCTGGGTCGCAACCTGGCTTTGGATCTGTGATGGGGGTTCCCTATAAACTGTGGTCCAGTGAGAAAGATCTGATTTTTTTTTTTTGGCTCTTTCATGTTTATATTAGTGGTCGATCATGATTATAGAGTTCGTTTAGTAACTTAATTTCAGTTGAGACTGCTTGAAATTGTACCCAGAAGCTGCATTTAGAATTGCCTGTGTTACTTGACTGATACTCCGATTTGGTGTTCAGTTCATCTATTATTTTGTTTTCACGTTTCAAACATCTAATTTTGCCTGTTTTTTTTCCTACTTAACGCATATACATCTGTTCTTTTTGTGTCTGTCATTTTAATTCACTTGTTCGTAATTTCACAGAGATAAGTCGTTGCTTTCTATGGACCCGATGGAGATTAAGAATGGACAGTTAATGGAAGACAGAATGGTTTGGAGAACAGCTGCTGAGCAATGGACCCTTATAATTTGATTCGTTCTAAGATTCCTTAGTAGCTCCATGGCCTCAAGTGCTGGTTCCAAAGCTTTCTCGAATCAGCCACAAAAACCAGCCAAGGGTGAAATGGCTAATGGGAAGGATGCTGGGCCCTTGCCTCTCCAGATATCGAAGTTAAGTAAACCAGAATCAGTTACATCTGACCAGTTTAAATCAGTAAAGAATGTCTCAAAGCAGGATATGGTAGTATCTTCTGACAAAAAGTCGCACTCATCGAATCAATATGGATCTGCCAAGTTGTTGGCTGAAAATTTTAATTTCAGCATTGATTCACCTGGTCTGAAACAAGCATCAACTGAAGTAGATTCCCCTCACAATGAATCTAGATGCTCACCTGGGAGCTCATTAGATCAAGAGAAGAAAACATCAGAATATGGAAGTGTAAAGAGCAGTTCATTTTCTGTCAAAGTCAGTGATGGAACTAGCTGTCTTGCCAAGACTAGTGGAAGTGCTAAGATTAGCGACCACGGAAACTTTGTTGAAAGCGGAAAAAGCAGTATATGTAGAGGGAGTACGAGCAGTGATATAAGTGATGAGAGCTCTTGCAGTAGTTTCAGTAGTAGTATCAGTAAACCTCACAAAGCAAATGATTTGAGATGGGAGGCCATTCAAGTTGTCCGTGCAAAAGATGGGGCAATGGGGTTAAGTCATTTTAGGCTTCTGAAGAAGCTGGGTTGTGGGGATATTGGGAGTGTCTACCTCTCTGAGTTAAGGGGAACAAAATGCCATTTTGCAATGAAGGTTATGGATAAAAATACTCTAGCAAGTCGTAAAAAATTGCTTCGGGCGCAGACTGAAAGAGAAATACTTCAATCTCTTGATCACCCCTTCCTTCCAACGTTATACACCCACTTTGAGACAGAGAAATTCTCATGCTTGGTGATGGAGTTCTGCCCTGGAGGAGACTTGCACACTCTAAGGCAAAGGCAACCAGGAAAGCATTTTCCTGAGCAGGCAGTGAAGTATGTTAATAACCCCTTATATATATTAAATGACAATTATGTATCATTTTGTTGATACTTAACATTCCTGCCGCTTATGCTTGAGTTCACTGTCTTGAATCCAACTTAATAAATCTTGCTGGAGAATTTTGTACTTAAGAACGTACCCTAGGTTTCATGTTTTATTCTGCTCATCTGTTCTATATATCCTGTCTTTTTGTTTGACATGACCAATGCAAAATAAAAATAAACTTCTTTCTGTATTTTTCTTCCAGTATCACCAACATTTAAATAGTTGATCTTTTCTCCTTTCCTTTATAAAAATTATTAGGAAGTGTTTTTGCTCATTCATTTGCGGTTAACGAGTTTTTGTTCATATCTATCTTAACCTCTCCTCACTGCATGAACTACCTCGAGAGTCATTAGGCTATATCTGATGAACAATTAGGTGCATATGCAATGGTGCAAATTATTTACGTTCTTGCTGAAAGTTCCTGAAATATGTATACCTTAATCAAAATAAAAGATTTATAAGTTATTCTTGTGTATAAGAAAAGGTTTATTCTACTCGAAATTTCACTTAAAATAGGATGGACATTCATCAAGAACAAACATAAATGCCAAACCACAGATACTACTGAAGTTGGGTCATTTTTTGTATCATGGTAGTACTCCTACCTGGTCCTAGCTTAAATTTTTGTTTATTTAGGATAGGCAGGAACTCTATGATAGCCGCATACTTATAATATTATAGTCTTAAAACCTTTTGATGATCAAATGTTGTAGGAACTCTTACGAGAAAAAAAAAGAGAGAGAAATATTGTAGGGACACAGACAAGTTAGATTGTTTCATTTGATTAGTTGAAAGGTGTGTAATCTGGTTCAGATCCTCACAGTACAAAAGAAAACGAGTATCTAATCTCTTTCCATTTCTTAGAAATAAGAGAAAGTAACATTTATATTTGCATTTTAGCCATTAGGTTGCCTGTTATTGCTGGTAAGTTTATATTTGCATCATTTTCATCTTTCAACAAGACTTTTGGTACATATGAACCAGGAAAGGTTGTCTTCTTGTAGTTTCCTGATAGAAGGGTTGCTTAAGAATTGAACAGCAGTAATAAGAGAATGCGACTCCTTTTCGCGGACTTGATCTTCCAGGAAAAAGCAGAATGGCTCAAGGACTATAGCCCTTGTTATGCTCATCATGTTAACTTCACATCTGTTGTCTCTGATATAGCCATATTTGCATATATAAGTTGACAATGATACTTAATTTTTCATCTTTTTTTGATAATGCACAGATTCTATGTAGCAGAGGTTCTTCTTGCAATGGAATACCTGCACATGCTTGGGATTGTGTACCGAGATCTTAAGCCAGAAAACGTCCTCGTGAGGGAAGATGGACACATTATGCTTTCAGACTTTGACCTATCTCTCCGTTGTTCTGTTAGTCCAACTCTTGTAAAAAATCTCTCTGGAGACTCTGAGGCTTTAAGAAAGAACACGGGTTTCTGTGTGCAGCCTGCTTGCATTGAACCTTCTTGCATTCAACCATCTTGTGTAGTTCCTACGACCTGCTTCTCACCTCGCCTTTTCTCTAGTAAGTCGAAGAAGGAAAGAAAACCAAAAATTGAAATGGGAAATCAGGTAAACACATTGCTTGAGCTCATTGCAGAACCGACTGATGCCCGATCCATGTCTTTCGTTGGAACTCATGAGTACTTGGCACCCGAGATCATCAAGGGTGAAGGCCATGGAAGTGCTGTAGATTGGTGGACTTTTGGAATTTTTCTATATGAGTTATTATTTGGTAAAACTCCTTTTAAGGGGTCTGGAAATAGAGCTACATTATTCAACATTGTCGGTCAGCCACTTCGGTTTCCGGATGCACCAGTTGTGAGTTTTGCTGCGAAGGATCTCATAAGGGGATTGCTAGTGAAGGAACCACAACACAGATTGGCTTTTAAACGTGGAGCAACTGAGATCAAGCAGCATCCATTTTTTGAAGGTGTGAACTGGGCATTAATACGTTGTGCTACTCCTCCCGAAATCCCAAGACCAGTCGAAATCGAGAGAATACCACATGCAGTGGCATCAACCAGTGAAAAGGCTGCTGCTATTGCAGCAGCTGCAGATAAAAAAGCTTCCGACAATTATCTTGAGTTTGATTTCTTTTAGAGAGAAATCCGTACACATTATAGCCGTTGTTTAGCAATGAAAGACTGCCTAAAACATTTATGTGTTGGCAGTGGGACTAGTGAGGAAGAAGCAAGCATATTGATAGATCATGAAACACTGTAAGTTTTTTTTGTTATCTGTTGACAGTTTCAAATTGATGTTGCATAAGTATTGAATGGATTCTTTGCTTTCCTCTAGAAATTTGACTCTTTAGAATATACATTTTTAGCTATTTTCAGCATTATGTTTCAGACTACCTCCCCAATCTCCATAGGAATATTGATCTCTTGCATTCATCTAATCTCATTGAAGGTCATTTACATTGAAATCAAAATACAGTCTGATCCTTTTATAGGTCGAAGACACCGAAGAACATCGATACCATGAAAGCTTCATAACATTATGGGACTAGAGAGCTCTTAATGTACTCGATATACACCAGTACATGTTGCTCAGACAAACTTAGTTTTAAAACACATGCAAGAAACTGAACTGTTTCGTTGTTCTTCAGCTACTGTAATGGTGGAATTAGGATCATTATCCTTGGAGGTATCATCTTGGTAGCGAGGCGAAGAAAGAGGAGAGGGCAAGCCAACGAGTTGGCTTGTTTCTTTACCTTCGCAAACAACCTTAACCTCGCAAAATGTAGGAGCTTTCTGAAGTATCTCATTAGCTATTCCACTTCCTCCTTTAGACCTCAACTTCCTATGATTTCCAAGAAAAATGAAACAAAAACTTGAGTTTTTTGAGTTGATGAGTTTTCCCTTGACATGAAAAAAAAAGTACCTAGATTTATTGACTCCAAGGACCAGCGTCCTTATGTTGAGAATTGGTATAACATCCAAAATTGCCCTGGCCACCATGTCACTCTCAATCAACACAGTGTCTGCCTTAACCTGTTCCATCAATAAGTGAGAAAGATAACAAAATCAGATATTCTTTCGGGGCATGTTTGGTGTGGTAGGAAGAGATGGAAAGCGAAGAGATCCCTTTTCACCGTTTGGTCCACCAAGTTACATCTCATCAATCACCAATTTACTCTTAATTTCCTTCCTTACTCATTTCTCTCTGTACCTTAGCAGCATAGCAGGAGTCCATGAAATTCTGAAGAAAATCCTTCCTTTTGCTTTCTTCTTGAGCTACATGAATTGCCACTTGTTGTTTACTCACCTGATTAATTGGAATCTTTCCCACTGTCATCAAAGAAACAAACACAAATTACTAATCATAATTATGTAAAAAGAAAATATAGATTTTACTTCAATCAAGAAAAAAAACCCAGATCTTCTTGTCCATTATTGTTTGATCAAATAGCTCGACTCACACAAGTGTCGATCATCAAGAGATTATACGTTTCAATCTCTTAACGCCCAACCCCATTTTTCGTTGATCAAAAAAATAACAAATTCCGATCTCTATTTAAATTCAACACCCAGAAATGCTGATTCAGCTATTGATCATGAGAAAAGATTAGGAAAGAGATTCGTTCCTATCATATGGCCTGCTGGGTTTCCATTCCATCAATTATTAATTTATTATTACTCTCCATATTTTTTCCATCCTATCCCTTTTTTTTCCTTTCGTCCCCTCCCGGTCGTAGCCAAACATGCCCAAAGAGGAAGAAGAATCTGAAAAAGAAGTGTCAAAGACAAGAACAGGATAGCAGAGATACTCTGCATGACAAATGGCTACTTTCTAACTTTTATAAGTTGAACTCAAAAGACTCCAAACATTAGGCTTTGACCAAAGCTACTCCACCATAACTTACACAGAAGATAGAGAAAAAAGTGCTTTGACCAAAACATTTGCATAACAGAAAGAGAGTGAGAGAGAGATTCTGAGAAATTACATGGGCTGGGAATGTATCTTGTCTCAGGGAAGACATGCAAGAGATAAACAACAGTGGTAGAATTTGTAATTGTGTTCTTCAGCGTCCATTGAAGAGCATCAAAGCTGGATTCGTTTTTCCCAACTCCAACATAAACGCAATCTTCCCATTTCAGAGCATCCGACGAGAACGAACATCCACCACCGCTGTATTCTTCCCTAATGCTTTCCATCGCCGCCGTCTCTGCCGCCGCCGGCGATACCGTTTGCAGTTTGATTTCGAACGACTCGCCTGAATCCTCTTCCTCTATCTCGCTTGTGCTGTTGTTGTACCTGTAATTGTGGAACTCACTTCCGTGCACTTCGTCGGAGTTGAAATGGGCGGCCTCCGCCGGCGATGGCAGCGCCGACATGGTGGATGAGAATAAAGGATTTTGATTTGATTTGATTTGGAGGAGAAGAAAGTAGTTTTAAGTATTGGGTTAGAAACAGAAGTGAAATCAGATTGAGAAACAAAAGAGGGGAAATGGAAATATAAAGGGCAGTGAACTCTTGGATAAGGGGAGTTTGGTTGATTTCTTTGGTTTGACTTTTTGAGTACGGTCCCATCCTCCTATATTATTTGAGATTATTGATACTTATTTTTTCCAAGATAGATTCTTGAAATGTCTTCGCATTTACTCTAATCGATCAATTATATATATATATATATATATATATATATATATATATATATATGTATGTGTATGATATATATGTATCTGTATACATACATATACATATATATATATAATGTGCGTTCTCAAGTTTTCTGGTTTGAGATTCATTTGTGATTTGTAGACTTTCCGTAATTTATTTTTTTTGATGTTTCTTGGTGTCTGACCTAAGGACGGAAGTGGTTACTCCAGTTTTAGTGGAGCAAAGTTTCAATTTTTTGATTTAAAAAATAAAAATAAAATCATCCATGGTCACTTTTAATTTGTTTTTTTTTAAGAAAATTACTTCTCATAATAACTTTTCATTCACCCATTTTAATTATAGTATTTTCTTAAAAATATTTCTACACAACAAATTAAGATGATTAAATCTATCATAGAATTGATTGAATAAATGAATTTGAGACTATATAAAGTGATTGAGATGAAGACATTTTGGTTATTTTATAAAAATGATCCATTTTTTTTGAAAATATTTTCATAATTTTCAAGTTTTTTTTTTTTTGCTGAAAAATCTTTTTTTTTTTTTTTTCACTTTTCTACATATTCTCTCTAAAAAAATTAAATTCATTAAAATAATCTTTTCATTAAATATATTAAAACTTAAAACTAGTTTAATCATCAATTTTAATCAACATTACATTAGATTACTAACTAATATATTATTTTGAAACATAGCAAAAATTAAAAATAGACTTCAAATATATCTTTCATGATTAAATTTAGGAGACAAGAGATTCGAATTCATAATATAATTTTTAGGTGTATATGATATTATTAAACTACCACTCTTGTTAACAAAACCAACTCAATCATGTAAATTTTATATGTATTCTCACTTAACAAATGGTAGGTTCGAATCTCATAAGCTATAAATATTATCGTTGCGAAAAGAAAAAAAAAACAAAAAATTAATTAATTAAAAGCTGTCGTACTAAAATTTATAATCCAACGAATTAAGTATAGTTTCCACATGTTGCAGCTGGTTGTCAAAGTTGAAATGGTAGCAAAATACCAACGGAATATTCGAATATGTGAATGTTTTAAATATTTCCATATTTTTTAAAGTCAAATGTAATGATCCAACGTATGATTTTCATCCCTCAAACCACAAAAAATCTTATATAAAACTCAACTCGGATATTGTTTTAGAGAAAATCAAATAAGATATATTATTAAAAAAGAAAACCAATACTAGAACTTAACTAAGACGAAGAATGTATTTCACATCCTTGTTTTCTCGATCTCCGCCTCATTTTCATTTTTTTTCTTTTTAATCTTCTCTTTTTTATTCATTTAATCTTTCGTTACAATTCTATTTTTGTATAAATATATATTCAAATATATTTTTTATTCAATAATTAAATATTTAATTGAAAATTAATATATACATACCATGAAAATTTAAATTATTAAAAAAAATACTCGTAAAAATTTAGATTTTAAAAATGAGAAATTAAATTAAACAAAAAAAAAATCGGTGGGGAATCTCTCCCCGATCCTCGCAAAAATAAACAGTGAATTTTGTGGAGACGGAAATTGATTTTGGTGGCAGAGATGGGGACAGAGATGCCATTCCCCAACCCCGACCCGTAGACATCTCTGCTAAACATTTTTAATTAGTTACCAATGTTCGATTATCTTTCTTAAATTGATAATTTATGTAGTAAGAGTATTTTAAACAAAAGAGACCAATATATATATATATATATATATATATATATATATATATATATAGAGTAATATTATTTGGAGTGGAACTTGAGCGTTTTGTTTTTGTTTGACACGCCAAAATAAATATTTGATGCCTGGTAATTAATAATGGCTTATTTTCGCACTTACCCAAAATATTTGAATTGAAATTTTGAGAATATTTAAAATTAATATTTAGAATGAAGATTTATTTTGTGTATTTAGAAGTAATGATTACATTCAAAAACTTGTTTGCATGTAGTTTTTAAAAATATTTAAAATTAATATTTAGGAAAAAATTAATGATTAATAATGATTACAATAAAAAATCTTGTTTGAAAGTAGTTTTTAATAATATTTGAAATGAGTATTTAGAATAAAAATTTATTTTAAATATTTAAAAATAATGATTATATTCATAACTTTGTTTGGATGTTTTTTTAAATATTTAAAATTAATATTTAGAATTGAGATTTATTAGTATTTAAAAGTAATGATTGTAGTATTATTTAGTAAATATTAATTTAAAATATTCTTTCAAAATCTTGTAACAAACATCTCACGAGAGAAGAAAAAAAAATAAAAAAAATAAACTTCTTATTTTCGTTAACAATCACTAATGACTTTTAGAAAGGAGTCGGAACCAAAAACCAGTATCAGTATTATTCAAAAAAAAAAAAAAAAAAAAAAAAGAAAGCTTTTAGGAGAAGAACTCCAGCAAAGAGGCCATAATTTGGGAAGCCCAAGACGAGACTACCGGGCCATGTGGGCTTTTCTTGAAGATCAGTTGAAAATCAATTGTTGGGCCCCCAAAAAGAATCGGCCCAGTAATGTTGGGTAATAGCTTGGAACAATATCATCAGAGTATATTATACACACATATTTACTTCAATGTGAAACATACTTGTCAAATAGGTATATAGCCTTTATTTACTCCTACGTTTTGTCTGTTTTATTCCCGTATGCTCCACAAGCACGTACAAAAATAAATAAATAAATAAATAAATAAATAAAAAGGCAAAACTTTTTACCATGAAATTATGTATTTTCTTATATTTTAAAACTTTCAAAATCATGTGTCCACAATTTGAATATTTGATTTTCAATTATTTCTGAATAAAAAATAAATAAATAAAACTTACACTCAAACAATACAAAACACAAGGTAAAAAAGTCCACCAAACACAAGGGATGTTTGTCTTGAGTATTTACGGAGATTTTATAAACAAATTTTTTCAATCACTCTTTAAAAATCTTATACAATCGTACTATTATTACAATTTCTTCTTTATAATCACTCAAAATAACTCCTCATTTCTAAACCTCAAAATAAACACTCAACAATTTTACAAACAAACATCCCTAGAGAACTAAAGATTACATTAAAATAAACTTTAATAATTATTCTATAAAAATGATTTTTTACGAAATTATTAAAAATGAGTTTTTACTGTTTAATGGAAGATTTTGCGAAACTATTAAAAATGAACTTTTATAATCCATGTACAAAAATTTCATCCAAACGAATAATTACTATAAATTCTTTTTCATAACGATTCAAAATAATCCATCATTTCTAATCATTACAAATAATAACTCTACAATTTTGTAAACAAACACCTCCTAACTGATTATCTTAATACAACTCAAACACATGTACCTGAATCAACGTTCCTAATTAACTCAAGAATCCAATTTTCACAAACCCTTTGGCACTCCAAAAAAATGTCTCAACCAAGTTTTCTCCAACATATTTGTCAGCAAGGGCTATAAATTTTCCAGACTTTAAGGATCCAACAAGGGAATACGCATTTTAACTTTTTCCCACTATTTTTCTTTCCACAATTAACTGGCCACAGGGTTTGGGAATAAAAAAAAAAGGGAAAAAAAAAGTCCTGAAATCAATTGGTAAAGGGCACATGTAACGACCAGATGGACGGTCGAGATTACATGCTTGTGGTCTAAAATTTATTAGAGGGAGAATATTGGAAAAGAATAACGGAAGTGAAAACTGGAAAGAAATTAGAGCCAGCAACTTAGACACGAAGAATCCATTCAGAAAGTTAGCTCAATGAGTGATTAATAGAGTGATTAGAAATGAGTGGTTATTTTGAGTGGTTTTGAAAGAGGAAATTGTAATAACAACTCGTTTGGATGATGAATAGCATCATAAAAGCTCGAAACTAACTATTTTAGATCTCAACATACACTACTTTTTTTTTACTTTTCCAATCGAGGAAAAAGGCAATTACTTTTGAGTCAGTTCCACAGCCATTGAGAAAGACAGAGTCCTAGAGAAGGGGATACCTTTTAGTATTTAAACACCAGCTTGGCCTTTAAAGATTGTGACTTGTGAGATCATTGGTTCACTTTCTTCTCCGACTCTTCTTCTAAGAGACACTGTCGTATTCTAGCATTGCCATTCTCGAACTTGAGCTGCTTTTCGAGCTTGAATTTGGAGTCCTGCAAAAAAGAGTGAAAAAAGTAGAAACTTTAGCAGTTGCAGTTTTTTTTTAAAATGAAGTTCAGCAAAATTGCATTTCATCATGTGTGCCATTTCTCTTCTTTTTTAGATTGACAAAATGGGTACCAATCCTCAGGAAGCAATCAAGAAGCTCAAAGCTCTGATGGATCAAGGTCAGATCATCAACTCTGTTTTCTTCAATTTCGATTCTGTAAGCTTTTCATTAGCTGATTCTTCTTTGGTGTCTTTTTGATTTGGGAAACTGCAGTTGATCGGCCATTGAAGA
Organism: Cyclanthera cordifolia; assembly: GCA_037832605.1. Lineage (NCBI taxonomy): Eukaryota > Viridiplantae > Streptophyta > Magnoliopsida > Cucurbitales > Cucurbitaceae > Cyclanthera > Cyclanthera cordifolia. The sequence goes on from JBBMEG010000024.1 coordinate 7,199,153, forward strand.
AATCCTTTCAGGTTCCTCAGCTTTGTTCTTTCTTTCTCCCATTTCCTTCTGTGTGGCTCTGTTTTCTGATTGCCAGTTCTAAGAGCAGTTCTGCTAATTGTTATAAGAACTCTTATGATGCTTTATGTGAATGACATCAAATCTTCTATTTGCAGAATCTTCATCAAGGATTCTTAACAGAAACACTGGAGCGTTTTCTAAAGGCACGAGAGTACGATGTTGCGAAAGCCAATAAAATGGTTAGAAGCATGTTTTTTCTTCAACATCTTTGAACATCCCATTGCCGTATACATAACTAAGATAGCCCCCTGTATACTGACTAACCATCTCTCACTGATGTTCAGCTGGTGGACTGTTTAAAATGGAGGGTGGAAAATGAGATTGACAAGATACTAAAGGTAAGTATTTGAACAGTTCGTTTCCTGCAATGGCCCCAAATTCTTTTGTTGACATCATTTTGTTGTCTGCAAAAGCCTATATTTCCTGCTGATGTCTACAGAGCAGTGCGAGATTCACAGCTCGTGGGACTTTCAGGTTACTCAAAAGAGGTCTGATTTTGTTCATCAATGTCTTCCTCATTTAAGCAGCAATCCCACTTTGAATAAAACATTTCCTTATAATCCTAGGATGTCTTATTCTAATGAAATTAGCATATACTGCCAGCTTTTCTGACCTGAGACTTGTTGTTTTTCACTTCAGGGCCTTCCTGTATTTGCCGTTGGTGTTGGGCTCAGCACATTAGACAAAGCAAATGTAAGTATTCAGGTTTTCAGTTCGTCAACATTTCTGTGAAATTCAATGTTACAAACAGCAACATAAAATTTATAAAGGTTAAATATCATTTTGGTCGCTAGACTTTCACCTTTGTTCTATTTTAGTCCCTAAACTTTTAAGTTTGTTCCATTTTGGTCCTTCAACTTTAAAAAGTTCAATTTTAATTCCTAGACTTATATAAAACTTTAAAATTGGTCATTGTGATAAATTTAAAATTAATATTAAATGAAATTGGCTCAATAATGTTAATAATTTTAATACAAGTAAAGAAAATATGTGAACATGTTTCTGAAGATTATATGAAAATATGATATATTTTTTCAGAAAAATTAACAAAAAAAATTATAATAAGACCAAATTTAACCTTGTTTTTTTTTTGAAGTGTAGGACTAAAATTGAACTTTTGAAAGTTTAAGGATCAAAATGGAACAAATTTGAAAGTTCATGGGCCAAAATGAAACAAACATGAAAGTCTAGAAACTAAAATTGAACTTTTGAAAGTCTAGGGACCAAAATGGAACAAGTTGAAAGTTTAGGGACCAAAATGATATTTTAATCATTTATAGAAGTATATACCTAAAAAAAAACTAATGAGAAATTTGAGAAGCTTATCAAGTTTACTAACCTGTGTTTTGATCTCCCCACAGGTGCACGAATATGTGCAGTCGCAAATACAAATCAATGAGTATCGGGATCGTGTAATTCTGGTGAGTAACTGAAATCTAGGATTAAAATTTCTCTCTTCAATTTAATTAACATGTACATTTTTTCTGTAGCCTTCTGCATCAAAAAAGTATGGACGGCCAATCACCACCTGCGTGAAGGTCTTGGATATGACTGGTCTGAAGCTTTCGGCACTTGGTCACATAAAGGTATTCTCTCTTTTCCTGCAATTTTCTCCAGGAGTTGTCAGTGCAAGTTAACTCTATGTAAATCTGATTCCATTTCTTGGGGTTCTGATTTGTCGAAGTTAATGACAAATCTGCAAGATAAGATCACAATGTTATTTTCTTCTGTCCCAGTGTAGGATTCTTGTCGGTTCAATCCCTGTCTCACAATTTCATTTCATCTTAGACTGCAATTTCAAGGAAATGAAGAAAAAAAAAAAGACAAGAGAAAGAAAAAGCAAAGATTCAAAGAATTTAATAATGATTATAAAATCTGTTGTCGGAGGAATTTCTTTCTAACCATTATTTTAAAGCAAGACCATAATGGTGAGGGACATATTCTCAATAATAAAAAAAAATCTATAGCGACGTGGAAAGAAGAATAATGATGTGTTTTGATACCTTAAATATGCAAATTATGATATCAAATCAAGGATTTCCTGATTCTCTATAATGTTCATTCAACCGCTCATGTTTCTGCAGTTGTTGACAATTTTATCAACCATTGATGATCTGAACTACCCAGAGAGAACAACTACTTACTACATCGTAAATGCACCTTATGTCTTTTCATCTTGTTGGAAAGTAAGCAATTATAGAGATTGATTTTGTTCCTTGTGTTTCAATAATTTTTCATTGAACACCTGTCTGATGTGTAAAATCATACAATCTTTTTGATATTGCAGGTTGTCAAGCCCCTGTTACATGAAAGAACAAGGAGAAAAGTTCAAGTGTTACCAGGCTGCGGGAGAGATGAGCTGCTGAAGGTAAGGCCTGCATTATTTAGAGAATGTCAAAATGGCCAACTCTTAACAAACAGAAATTCTTTTAGGCCACTACATTTTTTTATATATATAACGTTTTGACATTTGGATTGACAATGGAAGCTAGAATCAAGCTTTCCTAACTTTCAATTAAAAAAGGAACACATTTAGAGGGGAATATAATCAAGTAGTATGTCATACCGAGTGTATAAAGCAAGGTACATATGCTATTGTTCGACAAGTAAGAGTGGCAAGAGTGATTTAAAATGCTAAAAGTCAAATAATTAAATTCCCTATCATATGCAAGTGTTGATGCTTGAATGATTCTCTATTTCTTGTAGATAATGGATTATTCATCTCTTCCACATTTCTGCAAAAGAGAGAACTCATTGTCCTCCCGATCTTCGGTTCATCAAGGAGGCCCAAATTGCTATTCCTTGGATCACTCTTTTCATCAACAGCTATATAACTACATCAAGCAGCAACCCTTCATCATTGAACCTGTTGAGCAAGTTAGTAAAGCTTTTCATGCGAATCTTCAAGGGCCAGTATCAAAAAGCAAAGGGGTGGCTAAAACTATTGAATCTGAGTTTCGGAAATGTGGGAGTGGGCTCTCTGATACATATCTTGAACTCGAAATAATGTAGTAACTAAGGAAAATCTTGTTTTACTCAACATAACACTATAGCCCTATGTGGACAGTCCCAGTTTAATGATGGTGACATCCAAAGGCTTGTAGAAATTCACTAAGAGTCATATATTAGATGTACCTTGAAATGTGCCTGGTCGATATATAAAGTTTGTTCCTTAATATGTAGGCTTTTCATGACTACTTTTTTAATTTCCTACTCCCACTCCCGGTCTAATTTTTAATTTTTTTTCTAATCGGAAATCAAAACTTTGCCTAACTACATATCCTAGAGTTCTTGTGCTCATCCCAAGGCCCGAATCAATGAATTTAAAAACTATAGAGACAAGGTACTTTTAGCCGTGAGACTTTTGCCTCTATAGAAACACACTTAAACTTAAAGTGTCACTACCTCATAAAATAATTAGAAGAACAAAATTATTTTTTTTATAAGGGTTCATGAACCATTACTTCTTTTTCTACTAAAACTTTTAAACATTGAAAGAATTTTTTATTGAATAAAATAGTCCAATTATTGATTACAATCGTGACTTTAAAGATATCTTATAGAAATTTTGTCCAGTGTCAATCGTTGGGTGGCTTCTTATGATTTTACCTAAGTGTTATGTTTTACACTACTTATTTATAATGTTGTTAATTTAATGTAGCTTATGCCTCATACCACCTCGAGCTGCCTTTAGCCTTTTAAGATATTGATATGAATCATTAACAACATAATTACTCAAGTTCAAAGCCTCTACTTTCAAAATCTAAGCAATTTCAACTTTCAAGTAGCACCATGTATGTCGATTAAAGTGGCATCTTTGCCGATGACTTTGATTCCCGATGGTAATGGTGTATAGTTATTTTTTTTATTTTTTTTTATTTTTTTAGAGAGGGTGTAGTTGAAATTGAAAAATCAGTAAGCATGTAAAACACAATGAGAGTCGTGGAAGCAAATATAATAGATGAACCAAGTTATTAACTGGAGCTCCTCCACCTTACATTGATCTATGAAAGAATATACACGATAAACAAAAAAAGAACTACCAAAACCAATAGAGTCCCACTCTAAAATACAGCCACTTGAAGAAAATAAAAGAAATTCCTCGTAATAACTTCAAAGTTAATCAACAACAACGTGCCTGAATGTAAGGTTGATACGGGTTGCCTCTGCCCTGGGGCGCTTAGGAACCGAATGCATCCAATCTCGTTGAGTGTAGCCTTTCATAACCAAAAGTGAACTATGCTTTAGCACAAATGAGTGTGTATCAGCCAGGCTGCTTTTCTTTGATTTCTTGCTAGGAGGTTCCTCATCATTTCTTCCTGGAGCCACATCACATAAACCATAAGACGATGGAACTTGAAGCGAAGAAAACAATTGAGCAAAAGACTGTAGATTTTGAGAAAAGAGGATTTCAAACTCAGAACAAATCCAACAAAAAACAGATAAAATAAGCCTACTTTGAGAAGTTTTGTTTGACTTCTTTTTCAACAGGAAGTCTCGATCACACCCAAATGAAACAGAAGCAATCTTCTGGTTCAATGCATATAGCTTCTCATCATCTGCCAACCCATATAATTATTACTACCTTTATAACTGTTCAAGAGTAAGCTATAAAAACTACTCCCTGGAAGAGCTTCGTGGACCTTCACAGAGAAATTTGGCATTACAAGCCACTAGTAAACAAAAACCTGCAGTTAAAGAAGCCTAAAGATCCAAACAAACAAAAAAAAAAGTCTTACAGCATTCACAATTTCCTTAAGAAAGAGGAAAATCATCCCAAGTATAGGCATGAGGTTTAAACCCACTATAAGTTAACGCCGTCAATCCAGGACTCGCAACGTAACAAGTGTCTCTAGGCTGCATTATCAAATCAAAACTCAAGCATAACCATATATTGCTTGAAAATTGCTAAGATCCTTCAGAAACAACGTGAAGCCCAAATTCTAATAATGGCGGGAACGGAGAAAATCATCGAAGACAACCAAGATCAATTGTTAAATCATCAGTTCCTCGTGAGCATGAAAAAAAAACTGAAAATAGATAAGAGAATTGGAAAGGGGGAAGACCTGGACGACGGAGCGGCCGAAGACGCGAATAGTTGGCCTAGTCCATGGAATGCGTTGATTGAGAAAATCGAACCACGTCCAAGCCTGATCGGAGAGTACGAGCTTGGTAATGTACACGATTTCGCTTCCATTTCCAAGATCAAGTGTCTTCCGCCTTCCGGAATCGATGGGGCGAGGGATCGTCGTCTCCGATTGTGAATCGGCCGCTTCTTTGAACCTCAGAGTCATTCCTGCTAACTTCATTGTTATTTTTTTAGGCTGATCATGTTTACTATTTATGTAAGTTTTATTTCATTAACTTTCTATTAGACAAACAAAACTTAGAATCGGTCCATGTAGCTGTGTTATTAGAAAAAAGAAGAGATAATTTAAAAAAAATAATAATAATAAATATATATATATATATGTATATAGTAATTAATGTGATATATCAAAAATAATAAATTCATTTTCCAATTATTACCATGACACCAAACCTACACTTAAGAATTATTCAATTTCTCAAAAAAAATTTAAGAAGATCATATTAGAATTATTAATATTTTATTCTCTTCCGAAAAAAATCCAAATCAATTTTAAACTTTTTAGGACATGTATTAAGATGATGGAAAGGGAAGTGATACCTTTTCTTCCCTTTTCTTCCCTTCTATGCATGCCTTAGCCAAACACGTTTTTAATATTGTAATCAAAACAAACAAGTAGTTGTAGTCATTTTTTAAATGAATTATAATACTAATAGAATGAGGTAAGACTCACATATATTGCAAATGCTATGACGTCATCTCACTTTCCAAATGTATAATCTTTAGCATACCTTCTTTTGGTTTCATCATTATTAGTTCAAATTCATATATCATTTTCATCAGACCAAATATTTGTTATCGTTTATAAGTCTTGATATCATATTCGATAATATGAGTTTATCTAAAATATAATTGATGATAAAAAGAATAATTCATCTATCTTATAAATACTAGTAGATGTTATTATCATTTTAATGTGAGATCTTCGACACAAAACTGCTTCTAACTCACGATGGCTAGAAGAGCACAAGAAGTTTAGAGCTTCTAGCATGCCGAAGAAAAATGAGTATTTCATTAGATAAAACCATGGATATTGTTGCTTCTCATGGCTTCAATGCCGAAACAATGATCCCAATACAAAAATGGATAAATCATTCCAATTCTAAGTGTATTTTCTACGTCCATTGACTCCATTCCATGAAAAAACACACACACACACAGTCTACTCATAACACTTATAGCAGTAGGCTGCAGAAAGACGAAAACTATGAAAAAGGAAGCAAACTTATAGGCTACTCCATATTCAAGGCCTAAAAAAACTGCACATAATTTTTATCTTGGCGATTGATCGGGATGATCGATGAACTTGATCTTTAGCTCTATTTCACCAGATTCTACATCCCAGAGCTTCAACCAAACGCTTTGTGTTACATCCCTTCCATCTGTGCAACTAATGTAGCTGTCCCTGGCCAAGCAGTTATTGATGTCTGGAGTAACTCTTCTTAACATCGTTACCCCCAACGAAACTCCAAGAACTCGTCTCAATCTAGCAGCGGAAACTATCGGTTTAAGACTGAGCTCTGCGTGTCCCATCTTGTCATCTGACTTGAACCGAGATTTGTCAAACACTTCCTGCAGCGAGAACATGATATTTTCGATGTTTAGTGTGCTGGTTTTGGAGGATGGTACATGTTATATTACTCCCTCAAAAGAAATGGTCCATGTTTTTGGTGAATTCAATTTAACGAGTCTATTAGAAATGAATAAAAATTGTCCTCATCTCATTTACAATACTTCAGTTCCAGAAAAAAAAAAAAAAAAAAACTAAAAGCAAAGACAAATAAAAAATCAAGAACTTTGATAACACAAAAATATAAGATAGCCTAGCTAGCAATACAATATGCACTCCTTCACTGATCAAAATTAGTTTGAAATGTACTAATGACCAAATAGTTCCCATACTGTAATTAGGCATCATATTGCACTTCTTTTTCATAACCAAAATGGTTACTAATTTTCAAGTGTCATTACAGCCTGATGTAGATAATCTGTATAATTCAGTACGGCTCCAATTGGGATGACCGTTTCTGATTCTGAATCAGTAAAATCAAAAATTTGATCAAATCACACATCACAATATATTAAGCCTTCTAATTCTTTAAGAGGTTTATCTAAAAGATTCGCGATATAACTAGGAAGACGTTCAAATACTCGGTCTGACGCTGAGCTTCTTTCCTTATTTATTGTATATAGGGTAGAGTAGCTTTCTAAAATATAGAGTACCCGGCCGGCCGGTCTCCGGCTGTAGCCGCGCTTCGCAGCACTTGCTTGGCTACACATCGTTGCGCTCCAACTACTCGCTACAATGATCTACTTTAGGCATCACGATGCAATTATGTCACTTCTCAATTGGGTGTGTATATTTTTAGGCTTTCACAATTTTGGTTTGTATATTCTTAATGATACCCATGAGTGCTTTAAGGCGTCGTCAAGATATGTTTTCGGATACCGCAATACAATTACAACTCGTCTATGCTCAATGGATACAAAACACCCATGCTTTAGCACCTAGTATAACGCCCCCTGTGCTAATGGAATATGTCAATTCAAAACAATGAAACTTAAGAGAGAATGAATTGGATGAACAAATGTAAGAACAGGGACTATTTCAACGAACAAAAGCTAACCAATGTTAGACTCAGATCATTGACAGGTTGGGTGAGGGAGAAGCTTAGCTCTTCATTCCAAACAGGGTTAAGGCAGCTGTTGATAACTTTGGTCTTTGCTGACTGAAAAACATAGTAATGACTTGAAATTTACACCACAAAGCCAAATTAGAATATAAGTTCAAAGAAGAAATGAACACTATAGAAGAAGGTAGAGTTGTGAAATGACCTGATTGCCCAACTTTACTATAACATAAGGATCACTGCTCTTGAAATCACGAATTACTAGTTTCTTCCCTTGAATCAAAAGCACTTTAAGCAATCCCAATGGCTCGCCAGTTGATTCAGCTTCCATAGCAATGACAGCATCCAACTACGCAGAAAAGCTGCAATCACAAGAGTGGGAGAGAAAATCAAGAGCAAAGAGGAAAGATTTTGAAGTGAAATAAACAAAATTGTGTTTGCCAAACAAGTAAACCAAATGACCTACACAAAACATCTGAACCCAATACCCATCAAATTAGACCCAAAAAAAAAAGAAGAAAAGAAAGCACAATCAATGAAGCAGATCTCAATCAATTTACACCATTTTACATCTAACGCCTAATGGCAAAGAGGGTCTAGTTCTGCATGTTTGAACCGGTGGAAACGAAAGAGAAGTGATTCATTCCCATTGCCGTCTCATCAATTCTTAATTCCCTTCCTTTTATTTCCGTCATTGCCTCATCAATCAATAATTTCCTCTTCATCGTCTCACATCTAATAATTAATGTCATGTGTTGCTAACAAGAGCAAAGCTTTAATTTATTTCGTACAACTTACTACCAATACATGGCTAATGCCATGTCTTTCACTTAGATTAAAATGTTATAGAGTCAGACTTACCCATAAACTGGCTGGATATCAAAAAAAAAAAACACAATTTTACATCTACTGCACAAGATCACAGAAAAAAAAGGGGGAAAAACCAAGAAACCAAAAGGGAAGTAATGAACATACCACTCAGAGTAAGAGGAAAAGCTCGAAAAGGAGTTAACCGTGAACCAAACAAGCGAAATTCCAAAGAAAAATAAAGGGAGTAAGAGGGTTGGTGGAAGTGCAATTTCGTCGAACAGCTTGAGGGCATAATGATAAATGGAGCAAATTTCAAATAGAAATGGATGAAATTGACAGTAACAGAACAAGAAACAGTGGTTGTTTTGTTGGTGCCCCATGATGACTTTGACGGGAGTAAATGGTTTGGAGAACAAGCACATTCAAAACTAAAATTTATGCTTAATTAAAGAAACCAACCTGCCATTGCTGTTGCTGCCATCTTCTGATGCGATTAAAAAAAGGAAAAGTGAGATGGGTGTGATTGGAGAGAGAAGACAAAGGGTCAATAAAGGGTTGCCCATTCTCCACCATCATCTACATTACATTTTCAAGTTTGAATAAAGACTTGAAAATGGAAACACCACAAAAAGAAAGAAAGAACAAACGTGTGTCTACAAGTCTGTACGGCTTACGAGGTGTTTTCTTTGTAATTTAATAATGTAATTTTTTTTAGTACTTTTAATAAAATAATGTAATTAATACAAGGGAAACTTGGAACAAATACTCTTTTACAAGTGGAAAGGAAAAAATTAAAAACAAACAAAATCGAATTAGATCAAATCAATTCAATAGATCGATTCAATTTTTTAAAATAATAATAAATTATTCGACAAAAAAAAACAAACGGAATCGTATATATAGATATCAAGAATTTTTTTTTTAGTTTTGATGGAAGAACAAATTCAAATGTAAAACATAAAATTAAAAACATTATAAATATTGTGATATAAATGGAATATGTTGTGTTTTTTGGTTAGTAAAATAAGAATATTTGGAGTCAAATTAAAAATCAATTTGAAAATAACTCAAATTTCTATTAAAATCAAAATTGAACCGAACCAATGATTTTGTTGTTTACAACAACTAAGGATAGATGGATTTGAACTCGTGATCTCATGGTCATAAAAGTGTACATTCAAAAAGTTGAACTATTATTTTTTTGGCACACGTGACATTATACTATACATTGAATGAGTTGTCTAAAAAAATTTACAAACCTACGTGAATGTTATGAAATAACAGGAATAATATTGGTTATGTTAAATTGCAATGCTAATTAATCATTACAATTGCATCGGATGAAAATATGCCAATTTATGTGATAGGATCCAAGATATAGATCGAACAACTTATAATAGAAATATAAAGGGTAAATGAAACAAACCACACCAATATTTATAATTAGAATTTTTAATCAACTCTCTAACTAGTTGTCTTACTATTCCTCGTATTATTTATAATTTTTCTCAGGTCCAGCTCCAAACCTATCGTCATGATTCTCTAACTACAACATGTGTAAAAAACATTCAAAATTAGTATTCTCAATTTTCTCTCTATACCAACTTCTACGTCGTTTTAGAGCGAATTTATATAGTTATTGTATTAGAACTAGTAAAGTCTAAAACTTAATTAAAAATATACACTTAAAAAATAGCAAATATAATTATTGTATTAATTAATATTAACGCGTATTTTTTATAATACGATATTTATTTGTTAAAATAACCCATCAACTATAACTTTCAAAAAATAAAAGGTAAAGATATATAATATTAAATTTTAATCCAAGTTACTTATACTTTTAATTTGGGCTCCTTATCAATATATTAAAAATCTACCATTTTAACTATTCTTGAATATTAAATACCATTTGTATGTTAGACTTTTAGTTTTGATTATTAGATTTATAAAAATCCAATTTTAGTCTATAAAATTTTAAATTGTTCAATAATTTTAATAATTTTCTCACAATAAATAAATTATATAAACTTTTTTTTTTAATATTAGAGAGAAAGAGTTAACTTTTCAAGAAAAATTACCAAATTTTTTTAATAAAATCAAATATCAAAATTTTTGTTCACCAAGTGTTAAGAATTAAAATGAAGCATTCAAAATTTAAGTAAGCAAAATAGAACAAAAACTTAAAATACAAGTTTTTTTTTTTCCTTTTTAGGGACATGTTTTAAATTTTATTTTTCATTTTGAATATATAAAATTGATATGTCAAATCTTAGCCACATCTTGTAAAATCTCTAATAATTAATAGATTGCTTTCTATTTTCAAATGTTATTATATAAATTGACAATTAAAATAGAATAAATTAGAATGTTGAAAAGTGAAATTGAATTTTTTTTTAAATTTATGACAAAAATAAAACAAAAACCATTATTCTTAATTTCAATTGATTTGTTTTAAAACAGAACAAAAAATTGGCTAATTCCAGAACCTAAACATCAATCCCGAGTTCGAGATGTTCCCATGGTTTTTTTTTTTTTTTAATTTTTTTTAAATCATTTTCCTTTTGTTACACTTGAATGAGTAAGAAGCAATTTTGATGAGTAAAATCAAAGGAAGTGAGAAAATATTACTGTATATAGCCCAGAAGGAAGTTTGAACGTGTCATCCACGACAAGGAACATCAGAGAGAGAGAGAGAGAGAGAAGAAAGCTGTAAAAATAGCAAAAATGGCGGTAAGGGTTTGGATCAAGACTCCGTCAACCATGACGTGACGATGATTCTATCCTTCAAAACCCACCACCATCCTTGGTCCACCATTCCATTTCCCTAATTCATCGGACTACAAAAAACATTAATCAATTTCTTCGTTTTTCTTTTCTATCTCTTGCAATTATGTAGCAATAAACTACCAAGAACTTAGCCCTTGATGTGGTTCCTAATCACTTGATTTTTTTTTTTTTCTTTTTCTGTGGAGAATCGTGGGGCATTAAGGATTCTACCAGTGGGTTTTTTTTTTTCTTTTGATTAGTTGTTTGTATTAATGGGGAATGTTAACGGGAGAGAAGATGAGGATGGAAACCCAGCTGGGGCTGAAGAAGAAGAGGAAATCGGCGGTGGTCGGAGGAGCTTACCGGACGGACTGGCGCCACCGCCGCCGTCTGATTCCCATCTTCGTTACCGTACCGGCGATCCGCCTGTTGAGCTGATGGGTCATTCCCCTCCTCGTAGTCCTCGCGCCATTCCATCACCATTGATGTTCACTCCACAAGTGAGTTGGTTTTATTAAGAATTTCTCTAATTCCATGAAATTGACGTAGTATGTGTAATTTGGAAATGCTTTTTTGTAGGAATCTTGCCCTTTTTGTGTCCTTACTTTACCTGCACAGTAGGTGTTTGATTTAAGTCCTACATGAATAGATTGGCGATTTGGTGAATCTATAGGGTTATTATTACTACAATTCTTTGTGTAGATTCGATTGGATGCCTGTATCTCTTGTTTTCTCATTGCGGTATTGTGTTGTATATGCTTACTGAAATCTTTGTGCAGAAGACAACTCGATTTAAGGATCCAATTTTTACCATGGAAATTTAAGTATAGGAAGGTGAAAAAATTGCTCTGTAATCTTCTCAGTCTTAGATAAAGAGAGGTAACTGACAGGGAATAAAATGGTAGGAAATTGCTTTTATTTTTAACTTATCTGACTTGTAATTCACTTTCAATGCCTAGAAAGATCAACCATTTGGGGTTCAGCAATACAGTTGGTGAGAGACTATTGAGCTATAACCACAGTGTCTCTTTATATCATTGATATAGGCGGTATTTTTTAAGGGGCTGTTTGTTGCATATTTTTACGAAGCTATTAAAAATAAGTTTTTTATAATCACTCTATAATAACACCATCCAAACGAGCTATTACTACATCATTTTTTATCGCGCAAAATAATTTGTCCACGATTATTCATCCCAATGCCTCGAGGCTCGATTATGGTGTCTATGTTCAAGGTGCAGGTCTAGTGTTCCACCCTGCACCTTGTCCGCCTTACCATAAATAGCCAAGGCTAAGGTAAAAGGGTTCTACACTAAACAGAAAAATCTTTGCAGTTAGAGGGGTTTTTTGTTCTTTACTATTAAAAAAAAAAATCCAACTCTTGATTAGTTTTTAATATTCCACAGTTACTATATTAATTTTTCTCAATGAATGTTCATGGTGTGCCTCTCAAAAACAAAAACAAAAAAAAAACTCTTTTTTTTGTGCCTTGCGCCGAAGCCCCAGCAGAAGGTTAACAACGCTTTAGTGCCCCTCGAGTTTTTAATATTTTGTGATCTTTGTGCTTTTTTCTCTTCAGTTTCTGCACTTTCCATATTTTGTCATTGTGAGCCACAATTCTGAGTTCAATCTGTCTTGCAGGTACCGGTCGTTCCACTACCAAGACCAGATGAGGTGCACGACTCAAGCAAGTCTTGGATGCAAAATAGTTCATGGTTTGATGATGTTAGCAGTGAACAAGGAATCCCAACAATGATTACGTGGAGTCATGGAGGCAAGGAAGTAGCTGTTGAGGGATCTTGGGATAACTGGAAAACGAAGTTTGTTGTTCTTTTCTCTTGATTCGTAGTTCAGTTCTTACTCGATTGACTCTCATCTGATACCTAATGTGTTCTTCCTGATCAGAATATCCTTGCAGAGATCTGGGAAGGACTTCACAATTATGAAGGTACTGCCATCTGGTGTTTATCAGTATAGGTTTATTGCTGATGGAAAATGGAGATATGCACCTGACTTGCCTTGGGCTCGAGATGATTCAGGCAATGCTTACAATATCTTGGACTTGCAGGTAAACTTGCTTTTTTTTTTTTCTTTTTTTTTTTTTTTTGCTGACCACTGCTTATGAATGGAAGTGGGACAAACCTTTTACTATCACTGATTTTACAGTTGGGACTGAGATGGAAGATTTTCAATGAAACTAGGTGTGTGAGCTGAATCTAAGTGATTGTTTATGTTGTTATTATTCAAATATGGAGTTTTCTGATCTAGAACTCGGTATCAAGAATCAAATTCCTTTCATTTTGAAGACTATCTGGGTTTTGATGCTATTGTTTTTTTTTTTTTTTTTTTAAAGTCAGAACTATCTAGTTTCAAGAGAACTAAGCACTTGAATTCCTTATGAAAAAAAAACAAACTCAATGTTTGTCTCTTTCCCAACATCATTGATTTCTTCCTCTCATTTTTAGCCAATATAGCTTGACAATCAACTGATGGAGGTGTTTGTTTGAGAGTTTTGTGGAGATATTAAAAATGAGTTTTTATAATCACTCTATTAAAATTTCATCTAAATGAGCTATTACAACAGTTTCTTCTTTATAATCACTCAAAAGAACTCTTCATTACTAATCATTCAAAATAATAACTCCACAATTTTGCAAACAAACACCTCGGATGTGAAATGATTGCAGAAGTTAGTATTTTTCCGTATATGTATATAGTTCTGTGTCTTAATTAGTTAAACCTTCCATTTATGTTTTATCAGACACTTAGATGCCACATTTGACATCTTTCTCCATTTTTTTTGTTTGAATAATCGTTATACATTTATCTGATTGTATGAGTTGAGAATGACCGTTTGGCTTTTTATAGAATCGAGAGTGACGATTCTGTTAATACATATGCAAAAGTGGATCCCGTACCCTTCGTTCTGGTGTCGAATTTGAAAATCTATGCAAGTCATTAAGACACCTTTTTTCCTTTTCCTTTTGGGCATGTCACAACAGAGTCCCTTGGGAATGGTTTTGTTGGTGACAGTAACTTCGGGATAGAAACTTATAGAACTTTTATTGACGAATAATGCAGGACTATGTTCCCGAAGACATCGAAAGCATTTCTAGCTTCGAACCTCCTCATTCCCCGGAGTCAAGTTACAGCAGTTTGCAGCTTGGATCTGAAGATTTTTCGAAGGAGCCACCACTGGCTCCTCCACACTTGAAAACCACGCTGCTCGACATGCCTTGCCCATACAATGAGATTTTGCCTCCATTATCAAGACCTCAACATGTAGTGTTGAATCATCTTTACATGCAGAAGGAAAGGGGTGGTCCCTCCGTTGTGGCACTCGGTATGACTCACCGCTTCCTAGCGAAGTACGTAACTGTGGTTCTCTATAAATCCTTGCAGAGATAATGTAGTATAGTCATTCTGTTTAATGAAAATTCAAAATCTATAGCCATTTTTCCTTACTCTGTAGCTTTATATGGTGTTGATGCCATATCATTTTAACACTTCTGAATCAACCGGGAAGTCTGAATGAATCGTTCTTCAAGACTGTACTTTACATATTGCCCAGCTCTTTTTTATCTGACATGCATTTTTTCTCTCTCTAGTTTTCTCTCATTACATTGTAGTTTTTGCTAGTAAATCAAATCTATTCAGTATGCTGATTTCGTCTTAATAAGTGGGGTTAAATGGGAAGTGGGATATTAAATTTATCTCAACTCATAATCTTAAAATTTTGAGTTAACTGATGATTTAATCTAATTCAATAATGATATAAGAGCAAGAATTCATCGATTCAAGTTTTTGTTGTTCTTTTTTATCTCTAATTAAAATTGAATTTTATTTATAGGACATTTTGCAAATTTTTAAACCCACAAATTAAGAGAGTGTTAATTGATATATTAAATTTACCTTTATCCATAGGTTTAATCTTCAGAGTTGATGGATGATTTAACATTAGTGATATATATAGAGAGATATATTGTTAGCAGGATGGAGTTGAAAATATGAAGCCATGAAACCTTTGTGAGTTAGGCTTATTGAATTTAATTGATTGTGATCAGCAATTAGGAAATGACTTTTTATCAATTTCTTTGACAATTAAATGTCATAGGATTGGACGGTTGGTGTCATAAAAATAGTCGAAATGTGCGTAAATTAGTCCGAACACTCTGATATATGAAAAAGAAAATGAAGCCATGTGAGAGATTAACATTAACCATTAACCTTGCATACATTAACACGGATACAAAGTATCTCAGAAGGTACAAAACGGCAAATTCAGCCAAACTACAAAATAGACTTGCAGTGAGATGCTACATTATTGAACATGCGTTCGGGTTCTCGTCGCTAAAGATCCGCTCGGGGTAATAATATGCATACTCAGTGTAATGTTTGGTTGGCCAGTGCTCAAGTTTTTTTAAGTCAAACTTCTTATCATCTTCTTCCTTTTCTTCTTCCTGGGTCTCCTTCTTCTCCTCTGGTTTCTCTTCAGTTGCTGGTTTTTCCTCTTCTTTCTTTTCTTCCTCCTTCACTACTATGGAAGCTGGCCTTCTGGTTCTCTTGGAAACATGTTCAACCAGCATTGTAGGATCCATAACCCCTTTTACAATAACCCGATTGTTGGCCAGCTCGGTTACCACAGACTCTACACCTGCAACAAACAACATCCATTTTCTTACACGCTTGTAAAAGGCTTGCTCAGACTCGTACCTAAGCATGCCTAAACTCAAAACACAGTTTAGCACCTAGGCCCAAGACACAGTTATAGGGAGTGTTTGTATTTGGAAGAGAGAAAGAGGAAAAGTTCAACTCCTTGTTTGTTTTAGTACATCACAACCCCTCTCCAATTTTTCTTCAACCTCTCCTCAACTTCTCTCCAATGTCTCATCAAATCTCAAATCAAACTGTATATCAAATTTCATCTAAAATAAACACTCTCTCCTAATACAAATTCGAAAAAAAAAAAAAAAAAAAAAAATCAACCACTCCTCTCTAAAACACTAATCTCCAAACAAATACTTCATATCTCCAAATCACTCTATTTCCTCTTCTTTCTAACCTCTTTTTCCTCTCATCTCACAATCTCAAAATCCAAACACCCCAAGGTCTTGAGAGCTTCAGATAAAAAGGCAGGTGCTATTTCGTGATTAATTATAAAAAAGAATAATTAAGTTTTATAGCCACAAATCCTTGCGTTTAGAGGTTTTTTATTTGAATAATTAAAAAAAAAACATTTACTAACACTAGTGAGTTTTTTTTTTTTAATATTCTCACTTCAAATTATGTTATCTCTTTCTTTATGAATGCTATTATACAAGTGTGTCTCAAAAACCTGTAATTGTTTTTGCACCTAGCACTTAAGTCACAGGCTATTGCACTTGAATATGCCTTGGAGTTTTAAAAACTCTGCTTCTCACTATTCGTCATTGTCTTTTGCCCTTTTCATTCATTCATTCATTCAAAGTATGAGACAAAACAAAATAATTATACCTTTGATCTTCCTGATTCTCTTCCTCAAACCTTGAGCACAGGCTTCACAGTGCATCTGGACTTGCAGTACCACTGTTACCACTGCTGGTGGAGGTGGAGGAGCCTGCAACAAGTTCTTACCAAAATCAGAAACATAGGAAACCAGTTGAGTTTAGGCTTAGGTTAGGAACAAATTCTAAACCTTTCCCTTCCACTTTCGCCTAAGTTTAAACAAGTTGGTCCCAACATTTTAGAAAGCTCACTCGGGCTCGCGCCTAGGCGCAAGGTGCTCTTTATCTCGCCTTGTAAAAGCGAGCCGTGGTTAATAAGGTGTGTGCCTTCGCCTTTCTTGAACCCCTAAGGCACACTTAGGCATGCACCTTGTGGGATTTTTTTTTTTTTTTACTCTTTTACCTATATTTTTTGTGTTTTGTCTCCCTATAAACTTTGGTTGTACATGTATTATATGTATTATTCTTGGTTAAAATTTTCATTTCTTTTCATGAAAGTGTTTTGATTGTGCATATATTCTTTCGTTCTTTTTTTTTTCTTCTTCATGTAGCGCGCCTAAAGTGAAAAAGCCTACACCTTTTGGTGTGCCTTGCGCCTCAGGTTTTAGAGGATCATTGCGCTTTAGTGCACATTAAACTTTTTAAAATACTGGTTGGTCCCCACATACGGGTTTTTCGCCATAAACCCGTTTGTGTGTTTGTTCTTTGAAATAGAAAAGAACAAACAAAGAAGAAAGGGAACATAAAAATGACCCGTGAATAGATGGCAATGTGCCTGCCTGCAATAAATAAGAGCAACAGCAACAGCCAAACCACAACCTGTGTGTCTTGTGTAATGTGCATTTGCATTTGTGTGGAACAAAGAGAGACAGAAACAGAGAAGGCTTATTGAAATGAAGTGGGGTCTCCATTTTCAGGCCCTCTTGTTTTGTTTTGTTGTTTTCATGTCAGTTCTCCCACCACCACCCACCACTCTCATTCATTTCCAACTTTGAAATTTTCCATTTCAACTTCCCTGTTTTCATCCTATATTCAATCTTTCATTTCATTTCACTGACAAACAACAAAATACCCAATGATGAAACCAATACAAGAACTAAGGCAGAGGCTACTGGCTCCTTTTATTTTATCTTCATTTAAAAAAAAAAAAAGTTCAAAGATTCTCATTTTTCACTTCAAGCTTCTCCTTTTACTATATATGTACATGCAGTGAAGTTAAGACCATAGAACCCTGCCCCTTTTCTATCAAATGGGTCTCTTCCCTTTGAGATATTTTGAATTTGGAGGTACTTGAAGATGCTTAAATTTCTAAGTAGAAGATATTATGATTTTGCATTGCTATGAATTAACACGATTGATTTAATTAAATTTACCCCAATCTATTAATTAAGTTTTTGGGTCGATCAATGATTTAAAATAATTCAACAAATATAAAATCATTCTTGGGTTTCTATCAAGCATTGCAGTTTAGACATTTAAAAGAAGAAAAAAATCGGACCTTTGTGCTAATTCTTATCTTTAATTTTTCACATACAATTAATATAAGTTGTCTGTTCTACTTCTACACGTGACATGAGGGCATGGTTTGAAAATTTACAGATTACCCTCTTTTAGTTCATAACAGAGGTCAACGAGGAGGAAGTGATTAGAAATTGAGTCACTAATCAAAACATGTTCAACAACGGGAGATTCGAACTAGAATCCATGACCTCATAGTTATAGGCACATGCTTATCTGTCAGTTGAACTATTCGAGTTGGCGACAACATACATAGGGAACCAACTTTCAATTTCATCCATCCTTTAGGTTCATTTTTTTCCTTTCCTTTTTGAAAAGTTCAAAAAGTGGGTGGTATTTGCGCATATGTATGGATGATAATGCAGGGTAAAGTGAAAGTTAAAACTTAAAAAGAATGTGTGAACAGTTGAAATATCATTTTCTTTTCTTTTTTTTTCCTTTGCATAAAATTTGATTAACTTTACCTCTTCCTTTTTCTCTTCCTTTGGCTGTTTGTCATCTTCTTTAGGTCGTTCCTCCGGAGGTTTAGGCAATGGGGAGATTAGCTCCACTTTTCTCCCACTTTTCTTCTGTAATCTCTCACACACTTTCAAAGGATCTGCCCCTTTGCCTTTTACCACCACCTTCCCTGCTCTGCTATCAGTTGTCACATTCTCCACTCCTTCAAACACCAAAATTCATCAAAATCACTTTCTTTTTTCGTAACAATGTAAAACTGTCGGTCACATTGTTCCGGAAAACTCACCTTGGAAGCCTTTCAGGGCTCGGGCGACTTTCCGGGCACAGGCTTCACAATGCATATCAACTTTGAGAACAATCTCTGAGGATTGTTCTTCTTCATTTTTCTCCGTCTCTTGCTTCTTTACTTCTTCTGTTGTTGTTGTAGCTGCTGCTGGTTCTGTTGGTTCCTTCTTTTCTTGTTTGGTTTCTTCCTTCTTTTGATCTTCTCCTTCTTCTTTCTTCTTGATTTCCTGTAAAAGGGTGTAAAAAAGAAGTAATCTTTTTGAATTCATAACGATCATCTGCCTAAAAATTAATTTATTACCAGTTTTCTTCATACAAACATTTAGTCGAACAGTTGAAGTGCGAGTAAGTTGTAGTGATAATCGTATGTATCAAAAACTAAAAAGAAGCAATTTGTATCAAAGGGTTTTGGTGTAAAATATGTAAATGAATGATTGTGCATAAGAAAGATGAAGTGTGCAAAGAAAGCGAGAGGAATTTGCTTACTTCACCCATAGCTGAGAGTGTTTGGCTTTGGAGTTGGAATTGAAGCTCCAAATTCAAGCAACGTGGAGTTTGGTGTTTCTTTTTTCTGTGTGTTCTGTTTGGGGGTGGATCTATGGGTGTGGAGTAAGGGGTTTAAAAGGTGGGTAATCTGCAAATCTGACGTGGAATAGCTTATTGAAGTCTACCCATTTTCCTCTTTTTACCTCACTCAACTTTACAATTTTGCCCTCGTCGTTCTATCCACACACGTGTGCTATGGATTATTTTTTAACTACATTAAGAATACTAATCACGTGTAAAAACGGTTGACAACTTTATATATATATATATATATATATATAACTTTTTTTTTTTTTTTTTGTATAAATAAATCAAAGCATTCCAAGCAAGAAAAAAAAATAATTCCCTCACATTATAGATCTTCAAAACTACATATTTTAGCGTCATGTCAAACCATCGTTAATATGAATATTAAAACTTTTTAAAATAATTGTGATACCAAATTATACTACATCACATTTAAAGATGACTTCCTCTCCATTAAGGAGGCAAACTTTCCTCTTTTAAATCTTACTAAATTATACTAATTAAACCAACCCTTATAAATAACAAAAATGTATGTTCATATTAATAATAAGATTGTCAATGAGAATATAGTTTATTTTTGTGGGTTAACCGGTGAAATAATTCAATCAGTTTAAATGTATTGTTATTACTATTATTAAAGTGTCACAGAATTTGAATTTCCTCCGTTATAAATAATGTTGAATTAAGTCTATTTTTAAGTAAAATATCATTTGTTGACTATTCATACAATTTAAAGAAATAAAACATTAAAAAAAAAACAAAAAAACAAAAAACTTAATTTCACTTGCCACAACCTAAAGAAAATCCAAAAATTTCAAATTTAATGAGGAAAGTTAAGTGGTGAGAACGATAACAAAGAATTAATACAAATAACATAATTAAAACTAAACTATCTATTGCTCATGTTGAGTTACGTTTGCTAAATAAAAGTAGATAATTATGTTTTTCTATTTCAAAATAATAATAATAATAATAATAATAATAATAATAATAATAGTAATCATTTTTTTCGTTTTCAAAATTAATATATATGTGAGAGAGAAAAAAAAAGAAAAAAGAAATGCAATGAATTTCGTGTATTTTAATGAAGAGTGGCAGTGCTATATGCAATATGGGTTCAATCATTTTACCATGGGTGTAGTAAAAGCAATTCATCATTAAGGGCTCATCAAAGGTTCTTTCTTATCTTTTTTTTACCCTATATTTCTCAAGCTGTTTGGTGTTTATTTATTTTTATTTTTTTTTATTAATCTGTATTTTTGTACAACAAAAAACAATAATTCAACGACATTAATACAATGGAATGATTTGCATGTTTGTTTAGTGATTAATACACAATAGCATAAAATACCATTTTGGCCAGTAAACTTTCGAACTTTCAGTTTTGTTTCATTTTGGTCCTTGAACTTTGAGTTTTGTTTCATTTTAGCATCTGAACTTTCAAAAGTTCAATTTTAATTCCTAAACTTTAAAACTTATTCGATTTCGATCCCTGGACTAAAAAAAAGGGTTTAAAATCAGTCCTTCGATTTTTTTGTCTTTATAAAAATTAGCATGTTCCTTTATAAATTTTAAAATTTTCTTCGCAATTTATCTTTTATTATGTTAGAATTATTAACATTATTGAAAAAAAATTCGATTAATGTTAAATTAAATTTTACGACAGGAGCCGATTTTAAGTTTTTTTTCAAAATTTATGAACTAAAATTGGAATAACATTGAAAAATAAAGGACTAAAATTATATTTTTAGAAGTTTGAAGAAAAATATTTTATAAATGGCAGTACCTTTATATAATCTTTGTTGTTACAAAAAGACAATAGAGCAAGTAGCATGGTTGTAAAAAGAGAAAAAGAAATGGGTATTAAAAAGGCTAATGAAAAAGAAAAGTATGTTCTGTATAAAGAAAGATCAATGAGTACACATTTATTTTAAATGAAAAAAGAGATCGAAATATTTTTTATAATAAACTACTCAATATAATTATTGATATTAATAAATCACCTATTTTATTATAATATTGATATTATATGATGTTGATAATAATAACTATTTATAATACACTATTAAAATGCATTCCAAATTATATATATATATATATATACACACACACACATTTCAACAATTTTAATTATAGTTTTTTTTTTTAAATATTTCATTTATAATAAATTTTGTTTTTTTATATATTCTAGAGTTATTGGTTTTTTTTTTTTTAATCTTAGAATGATCTTGTTTGTGAAAAATTATTACAAATTCTAAACAATTCAAAGTTTATGATTTTGTTTTTTTGTTTCACTCGAAAAAAAATTATATTAATAAAATTAGTTGTCATCATTTATATATTAATTATCTTTTCTTATTTTAATAAACGTGAAACATTTTGTTTGCATCTTAGACCAAGAAAAAAAAAACAAAAAAAAAACTCTGAACCTTATTAATCAATAGTGACTAACAGTCCTATTGTATAGCCTTCTATAATTTTTTTCATTAACTATGCAATATTAGAAAATAATTTCCAAGCTTTGAATTATCCGTAATATATATATATATATATATATTTATTTATTTATTTATTGGTCAAAAAAAAAATCTACGTAAAAATTCAATATTAAAATTGTCTATATGTGTTAAATTCTAATTAGATTTTTAATTAAATATTCATTTATTTTTTATGAACCAGATCACAAATTTAATCGACAATAAATAAAATATATAGTTCATACATCTTTAATTTAGATATAAAATAATTCTACCATTCTCACAAAACGAGACAAACTCATATTCTCGTACCGAAGATAGTTTGTTGCTTATTTGACTCGTCTATTAAAATGTAGCTCTGCAGTCATGAATTTGATGGATAAAATAAAAAATTCTCTTATTTTTATTTGAAACTACGATAACTTCTATAAATTTTGAATGATAATTGGTAACATGAACTTAAAAAAAAATATATATATACATATATATAATACATATTCTTAACCCACAGGTTGAGTACAAAAAACTATCTGAAATGCAGAAGGAATTGATGTTTTTAAGAATGGTTTTGAGCATGGAGGGTATGTTTTCTCTTGAAAAGGGGAATTGAATTCCTCAATTTGTAGACACACACTTAAATACAAATATCACCTCATCATGAAAATGAAATCCAATCCATCCACTTACCAAATTATTGAACCTACACACAAATAAATAAATAAAATAAATAAAAAATAAAACAAAAAATGAATGGGTTGTAAAGTAAAAGGAGATATGGTGTTTTCTTTTCTTTTTCTTTTTGATGCATCCTCTTTTTGTTCTTGAGAAAAGAGAAATTTTAAAGTTGTGGGTTTGGGAAAAAGTATAAAGTCAATTTTGGGTAGGGTTCGTGCTCGAGATTAAATTCCATATGGTGTGACTGACTAATTAGATTAATAATAATTGAATAATATATTTAATATGAATTTTCACGAGTCATTAAGAGTGATTATTTATCATCAAATAAACGAATAATTCTTTAAGAATAGTGGTTTTTCACACTTCCACTAAAAATAAACATAGCAATAAAAGAGAGCCTTTCATTTGGGTCGGCCCACCCGGACCCCTTTTATTTTCAGCCGGTCCGGTTCCGTAAACAAATTGGCAGAGGGCTGTAGGACCCGCTTACACAATCATGGACACGTGTCTTGATAAGTTTTGCAGTCCAATGGAGAACAGCTGACTCATCTCTTCTTTTTTCTCTCTAGTCGTTCTCTTTTTTCTTCTGTAAAAATAAAACTCAAACATTTTCCTAAAAACAAATGTATAATTTAATAATATTCACGTTAGTTTGATTAATTAAATTACATTAATGTAAAGTTCCTTGAGTTAGATCTCTTAATTGATGTATGGATTAAAAATATTATAGTTTAGATTAAGATTTAAACACTATTTTAATTCATATATTTTTAACTTTTGATTTTCATACATTCCAATTATTTATTTTAATCTTTTCATTTTCATTTTTATCAAACCTTTTCATCACAATTTTTGCATGACATTTTAGCTACTAAATTTCTTAAAAATTGAGCATAGAACCAAAATAGATATTTTGAAGGTAGAAAAACTAAAATAAATAGAAATTAAAGAAGTTGTCGTGATATTCCTATAAAATAATTATAAATATTGTCGCATTTCAAAATATTTACGTAATAAAGTCAATAATATTGTAATATTAATAATCTACATAAAAAAATACGTTATGATATTCATTAATATAATGATTATATTTGCTAATGTTTTTTAAATTGACTATATTTATAATTATTTTTGACTAGTTTTGTAAGTAATTTGATCTCTATAAATTAAAACATAAGAGTCCAAATAGATTAAAGCACAAACAATATCATAATTCATTTGCGAAAGTTAGCATAGCTTGATCTCACACAATTCTATTATAGTGTAATGTGCATCCTATGACGAAAAGATACGAGTACAAATTTCCACCTCTAATTTTGTTGAACCAAAACAAAAAGGGCAAGAAATAAAGTAGTATTGAAACATAAAATTGGCCATACAATAAAGTGTTAAAGTGAGTAACTTTTTTTTGTTTTTTTTTTTTTTTGAGTTTGAACTACAGTTGAGTTAAGAATATTTGAATTCATGACTTCTTGATCATGAGTATACACTAATATTGTTAAACTACTACTGCTAATATATGTGTTTATATTCAAGAGGTAATAGATTCGGATATTCTTCCTCCAATTATTATTGAGAGCAAAATAAAAGGTATAAGTAATATTGAAACATAAAATTTAACCATGAAGTGAAGTGTTAAAACAAGTTTAACAGTTAATGTTTTCCGTAGGTATGTTTGAGAGAAGAGAAATAAGAATAATTATGAAAATTGAGAATTACGAACTAAATAGAAAATATAATAATTATGAAGAGAACGATTATGGATGTGCGATGAACAAAAGTAAAAAAAAAAAAAAAAAAAAAAAAAAAAAAAAAAAAAAAAAAAAAAAAAAAAAAAAAAAAAAAAAAAAA
>JBBMEG010000024.1:7239777-7256093 GCA_037832605.1 Cyclanthera cordifolia
AATACCTTAAACAGCATGTAAGGTGTTCCAGTCTCAATCTGAGATGTTAAGATTTCAAACCAAAGAGTCTGTGCCTTGACGACTTTTTTGGCTTTTCCCTACAAATTACAAAAGGTCACAATGGATACAAGGTCAGACCAAAGTTACCTATAGCTAAATTTGCAAAATCAACTCCACAACAATTATATTATACTAACCTGCTGTTCATATCGAACATATAGCTTCTGAAATTCCTCACCCCAGCAATCAGCCAAACCTGGGGCCTCATTAGGACAAAACAATGACCATTCACCATTACTTTGGACTCTTTCCATGAACAAATCAGGCACCCAAAGAGCATAAAAAAGATCTCGAGCCCGATGCTCTTCCTAAGTAACAAATCAGTTAATCTTTGTTAACACGTGCTTATAAAACTGTATACCTAAAATTTGAAGACTTGTTGGAACAAATGAATAAAATCCATTAATTATCAGCAAAAAGTAATTACTTTTCCATGGTTCTTTCTAAGATCCAAAAACTCAAATATATCAGCATGCCATGGCTCCAAGTATGCAGCGAAAGCCCCTGCAAGTGGCAGTTACAATGTCAGATTTCCAAAGGCAAATATTGACCATGTAAAACATGACGAGACTCAATCAACACACTACCTTTCCTCTTGCCTCCTCCTTGATCAACATATCGAGCAGTATCATTAAAAACCCTCAACATAGGCACAATCCCATTAGATGTCCCATTGGTTCCACGAATATAACTGCCCATGGCACGAATATTGTGGATGGAAACACCAATACCACCAGCTGATTTGCTAATAACAGCACATTCTTTTAAGGTATCATATATACCTTCTATACTATCATCCTTCATGCATATAAGAAAACAACTGCTAAGCTGCCACATCAACAAGCAAGCCCATGAAAATCACACCCAAAAAGTCAAAATTACATAATATCAAAAATATAATACATGATTAGCAATACTAAGTTCTAACAAAATAGCTTTCAATGAACTCAAAACATACTTGGGGCCTTGGTGTTCCGGAGTTAAAAAGGGTAGGAGAAGCATGTGTAAACCACCGCTGAGACATAGTGTGGTATGTTTTGATAGCAGAATCAACATCTTCCTTGTGAATGCCAACAGCAACCCTCATTAACATATGCTGAGGCCTCTCCACAACCTTTCCCTGAACCTTCAATAGGTATGATCTTTCCAGGGTTTTGAAACCAAAGAAATCATATTCAAAATCACGGTCATAAATGATCTCACTATCCAAACGAGCGGCATTCTGAAAAATAAAAAAAAAACATAATTTCACTAAATAAGCCAGAGGTGGTACATTAAGCATTGACAAACTGATTGATGAAAAACCACAAACAACATTCAGGATACGATAGAACAAACTGGAACATGTGGCCTTTCCAACCATTTAAGAAACATGAAACAAATTTTATTAATCAACAAATGTATATAATCTAAAAAAATAGTAAAATATTACCTTCATGATTATTTCATAAACATCATCGGCTATGAGAGGAGCTTTCTGTCCTGATCTTTCACTGACATGGGTGTACATATCCCTGATACT
Organism: Cyclanthera cordifolia; assembly: GCA_037832605.1. Classification (NCBI taxonomy): domain Eukaryota; kingdom Viridiplantae; phylum Streptophyta; class Magnoliopsida; order Cucurbitales; family Cucurbitaceae; genus Cyclanthera; species Cyclanthera cordifolia. Next base: position 7,241,360 of record JBBMEG010000024.1, read on the forward strand.
GAACACCACAACATGTAAGAACATCGTTTCAAGTTAATTATACAATAACAACCTACTCTAATTATTAACTGTACAGAATTCATCAACAGCAGCAAGAGCAGATGTCAAACTTACGTCTCTGAGAACAATTTTTTAGTATTCTTGTGCAGATTTGAAACAGCAATTCTTGCAGCCAACTGGGATAAACAAAAAAATATAAAATCAAACCGTACTCCTTTGGCAACAACCAAAAGATATGTTTTCCCACAAAAGAAGAGCAGATATGTAACATTTATACATCCATAATCTTAGATTCATTGTCCCAAATGACATACAAACTAGGGGTACAAAAAACAAACCCAACAATCCGAACTAACCAATAAAAAACACAAGGATTGGGCAATCATTTTAATTGGGCTGGACCATTATAAGATTAACCAATATTTGAAATGTTTAACACAACCAAATAGAATCAAAATTGTATATAATATAGTGTTTAGCATGTTGGTGGGAACGTGTGTAAACAATAAAGACATCTTGGGTATGAATCTAGTATAATCTTCTTCGTTTTTTTCTATGACAGAGCCATGGTTGGGTCTTAAACAGAAATAGATAAACACAAGCCAATTAACCAGCCCAACCTAAACCAAATATATATGAGTTGGATCGGGTCTCTTTAATACATAGGATTGAAATCGACGGCAAATTGGCACACCCAAAATTTTGTTTTGATTTTCACCCATAATACAAACCCAAAACAAGACCACGGTCAAATAAAGAAAGTGAGAGGTCAATTCGAAAACTAAGATCGACAAGAACAATCACATGGAAATCCATATACGCAAAATTGAAGTCCCCATATAACAAAAGTAAGTGAAGAAACTCACAGAAGCGTAATCAGGGTGGTTGGCAGTCAAGGCAGCGGCAGTTTCAGCAGCCAATTCATCGAGCTGGCTAGTGGTAACGCCCTTGTAAACGCCGGCGCAGACCTTCTGGGACACCAGAACTGGGTCGCAATGCTCACTGCTAAGACCATAACTAAGCTTCTTCAATCGGGCAGTGATCTTGTCGAAGTGCACTGCCTCTTGACGCCCATCTCTCTTCACAACATACATCGCTAAAAATAAGTATATAATCTAAGAATTTCGTCGAACAGGTTGTGTGCAGAAACAAGAACGAGAGAACCAGGAATGAGAAAATTGTCTAGGAATTTCGTCGAACAGTTTGTGTGCAGAAACAAGGATTATAGAACAATTGCGTTATATAGAGACTATGAATCTTGGAATTAGAAAATGAAATACGAAATTTGGAGGTGGGAAATTCAGAAAGTTCGAAAATTTTCCCGCGCAAGATAGTGGATTTTTCAGTAGGGGTAAATCGGTGGTATCCTGTTCTTGATGGTTTCACTTCCTTCTTTTTTGGGCTTATCTTGAATGAGCGCGATAAATTTTATCATGAGGTTCCCACTCATTAAATACATTTTCAATTCATAATTGTATTATTTTGGAATAAATTATAAATTGGTGGACTTTCCAAAAATAATAATAATAATTTTAATTAATTTTTTTCAATATAATAAAAATTAAAAATATTTTATGGGATGAAAATTGATAAAATAACGAAAAAATCTATTTTTAAAAGTTCGGTCTCTATAATTATTATCATATCAATCGTTAATTTATTTTGGCTTCTGCTTTATTTCTTTCATTTTCTTACTTTCCAACATAGTCATAAATGAGTATGTTTGGCAACTACGAAAACGAAAAGTATAAGATAATCGAAAGAAAACAATAATAAATTAATGATTGATTTGATAGAAATTGATTGGTACGTCAAACATTCTCTTTCTTACCCAACTCTTCCCCTCCTACACCAAACATCCCCTTATAGTTACCGAATTAATTGTTTAAATCTAATAAAATTTATAGATTTTAATCAAATTAAAACTAATGAAAAACATTAAAGTTGAAATATCTTACCATTTATGAACAAATATTTTAGAATTTGTAACGATTAAAAATAAATGCTTGGGTCTTTTATCTACAACATTTTTTTAATAAATTTATTGATTTTAAGTCAAGAGAATTATAATTAGTTTATATACTCTTTTTTTTAATTTAATTACTATTATATCGAAAACCAAAAACTAATTTATGTCATTTAAAAGTTTTAAATATTTTATTTGTGATTTGCTATTTTTGTTTAATTAATCATTGGGGCTTAAATGTTGGCAAATAAAATATGCGAATGTTAATTAAGATATGAGCTAAATGATTAATTAGACAAAAATAATTTATCACTTTTTGTATGTATTTAATTTTTAAACAATAATTAAAAGATTAAAGGGTATTTGTTAGAGATTTCATAGATGAGTTATTTTGAGTGTTTAGTAATAGTTCGTTTGTTTGAAGGTTTTAGTAGAGTGTTTAGAAATAGGTGTTATTAATTTTTGTTTGTTTGAAGATTTTAGTAGAGAGTTTACGGATGAGTTATGAAAAGAGTTTTGGATGTGATATTTATTAATATTTTTAAATAATTCTTTTTCTTTTTGTAAATATATTTGAATAAATCAAAGGAAAAAATAAAGTTAAAAAAAATGTTGCACTTGCGTCACGTGGCGCTGAAATGAGGCAGTCTGCTCCTCACTCCCGACAAATTCTAAACAAAAAAAATATATAAAACTAGCATTTAACTAAAACTCAACCCTCATTTTAAAACTTTTTAACGAACACTCCTTAATAGTTCAACGCAGATAATAAATATATAAATTAAATTAATTATCAATTATTTTAAAAAGATTCGTTGGGGAAGAAGCGTTGATAAAAGGGGAAATAAATAATAAATAAATAAATTGAAAATTGCCGGGGAAGCTTTGTACCGTGGACGGCGTGCGAGAGAAGATGGCGCGAAATTTGAATTTATGCGCAATTGATTTTGGCGGGCACGGTTGGTGGACGAACACACCCGTTCCCCTCTTATTTCAACCGTTACTATTTATTTCAATACGCTCACACGGACGACCACGTGTATCATGTATGCTTTAATATTCCTTTTTTCTTCTTTTTAAAATCTTATTAATATTTAAAAATAATAATAATTCGGACTAATCTCTACAAAATAATAATAATTCGGACTAATCACAAAAAAAATAATGATAATATTCTGACCACCTCGTGTATCATGATGTACGGTTGTTTGTTTGGTTCTTTTGTAAAGTTATTAAAAAATATATATATATAATTACTCTTTAAATATTTCATATAAACTAGTTATTATTATAATTATTTTTTTAAATCACTTTAAAATAGTCTCTTATTTTCAATAACTCAAAGTAATTATTTCATAATTATTCATTTAAACACATTTTTATTGCTTTTAAAGATCAAATATTTTGATGTATGGAAAAAAAACAGTACAAGACTAAGATGGTAGGTGTTCAAATCATTCCATAATTTGAATTATTTGAACAAATCTAATTAAAATTGATAAGATTTGTTGAGTTATCAATTTATTTTGATTGATTTGTCTAATGAATTAAATTATTTTCGATTGGATTGGTTATTGAGTTGATTTATATTTAATTTGGGTTAACTTGAGTTTCCCTTGATTTATAATTAAATTTAAAAAATAGTTAGTTACAAATATGAAGATCTTTTATTTGTTTTTATATTATTTTAAATTGTTTTTCTTTTTAGTTCGTTAGACCAATAATTCTAAAGTGATTATAAATTACATGTTATTTTCAAATATTATAAAAAGACAAATTATAGTAATAATTTTTTTGGATGGAATTTTTATAGTGATTATAAAAACTCGTTTTTAATAGCTTATTGTGGTCGCATTTAGGACAAAGATTAAGCAATTAATTTAAATAAGTGTTTAGTTAAGTTTAAGATTAAGTTAATATGTGTTCTTTATAGGAATATTAAGTTATGTTTTTTTTTTTTATATGTAATACGTACATAGAAAATGAATTAGTTGAAGTAAATTAGGATAGTTAATTATAGTTTTGTGATTCTATAATAAGTAAATACATAAAGGTTTAATTATTGATATATAATAATAATAATAATTTTGGATAGTATCAAGAAATATAGTTTTATTATTATTATTATTATTATTTTAGTTGCGAAGATTTTAACTATTGGTTAAGGTTATGAAATGTTTGAAAAGGAATTTGAAACTTACAATAGATTTAATAATTTTTAAATATGTTGAGATTTGAAAGAAACAAAATCAATTGGCCAAAAATAATATCTCACCCACGATTTTCTGTTTCAAAAAAAAACTTTTGTTTTGCATCTCTTCGACCCTATTTTATAGGTTTGTGTTGTTTGCGGTAAAATTGACGTTTTTCTTTCCTACTATGCCTGGGGAAGATGGCCACAACCCCGATTGCTGCTGCGGAGTGTGGTTTAATGCTCAATCATCAATGTTCAACGTTCTCCTTGATTTGATGCTACAATTTCTCACATATTATTGATGAAAAATCAACATTAAGTTTTTATTATATAGGAGATCTCTATATAATAACAATACGTATACAATATTATATTAATATATTTGTTGTTACATGTATAATATAATGCTAACGATGATAATACCTAGATAATTATGATAATAATACGCTGATTCTAACCGTGATATAATTCAAATTTGATTGGAGGAGGAACAAAGATAAGAACTTACTCATTTGAAAAGTGACAACTTGACCACCTAACAAATTCAAAAAGAAAAATAAACATAAATGTGTACTGAATATTATTGATTAAACATATGTATAATAAGTTTATCACGAAATGAATAAATATCTACTTTTGATTCAAAGAAGAAGCACAATCCGAAACAAGAGGAAGATTGAACGAAATTTGGGGTTCTTATGAAAAATAAATTAAACATACATAAGCAAATAATTTATTTAAAGAAAAAAGAACTTGGGATAATAATTTATTTAGAGATAAAAGCATTGAATAAAAAAAAAAAAAAAAGCTTGTCAAATATGAAAAAAATAATTCCATATAATTAAATTCATTTGAATATTATTGCAATTAAAATCAATTTCAGATACAAATGTAAAATTTATGTTCAGTTTAAATATTCATACTAAATATCCTTCAATTAATTTGGCTTGTTCATTTTGTAGTTTAAATTATGGAAAAGTACTCCGTATCATTCAACTATTTTAATTATAACATTTTTAAAAAAATATAATTCATATATAGCAGATTTTCATATGTTTTTCAAAATTTTCAATTTTACTCTTCTTTTTAACAAACTGATTGAAGACGGTTAGCAAGCTAATTAAATCTATGGGGAAATTAGTTGAACTATATATTGAACATTATCGGTTGAACTAATGCCATACCATTTTTGTCATCTTACATAAACGGCCAATTCTGATATTTAAGAAATATTTCATAATTTTGCTATACATATACATACATATATATATATATATATATATATTTATTTATTTATTTTTATTATTATTATTATTATTTTTTGCTATGAATAAAAAATTCCCTTCAATTAAATTTTTACCTAAGCTACCAATTTTGCTCTTATATATGAACTATTTTCAAAATGGGTATTTAGTATGGATATTCAATCCGGAAATAATTATTACATTTTCATCCCAAATTAATTTTAATTGTAAGGATATTCAAATTGATTTTTAGACATAAATGAATTTATTTCGAATCACTATTTTGCCATTGATTACTTTTTATGAAATTTTTTGGTTTTCTTATCCGACAAGTTTTCGTATAATTTATTACTAAATTTTAATTGAATGCTGATTTTATTTCAGTAATTCTTTCTTTAGGTATGTTAAACATTCTCATTTTGAGGATGAATCATAATTTCCTTTTAATTTCATTTTAACCACAAAACTCCATCTTCTTTCTTATTTCTGTGTTTTTTGTAGCTGTCAAAACATTGCATATTCTATATTCTTTTGTGTTTTGTGGACGTTTTTTAATAGTTGATCGGTCATGTGTAATGTGTATTTTTCGTTAATAATACTCTGTTTATACATATATACATAAATAAGCATTGTATTACAAAAATAAGTTGCTTCATCTTTGTTTCTTTTTTAATATGTCACTGCACTTTATGCATTTTGCCGTTCTTTGTTTCGTCATTGGGATATTTACTTTCATTTAATAATACCCGGTATTATATATCTAGATAAATCATCATGTAATTAAAAAAAAAACTTCTATTTTATTTGTTATTCTGACTTCGTTTGATGAACACACTGCAATTTCTTCTTATTCTTTTCGTCAGGTAGTGATGATGATATTAATAATACCATATTTATACGTATGTCTACTTAATAATATTCAGTAAACTTTTTTATGTGTTTCTTTGTTTTGTTTTTTTAATTTTTCAAGGTAGTATGAGTTTTCATCTTTCAAATGATCATGTTATTTCTTTCTCTATTTTATTTAGGTTATACCTTAAGTCGGTTTCAATTGTTTTATTAACGTCAATAATACTGTCATAAACAGGTTGAACAATTTTGAACAGATTACAATTAAAACCCCAGTAAAACGCTGGATTACACACTTTCGAATCAAATACTTTATAAATACATCGGAAATACATTCACAAATATAACTTTTTCCATCTCCGACAACAATCAATTTCGATAAAAATAACTTACCTTTTAGACGATTCAACCGCGAAACCTTATTTCCCGTATAAACAAATGCAATATTTCCGGATAAAATTAAAAAAAAACCTTAATATGAGTAGAAAAATACACTCTATATCGGTGAGGAAGTGAAAATCGGGGGAGAAAATCTTGTTGAAGACGAAGCGTTGAGAAGAAAAACGACGACAACTTTTTCTTTCTTCAATTGACGAAATCGGCGGATTTTAATACCCTGCAACGCTATGATAGGAGAAATCGTGGTTGAGTTACAACTTGTAGGGTAGTTATTATTTTATGGAAATTATTTTTTGGTTTTTAAAAAGTCTATAACAGTATAAAATTGAAACTATGTATAAAGGGTATTTATGTAAAAACCTATATACTAATAAATGCAGAAAATTGCACATTAAAAATGCTTGCAATTTGGCAAAATTGTAATAATTAGTTGGCTTTGTATATAAAGTTCCATAATTATTAATCATTATAAGGTTTTTTGCAACCTCATATATAAGACATAAATTTCAAGTATTTTATATTTTAAAATCATTTTGAGTGTTTGTTAGAGATTTTATGGAATATTTATTTTGAGTGTTTGTTAAATATTAGTTAGTTTGAAAGTTTTGATAAAATATTTAATAGAATAATTATTAATTTTTGTTTGGACCAAAAAAAATAAAAATAAAATAAAACTAGTGGTTAAATGCTAATTCCAAGTTAATTTCCAAAAATACTAAACAAACACCCCGTTTCATCTCCAGTATCCAATCACCCCAAAACATAACAACACTACCAAACATCTCTCTAGGTTGGTCTACGAGCAAAACTGAGAATAATCGGTCGTTGATCTTCATCATGTCCATATTCCAATGGAGTAATCGAGACGCCATTGACAGCAAGCGATTATTACAAGGATATGGTCGGGTGTTCGGTTCTCTCTCTGTACGTCACCTTGTCCAAAATCCATCCCTAACCACGCGGTTATGCGCCTGGCATTTGCTAGCGGTTTCAACGAATCCCATATTCACAGTGCAACTTCTCCCCGATTTCCACCCATATATCAGACGCCGACGACAATTGCTGCAGGTACTGTGAAGATTTCGATTCATCTTTCTCTCACGGAGGGTGTGCTTGTTGTTTGTGATGTTTGGGTACTGATTCATCGGAGATTCGAGTAGATTTTTATTAATTTTAGGGAGTTATGGCGGAAGAAAAGGAATTGACCTCTGTTCCTCTTAGTCAAGTTGATAACGGCGGCCAGGATCCCGAAGATCCTGTCAAATCTCCCCCGAGTTCTCCCAATTCTTCCACTCGAAGGTCTGGATCTCTTTCCTGCTATCTGATATCTGCCGTTTATTTTTGCTTTCTTTTGATTGATTGTTGAATTGCTCCGAAATGTACGCCGATCCATTTGGCCGGATTTATTGGATCCTGGTTCATTCTTCTAATTTTTGCCCCCGATTTGCAAACGGGATGTTAAATGATTGATGCTTGACCCGGCGGTGATCCAGTTGGGATTTGGATCTGGGAAATCCGAGCATATGCAGAGCGATTTAAGATTATTATGTGGAATGATCTGAATCGGCGTTATGTATTAGGTTTTAGGTATCGTTGATTATTGGATGATATAATGTAATGCATGATAGGTTGTAAAAAAAAAAATACAGAAACATGTACGATTTTGGCTTTCAAAAGAAACTTAAACTCAAACTACCAGGTTTGAGTATATTGCTTTTTGAAGATGATAATGGGGTTAAATATTGCTTCGACTCAAGATTCAGCTCAGTGGTAGACTTATTATAAATTAGACTACAATTGTTCAATCTAGCCTAAAGCGTATTCATATTTGGCTGGCAATGAAGTTCGTGGTGCAAGTTTATTGTCAAGAACTTTTGTAGATGGCCTTAAAGTCTCGAAAACTGCTCTTTCGGATTAAATTCATGTAAGGTGAAAAACAACTGGTAACTAGTTTCACTTCTAATGTCATCCTTTGGCGCTAGTATTCAATTCGTTGGAAGTTTTGAATAAGTTTATTCATATTTAGCACAAGGTTTAGATCTTTGAAGCTGCTAGCCTACTATCCCACTAAAAAGTTTCTTCTCTTATGTTAAAAGTTTCACGACTCCTTTATCTAGTACCTTACCCCTACCAGCTATTCTGTATCTTTGTCCAGTTACATATAGCGCTTTATATATGGGATGGAGTGTTTAACATTTCTGTTCTCTAATTTTGTCTTCTCATTTCATTCTTCCCTTTTCTTCTTTTCTTTATTCGTGTAGTTATTCTTAGTCGTTGTTTGAATACTAGACCTTCTTCTACTCTTTTATTTGAATCTGACTTTTAATTACCTTTGTCTGTGTCCTGTCTAGGCTTGTTGTTATGTTCTCCAAAGCTGGGTGTCGAAGAAGTTTATGACTGGATGGTAATTTGGCTGGCCATTACCTTTCATTTATTTGTGTTGTGCTTGTGGCTGTTTCTGCCACGTAAGTTCTGACATTTTGTTTGATTGTTCACTTTGCAGTGTGGTTCTTTTTCCTGTTGCTGTTACCTTTTTTGTTACGTGGTGGTTCATTCAATTTGTCGATGGCTTTTTCAGTCCATTATATGAGCGGCTTGGAGTTGACATATTTGGTAAGGCTTAACTTCTAAGTATTTTAGAAGCAGACGTTAATTATTGAAAATCTCATGTTGGCTTTGGTACAAATAATGTGGGAATGTTGTTGATACTTTTTGGTAACTGAAAAATCGAAGTTTCACACTAGTATACTAGGGGTAACCACGCCCGTTTCTAGGCCAGGCACCAAGAGACATTGAAGAAATAGAGACACGAGAAGTGTCTACAAATTAATGTCTTAGGTGGATCTCGAACTTGGGCCCTTGAGGGGAGCACACCTACAAAGTCCAAGCTTTCGACCATCATGCCATCCCTTGGGATGCATTATGAAGAGAAATGAATAACTATTTTCAGATTTTGATTTAGAAGATGCCGATCACTTTCAAATACCGCAGTTTCTTGAGAGTTGTGCTTGAAGCATTAGAATACTCGAGCATTCACTTTCAAGGGCTCAATGAAGTTTTATAATATCTTTTCTGATTTGACGTTTTAGCTAAATGGAAATTTTATTTCTACGAGAATTTCAGTGATTGTGGAGTCTGCTATGCATAATGTTGCTGCTCTGCCTATAAGTTCATTTTCTGGAAATGTTTCATAAGACATGTTTTTCTGATGCAGGACTTGGGTTCATAACATCTTTACTTTTTGTATTCTTCGTTGGTATATTTGTCTCATCATGGTTGGGTGCTACATTCTTCTGGCTTGGAGAATGGTTCATTCAGCGAATGCCGTTTGTCAGGCATCTATATTCTGCTTCCAAACAAATTAGTGCAGCAGTTTCTCCTGGTAATTTTGTATAAGCACTCATATTCTGGTTACTATGTAATGTTGGGAGGCATTTTCTGGGCTCTTAGTTATCGTATGCATGATGTTCTCAAATTCAATACAAGTTAATATTATAGGTCTCATATGCAGATCAAAATACCACAGCTTTCAAAGAAGTTGCAATTATTCGTCATCCTCGTGTTGGTGAATATGCATTTGGGTTTATTACTTCAACTGTTATCCTTCAGGTAAGAATCTTAAATGCACTTATACTATATTTGTTAGCTCTTTGGTACATTACCTTTGATACTCTACATTTCTTATGTAAAAACTAACCATGAAACAGAATATTCTCTGTGGGGAATGTTGTTCTCCACTCATTTTGTCCTATTAATATAGGTGGAGAAAAATAAAACAACTTATTATGAACACTGGCTAATTGTAATACAGAATGATTATTAGCGATATCGTGTTTGTGGTTTTGAAAATGCACATGTTTATCTGATTCATGGAACAACCCATGCTTTGTGGTGAATAAAAAAATAATCTCTCAAGAAACCCTAGCCGTTGTTCTACTTCTCTATACTTCCTCCCCCTCCGACATGAGATAGGAGAAAGGATTCTTCTCCACCCTTGACATGTCCTCACCCCTCCTTTTGCAATGACTTTTTAGAGAAAACACATTCTCTTTGCACAATGCTCTATTTCGCCGCTCCTTCGGCTTTCTACATCCTACTTGTCTTCGAGTATTCTTTTTTTGTGCGTTACCTTGTTTCTTGACGTTGATCAATGGTGGCATCTCCTATTTCTTCCCCACTAGAGCTTTAGTTGCCATCGTGTTTCCTGCACACTTACTATGAATTCTGGACATCGTTTCTCCCGTGATGGATGTGTGGATAGACCGTCGTTTGTGATTTCACCTCCAACTTTGTTTTGATTTCTTCTCTGGCTGCTGCTTGCAAATCCTCCTCTAGCATTGTTTCGATTTCTTCGTGGTACATCTGATGTCGTTTCCCGATCAATTGATGTTTCAACTCTCCATGCATCGCGGTTTTCTCTTTTTCTTAAATATTTTCTATAAAAATCATAAACTCTCTGTAATAATTCCAGTTGGAAATATATATTGAAGTTTCTATCTATACCTTCCCCCTTTAGCATCGAACACTCTTGTTTGGCTTCGGTTTACTCTTTTTCTACTCACTGCCACTTGTAGCTATGGGCTCCAACATTGTGAATTATATATACTATATCTGTGCGGAGCATTGCCTATCTGTTTTTTTTTCCATAATTTTTAGAACTTTACTTTACACTGTTTCTTTGCTATTTTTTGTTAATCTTGTAATTACTTGATTTTCATTGCAGAGAGAGAGCGAAGATGAAGAGCTATGTAGCGTTTTTGTGCCAACCAATCACCTGTTCATTGGGGATATATTTCTTGTTAATTCGAAGGACATTATAAGACCAAACTTGTCTATTCGGGAAGGCATAGGTATGTTATCTTTCCTCAATTCAAAAAAAAAAAAGAAAAAAAAAAAAGCAAATTTGGGTTCATATAAAGAAATTTTTTTTTTCCTTATGTAATTTAAAGCTCATCGCTTTCATCATTTTAATATGCGTTGGTCGAAAGCTTGAGTTTTGAAGGTGTGCTCCGTTCAAGATCTTAGATTTGGTGATATTAATTTGTAAAAACCTCTCGTATTTCAATTCTTTTGATGTCTTTTTTGGTGCCTGACATAGTTTAGGGATGGACGTTGTTACCTTGAATATAGTGAAACAAAACTTTGATTCTTCGATTTCCAGAAAAAAAATAATAATAACACAATTGTAAAAGGTTTCTCATATAACTATATTTCCCGCTGTTTTTTCCGTAGGTAATGCTCTAAATTTGTAGTTTAACTTTAATATACGCTGCTTGGATTTTGCTTGTAACCTCCTAAGTTATGTATATTTGCAAAAAAAAATGAAAAAAAAAAAATCCATGATTCGAAGAAAGCAAGAGTTTAGTCCTATGATGGGAAAATCTAGAGTCCCCCATCATTTAAAGGAATATAAAATTTAGTCTTTGTAGTTTGGAAAAATATAGAATTTAGTTCATATAGTTTGAAAAAATAGAATTTAATCTCCAATAGTTTGATAAAATTTAAAAAATAGTTCATGTGATTTGTATATCATAGGCTATAAAATAATGCGTTTTTTTGTGCAATCAATTACTCACACTCTCGTCATTAAAAATATAAATAATTAATTTCTACGCATTTTATTCATAAAGACAGAGACTCTCTTTTAGATTTAATTAAACTTTAGGAACTAAATTTTAATTTTTCAAACTATAAAGACTAAATAATAGATTTATCCAAACACAAGAACTAAATCTATAATTTACTTAAAAAAAAAAACTAGCCGTTAGCCTTAACATAGATCAAAACGACGTTCAAGTGATCTTGTTCATGTAATGTTTTTGTGGAAATTGTGCAGAGATTATTGTTTCTGGCGGTATGACGATGCCACAAGTGATTACTCCTTTGGAGAGAGTGGATAGACAGGCAGAGAGAATAACTTTGAACAGACTAATGTAATGGCATGCAGGTAATTATACTATAATAGTGTATGAAAGTTTTAGCAGTAACCCCATAGAGTAGTGTGTACTTGACCAAGAAAAAGGCTTGTTTCCGATGTCAACCATCTCCACATCTTGAATTTTTATATTCAAATTACAAAATGTTTATTCTCTTCTGGTTAGTTCTTACTACAATTATACGTTTAGTTCCTATGATTTGAAGAAAGTTAGAGTTTAGTCTTTATAATTTAAAAATCTAGACTTTAATTCTTATTATTTGGAGAAATATAGAATTTAGTCTCTATGATTTGAAGAAATAGAATTTAGTCCCTATAGTTTGAAGAAATAGAATTTAGTCCCTATGGTTTGATAAATCTAAAAGATAGTCCATGTTATTTATAAATCGTAGGCGAATTAAGTAGATAGATGTGATGTATAATTTATGTGTTTTTTGTCAAATCAATTACTCATTTCATACTCTTATCATTATACACTAAATAACTAATTTTTACGTGTTTTATCACAAAAAGTTACGAACAATGGACTATTTTTTAGATTTTATCAAACCTTATGTACTAAATTCTAATTTTTTAAACCGTAGGGATTAAACTCTATATTTTTAAACTAAAGGGAGACCGATTCTAACTTTATTGAAACCATAAGAACTATAAATTTATAATTTATCCTGTATTATATTATATTTTAAAAATAATAGTAAAATTGAAGTTTCGTCAATACTTTATAATTAGATACCTGCATTCGCTCTAAAATTATGATCTAAGAGAAAACAGATGATCTATTAAGTACACTTGTAGCTTTTGAACTTGAATTTTCTCAAGAAAGCGTGCTTTGGAAATTTGAAGGCTCTACGAACCATCCCATTGGAGACGGTGCGTTTGTTCTCTAACGTATGAAGGTGTTTGGATGTGGAATTGAGTGATTATTTGACGAGGTTATTTTGAGTGATTAAAAATTTGAGTTTTAATAATAGATTGTTTGAATGTAATTATTTGTAAAGAAGTTGTAGTTAATAGCTCGTTTAGATGATAGCTTTTATATAGTGATTGGAGGCAATAGATCGTTTGAATGTGGTTGAAAATAACTGATTATTTTGAAGAGTTAGAAATAAAAGATTTTTTTTAGTGGTTACAAATGAAGGAAAGAAAGCGAGTGATTAATTTGTGTTGTTACAATAATTCATTTGGATGTTGTTCGAAAAGTTTGCGAGAACTCTTTTTTGATATCTCGTTAATATTACAATATCAATACCCTCTGTTAAATTTAAGATACCACCTTGGGAGAAACCTGGTAATACTTCCCTGCAACAATAATACTAAATTGTTGTGTTGGATACTCACTATGCTTATGTGAGAATAAAACTTTTACGTCTTAAACTTGATAAAGGGGATTAATTTTCATAATAATCATTTAATTACATTAAGTCTTATAATAAAATAAATTCATAGTTGCTTAAATTATGTAGATTAGTGAGAATTTTTTTTTTTTTTTTTTTTTTTTTTTTTTAACAATATTTAAAGTATTATGTGACGGATGTTTGAGCTAATGTTTATGTTAGCTTAATCATCACTTATGTTGAGATGAACAATAACATATAATTCTAAATCTTATAATGAGGGTAGGGAAGTGAAAATTATTATGAGAATGAGAATTCGAAAAGAAGAAGAAAGAGAAACACGGGAAGACTTATTTGTAATTTGAAGTAAAGAAAATGATTATCAATAATATCATAGTAAAATCATTAATGTTATGAGAGCAAAAATTAGCTATAAGAAAAACTAAAGGAGTGATTGGATTTTGAGATTGATGAGAGGAGAAAAAATTGAGTGATTTTAGAATATGAAGCACTTGTTTGTTAATCGCTGTTTTAGGTAGCAGAAGTAGTATTATTTATTTTGTGAATTTGTGTTTTAGAGAGAAAATGTTTATTTTGTATTAAATTTGATATAACGCTTGGTTTTAGGTTTGATGAGATATTAGAGGGAAGTTGAGAGATTGTGATGTACTACAAATAAATAAGAAGTTCAACTCTTTTTCTTGTTCGCCTCCAAATTTAGTTACTCTATTAGATGAAAGTAGTTATGAATTAAAAAAAAAAAAAAAAAAAAAAAAAAAAAAAAAAAAAAAGCCACCCCCCCTCTACCCC
>JBBMEG010000024.1:7266503-7301894 GCA_037832605.1 Cyclanthera cordifolia
AAGATTGACTTGTGGAGCCGCTTTATTTGAACATGAATTTGTTCACGACACTTTTTTTAGTTGCTTTCATGTATGTTATGCAGTTTTGAGGCACTGTTAGTCGGGTATGATAAATAGATAATTATAATAGAAGTTATATGATAATTAGGACATGTTTGGTTATGGTAGAAAGTAATGGGAAGAGGGGCGGGACAGAAGAAAAAAAAAAGGAATACATTAGTAATTGTTAGGATGGGACAGTGGATCTAATGATTGAAAGTGTTCTCTCTCTTAAATTAGTTTATATAAATTTCTTCTGCAAATAATATTTAAGTGTCATCTTATTAAAAAAAAATAGACAGAGTAGTTACCTAGATTATATTAATATGGATAAGGGCATTAGTACTGCAATAGTGTACAACTTCGCTCTCATATTTAAACTTATTACTGCAATAAGTTTTCTTGTAAAAAAAATAGGATTATCTAACCATATCAAACTTCTATATTTCCATTATTTATAAAATTGACATAAGATTTAATTCCGCATGTCATAAAAAAAAAAAAAAACTTTCGATGATTTTTTTTTTTTTTTTTTTTAGTTAAACAACAATGGAGTTGGTGAATTCGAATATAACCCTTTTTTTTTTTCATAACAGTTATATTTATATTGATTGAATTATTACATTTATTACAACTGTTTTATTTACTGTTTTCTTCTTGAATTGAATGTTATTTTGGAGATTTAGACTAATAAAGCTTTTAGTTACTAAGTCTTATCTCATTAAGATTAAATCAACAAAATGTATATTTATAAATTGCTCATAATTGCCAAAGTGAGCATGTTAGCATCGACTCGATTTTGAAAATGATAAATGCAAGTATAAATGGACTTTTATATTTAAATATATATATAACAAAGAATCAATACATGCCCCTACTGGTTTAATACATGGACATATTTATCTAACCGACATAATACCATAAATTAGTAGTTCATTTTTTGAATTAGAAATTGTAGTTTACCCTAACAAAGACCGTTGTTTTTGAAAGGTAAATCAATTTTGCCAATTTTTACCATTTTCTATGACTGTAATGGGCCAAACATTGGGCCAAAATGTGGGAAATATATGGGCCGCACAGAGAAACCGTGAAAATGAAGGTGGCGGAGAGAGATTAGTTGTTGCCGTTATCTAGGCGGGATTTCGGGCGGTCACGGCGGCGATAAGACCGGGACCTCAAAACCGGTTCAAAGTCCGCTCATCTATTTATTCTTCCTTGTTTCTCTGAACCCATCTGGCCTTCGGAGGAGCTTAATTTTTCAAACCACCCAAAATTACCAAATCTAACCGGATTACATAGGGAATGGTTTTGTAGATTCTTCTTCACTTTGTTTCTAATTCCACTACTCAGCTAAGCTCACTCACGGTAATGAATGAACTAATTCGACGGCTATTTGTATTTTGAGCTTTGATTCACCATTTCTTCTGTTGGGTAGTTGTTCTTTAATTGTGGTTTTGATTTTGATGTGCCCATATGAGTGGTTTTTGTTTGCTGAATTCTCTGTTGTTCTTTAGATGGATAGGTATCAGAGAGTGGAGAAGCCCAAATCAGAGAATACTCCTATAAATGAGAATGAGATTCGAATTACTACTCAAGGAAGGATGAGGAACTACATTACTTATGCCACCACTCTTCTCCAGGTTTATTTCTCCTGCTATGAATGTTTGTATGATTTATGTGTTGCTGGGGCTGATTTAGAATTATGGGTTATGGTTAATGATGCGAGTAATGCCGGTTTAATTTTCAATGGGTACTTCTAATTTGGTTGTGCTTGTGATTTTAATACTTGAAATGCCTGATTTGTTGCCAGTTATGTGTTTTTAGGGATAGTTTTTGAATGCCAAACTTCTGTTTTGTGCTGTTACTTTATTTGTTAGTGCTTTCAATTTGCTTTGAAAACCTCAGAGTAAACTGCTTCCTGTGTACGTTGCTCTTGGCATCAATTTCAAATTTTGGTTGCTACAGATTTGCTCTCTGGAGAAATATTAAATATTTTAGGTCATGTCTTGTATGACTTAAATATTGATGGATCCAATAATGTGACTCTCTCATTACTAGGTGGATATCAATATTCAGGTCATACCATTTATCTTTTCTATCTAGTACTAAACTATGACAAAGGTTGTTTTTTGTTTGTTCTCATTTTTGGTAATATCTCTTATTTCCTGTCCTGCTACTGCATATTGATACCTTTTCTCCATCCCTAATTAAATGCATCAAGACATTTTTTTTCTTGTCTGCTTAGTCCTACATTTTTGTTGAGATTTTATTGATTATGATTTCTTGTATCTTTCATAGGAGAAAGGGTCAAAAGTGATTGTTGTCAAGGGAATGGGCAGAGCTATCAATAAGACTGTAATGATAGCTGAACTAGTTAAGGTGGGTTTTTTTTTTCTTTTCCTCTGAGCTTGTTTTTCAGATGTTCTTTCCAATATCCTCTCAATTATCTACCTTTCTATGTTCAGAGAAGAATTGCTGGTCTACATCAGAATACTGTCATTGGATCCACGGATATAACTGATATGTGGGAGCCACTTGAAGAAGGCCTTCTCCCGTATGAATTCCTTGTCTCTCATTGCTTCTGAAATGTACAGTTATTAGCTTTGTTGTACAGTTGTTTGAAGGCTCATTTTCTTTACTGTTGACAGTTTGGAGACTACAAGACATGTTTCTATGGTGTCGATTACATTGTCCAAGGAGGAGCTAGATACATCTTCGACGGGGTAAATATTTTTGGTTTGATGTCAACTTTTAGTTACAATAGTCCCCAAGGGGTTGTGTCGTTGCTCCTTTAGAGGTTTCAGGTTTAAAACCTACAAGTAAGCTTAATTGTAAAATCTCTCGTTGTCTCTTGAATCTGAATCTTAGAACGGCGGAAGTGCTCCCAGATATATAATGGGAGAGTTTTTCTGATTCTCGGTTAAGAATACTTGCACCCGTGTGGTTTAGCTAATTTGGAAGTTGTATTATTTCAAAAATGGATTCAAAACTAAGTGTTCTGTCCTATTAAATATCACTATTAACTTTGTCCTCCTCTTAAGGTCTCGAGTTCGAGACCTTGTGACATTAATTTGTAGATACCTTTCGTGTTTCCATTTCTTCAATGTCTCTCAGTGTCTGACCTAGGCACAAGCTTGGTTACTCCGAGTATAATGGAGCGAAGGTTCGATTTCCGAAATTAAAAAAAAAAAAAAAAAAAAAAATCAGCAATGAATTTGGTGTTGTTTCTAAATAATCAGCAATTAGAATGACCAAGTAGCTTTTGGTGTTATTTGTCACATGTCTTGGATTTTTTTTTTCTTAGGAATCAAAGCGTCACTTTTAAATATTCAAACGGATCTGCTTCTTGACTACCATTTTTTTTATGTAGATACCAATCTCCTCTTCCGGTTGACCAAGTGAAACCTTGGAATGAGTTTGAAGATGAAGGAGGTGAATCATATAAAATGTTTTTTTTTCTTTCTGTTTTTAAATCATTTACTCTTAGTAATGAACTGATTTTTCATTAACTTGCACCAATTTACTTTGATGTAGAGGGATCACCTAGAATACGAGGTAGGGGACGTGGTAGAGGAAGAGGCAGGGGTAGAGGTAATAGTATTCCCTTTAGAATGCATTTTTATGTGTACATATTTTGTTTGAATTTATTTATAATACAACTGGATATTGGTATTACCTTTTGTTTGTAAGGTAGGGTTATGTTTTTTCATGGTCTTGAATTTGAATTTGTGGTCTGTGCCAACTTCTAGTAAACTGTTTTGTGTAGGGAACTACAATGGTCCATCTGAGTATCAAGGAGATGGTTGGGATGGAGGGCGAGGTTTTGGCCCTAGAGGTCGAGGACGTGGAAGAGGCGGTGCATTTCGTGGAAGGGGACGGGGTTATGGTGGCCAATCAGGTGGTTATTATGATTATGGTGAACCTATGGCTCCACCAGTCTCTGGCCGTGGTAAGTTATGGAATGTATGATACTATTGTACCAAAAAATGTGGTGCTTGTGTCTCTCTGGCTCACCTAGTCAGGTTGAAATACTATTTTGGTCTTAGATTAAGTTTTGTTCCATTTTGGTCCTTAGATCTCATTATCGCAAAAGTCCGATCGTAGTTCTTTGACTTTCAAGTTTGGTTCTATTTTGGTCCTTACACTAAAGTCTCTTCTATTTTTGTCTCTAAACTTTTGAATGTTCAATTTTAATAAGAACCAATTTTAAACATTTTTTTAAGTTAAAAGGAACAAAAACTCAACATTCGAAAGTTCAAGATCAAAATGGAACAAACATAAAATAAAATTGGACATTGAAAGTCTAGGGACCAAATGAAATAAAATTCAAAGTCGGACAAAAATAATATTTTGAACTTTCATTTTTTTTTAATATAAAATGATGTAGAACTTTATTATGAGGAAAAAAATTCAAAGTCTAGGGACCAAATGAAATAAAGTTAAATGCAAGAGTAAAATATTTGCAGGATGTGTAAAAAAATAGGGAGAGAGAGAGAAGTGTGTGCTGATTGGTGGTCGAGTTTTCATCTTTCATGAACTTCATAACTAAAAAAAAAGTAGTTGTCAAACGGAACCTTAAGTTTCAAAAGAGAGGTTGGTCATGCCTTCACCATTGTCGAACTTTCGATTAGTACTATCATATTGTGTGTGCTATACTTCCATTGTTATAATTGGTCTTGTTGAAGTACACATTGTGTTGATTATATGTCTTCTGAAGGCTATGCAGGGCGTGGTCGTGGCAGGGGGAGGGCTCGTGGTCGTGGTGGTTATTATCGAGCAGATGGTCCGGTGCAAGCAGCAGCTGCTTGAGAGGCAAATGGTTGCATTTTGCAGATGGCCTTGATATTTCATAGCTCATGTTTTTCGTTTTTCTTTTCCTTCGTAAATTGCTGCCATGGAGGTAGGAGTTTTGTTAGTTTCTTTAGTTTGAGGTAGGAAGATTTTCATAGCTCCTAATTAACTTCAACTACGAGCTTAATGACTGTAAATTATTATTATTATATTTTATACTCTTTTCATTAAGAGTTAGTTTGTAGCAGCAGTACATTCTTTCTTTTTCCTTTTTTTTTTTTTTAATTCTTAAGTGGATTTACATGTTAATCTAATCTATATTTTTTGATCAAAATTCAATGGAATTTGTTACATTCTCCTAATTTTTTGGGGAAAAAAATGGGGATCTAATCTAAAGTACATCATACAATGCCAAAACACATTTGAAATAGATTGAAAAAAAAACAAAATCTCCAATTCTCTTATAACGTATCTTCTCTGGTTAAGGCTTTTTGAAGATCCACGAAATTTCAGGGGCTTGGATAAGACTTTGGAAGTTTCAGTATAGTAGATAGTATATTAGGGCCTTGTTGGAGAAATGAGTTGAGATGTATCTTCTCCAATTAGGGCTTGTTTGGAGAAATGAGTTGAGACGAAAGGAAAAGAAAGGAATCTTTTTCTTTTGTTTGGCCCTACCAGAATTTGGGCAACCAAAATCTTGAGACCCTTCCACTAAAATGATAATTAATAAAAGGGCAAACTATAAATTTGGTCCATATATTTTAAAGAAAGTTAGAGTTTAAATTTTATGATTTAAATCATAAAAATGAGCAAAACTTCTTTATTCTAAATATGTAGGGAAGCCCTATATTTTGATTACGTTAAAAAATAAATTTACAGTCAAAATGTAGGGCTCCCTGCACATTACACTTTAAAAAATAGTTTGATAAAATCTCTCAAACTTGGACTTCAGTCTCTAAGATTTGATAAAATCTAAAAAATAGTTCGTAATTGTTGGTGAATAAAATGTATAGAGTAGTTAGTTATTTATGTGTTTAATGATATGAGTGTGAGATAAGTAATTGATGGACAAAAAAAAACGCATCATTCATACATCAAAAATTACATACACTTAATTTGCTTATGATTTGTGCATGACATAGATTATTTTCTATATTTTATCAAACCATAGAGATTATATTTTATTTTTCCAAAATATAAAGACTAAATTCTATATTTCTATTGTGACTACATTATACATTTCTTCAAACTATAGGAATTAAAATCTAAATTTTTAACTCGTATGAATTAAATTTTAACTTTTTCAAACCATAAAGATTCGTTACGTATGAATTCTTGAATATGACTAATTCTAATGTATAATAATTCATGAATATGTTTTACCAACTTCACTATGTACTATGTGCTTCGCCTAATTCTTATATCTCACAAATTTTTTGGTTTTAATGATGAGTACTTTACATTAAATCATATCTTCATACAAATCTCTATTTAATGTTACAATATCACTGTATATATTAATTTAGATATGACCTCAACCACTATGGTAAATTGTTATATGTCGGATATGTTAGAATCATGATATGTTGATTGCTAGAGTCGGTCATGCATGTGGTCCATTGTCTCAGTTGTAGACTTGTCTTGTTTGGTACATGGCTTGATAACTCGTTTGGAGCCAAACGAGTCATGGAGACCAGATAGAGAATGCTAGTAAGCTGCACATGGTTCGTGGGCACGCTCTCGACATGAGATTTGTGGTCTCCCGCTACAAGACTTCCATGGATAGTTGGCCGATTAAGCTTACGACTCCTATCAGATTTTTACTAATAGCCTAGGGTGCCTCTCCAGATATGTGGTTGGGTTTGTTGTTCTCGAAGAGCGCGTGGATCAAAGTTTCACCACAAGTCAGAGCTTGTGGGAGTTTGTGGTTCCCAAGCTAGCAAGTTTTTATACTTGTCGGATCCATTAGCATGAAGTAGAATCTCCCATATTGCCATAGAGATTTGTGGTCTCTTGAGGATTTGTGTCTTGAGTACGTGGCCCTAGACTGCTTTACGTGGCGGGAGTCAAGATCTAGTTCCCAACCCTTCGCCAAGGAGTATAAATTTATGGACTCTTTGAATATGCTTAGAATTCTTGTAAGATGTTTTTATTTGATATACATTATGCCGTGAGTTTAGGAAATCCTTACTAAGCTTAATAAACACATCATTTCCACTATGGACGAGAACTACAAGATTGAAAAGAGATAGATGATCATGAGCCAAAAATAACCAAAGGACCTCTTACATTATGTTTTAAAGTCTTTATTTAACTTTCGAGACTATCTTATGTTAATGTTTTTATTTTGAACTTATACCCTACCCGCTATCTCCTATTTTACGTTTTATGGAGCTCGAACTACGATTTTCTTTTCGCTAACACCTTTATGAATTGAGAACCATTTAAATTACCCATGACCTAAAAGTAATTTCCATACATCTAGAGTTAAAAGCTTAAGATTGAGACCCACATTATACTTTTAAAGGTATAATCTCCCACTTTGATTCAAGACTTTAGGTACTTTTTCATCTAACAAAAAGTTTGTGTTTCCTAAATGAATGAAAATAAAAGTAATGACTTTCAAAGTCAGAATTAAAATGTGAAGGCAGTAGAGGCATTGAATTCAACATTGAAAAGAGGAACAGAAAAAATAATGTAAATCAAGGAGCATGAGAAAAATGAGAGTTTTGAGACACATTTTACATATCCCCAAAGTTTTGACAATGGAATAAATTATATAAGTTCATGTTTTTCCATGGGACAAGAATAAGGCTAATTTCAACCAGAGACAAGAGTAATTTTAATAAAAGAATCAAAGAAATCTAAACAACAAATAACAATTCCTCACCTCCAACACCCATCTATCTACATCAAACTGCATTAACTTTCTTCCCCCCCAACAAAAATTAGTCAACTTTCCTGCAAAAACCATAGTCATCTCTACTCGAGACTCGTTTCCTAATCGCAATTCAACCCGCAAACTTCTAAAACCGGACCATCTCTTGATACAAATGGGTTGATCCTTACCCAAAGTAATGTTAAGATCGAGGCTAAAAGAATGGACCAAACAACAATGATCGTCGGTATCCGATCTTGTTTCCCTAACAATCCCTTCAAGAAGGGGTAGAGATGGATGATCACCCAAAGTGCGAAAAATAGCCTTCCGAAAAGAGGACCCCATGATTCATACCCGTTATTGATGGCATCTGAGATCCCGACAATCACACCGACAACGTTTATGATCAACAAGGTCGTGGGAGGGATTAACAATGACGTCCACTTGAAGATATAGAGCTCGGAAAATTCACCATCATCGGCCGCTTTGGATGTAACTGTAAAGTTGGTGCTGACACCAGCTAAAACCTTGAGTAGACCTTGAAAGAGAGCAAAAAGATGCGACGAAACGCCTCCTATAACCCAGAACTGCTCGTTCCTCCACCAGTCGTCGATTCCGACACCACCCCATTGCATCTCAAGGATACCGGTTGCCGCAATTGAAATAAAGAGTGCCATGAAAATAAGACTGGCATAATTGCTAATCTGCAAATGTCCCACAAATATTTTGGTAAATTAATTTTCTACCCAATTATTACAAAGTCATACAGCCCAAAGTGAAAGAAACCACTTCTTGATAATGCTAGTAGATGAAATGAGTAATCACAACAAAAAGCCATTATAAGATCCTTTCCTTCAAGCTTTTAACACATCATAGCAAATACATGAAATAATTTACGGTTCAATCATACTTATTTTTTCTATTATAATTTGCAAAACAACTGCAAAAAAAAAAAGGTAAATAATGAATTTAATCCCTATGCTTCGAAGAAAGTTAGAGTTTAATCCCTATGGTTTGAAAATCTGAACTTTAATTCCTATGGTTTGGATAAATCTACAATTTAGTTCCTATGCTTTGAAAAATTAGAAACTAGTCCCTAAGGTTCATTAAAATCTAAAAAATAGTCTGTCGCTCGTAATTGTTTGTGAATAAAATATGTAGAAACTAGTTATTTTTGTGTTTAATGATGAGAGTGCGAGATAAGAAATTGATTGGATAAAAAAAACACATCAACATCAGACGTTACGTTTACATACTTAATTTGCCTACAATTTACAAATAACATTGACTATTTTTTTAGGTTTTATCAAACCGTAGAGACTAAATTCTATTTTTACAAACCAAAGGGACTAAATTCTATATTTCTCCAAATCATAGGGACTGAATTTTATATTTTCCAAATCATAGGAACTAAATTTATAATCTACCCAAAAAAAAACTTGGCTACAGTTGAATAATTTAGTTTAAAAAGCTTATTCAATCTAACCAGAAGTAACTAAAGGAGAGAGAGAGATTACCTCAGGAACAATGAATTTTCCAGTGAGAAGACAAATAGCTGGCAGACTACAGTAAACAAGCAATGGAATCGAGGTCAACGGATAGACCACCGAGTTTATGTACGAAAACCGTTCCAACCAGTTCAACCCGCCTCCATAGCCATACCACATAGGACAGTGTTTGCTCAAGAGTATCTCAACAGATCCGAGAGCCCACCGCAAAACTTGGTGTAGACGATCTGAAAGATTGATAGGAGCGGACCCTTTAAATGCGGGTCTCTTGGGAATACAGTAAACCGACCGCCAACCGTGACAATGCATTTTAAATCCAGTCAAGATATCTTCGGTCACAGAACCATAAATCCACCCAACCTGTAACCAAAATGAATGATTTCAGCGACTAAATCTCACTGAATTGCAGAATTCAAACATGCATTGTTTTAAACAAAGTTGAATTATTTATCATTTCATTACTGACCTCTTTTCCCCATTCTGTTTTATCTTCATAACCACAGCTAATGACTTGAATGGCTTCTCTAAGGAGGGATGCAGCACTCACATCAAGAGGAACTCCTCCGTTTTCCAACAGGGTCGAGGCGACAAACACCGGAGATTGCCCAAATTTTTTTGCCAATTTTATTTGAGATACGCTCATTTTCTCTATGCTTAGTTCTGCAACAAAACATCAGTAAAGTCATGCTGGAATTTTCTTTTGCCTTAAAATAAACACAAAAAGACTACGAAAAGAATGAGCATCTTGCCGAAATGATTTGTTACCTTCGATTCCCTCCTCAATGTTCTCAAGTGCATGGACTTGTTTCGAGGATTCTCTATGCTTTGGCTTCTTCTTTTTCTCATTTTTGGCCTTTCCTTTCTTGTTCTTTCGGGACCCGCAACACAGACAGCACCATTTCGGTAAACAGTTGCATGTTTTGCTTGGGGGTTTCTTCTTGGCAGGAGCATCATATCCATATAGGGCAACCCTCCGGAAAACACATCCCGTTCCAACGTATATCGGTCCTTGAAGTCCATCTAATCCTTTCATGTTAATCTGCATCATTTTTTTTTTAAAACCAGTCTTTCAATAGGCATAAATAAGATATACAAATTTAAAGTTACTTGTCCAACCAATGAAGCATATACATACATCAAAAAACACAACATTCCGGTTTGAATATCGATCATGTCGATCAATACCATCAAATCTTTGAGGAAACTGCACATAACAAACTTTCTTGCCTGATGTAGGATCCATCATGAAACACATAGCTTCTCTAAATGCCTTGCTATTGTTAATGTAATGATCACAGTCAACATTAA
Organism: Cyclanthera cordifolia; assembly: GCA_037832605.1. Taxonomy (NCBI): domain Eukaryota; kingdom Viridiplantae; phylum Streptophyta; class Magnoliopsida; order Cucurbitales; family Cucurbitaceae; genus Cyclanthera; species Cyclanthera cordifolia. The sequence goes on from JBBMEG010000024.1 coordinate 7,277,028, forward strand.
GAAGATAGGGAGCATTTGATAGAACTGCCGAGACTCGAACCTTCAAAGAAGAAGATTGAAAGAAGGGTAAGTGTTCGTTGATGTAATAAAATTAACCACAACCTATCAACCTAAGCTTTTGTGTTGGATAACATGTTTACGCTTCGATACCGTGTTGAATTATATTAAACCACCAATCAACCTGAAAGCTTAACCTGATGGGTTGGGTAAATTTATTTATAAGTAATGTTTAAAAGAAACAAAAGGCAAATAACATGCAAGAGTTTTCCCCCAATGCTGGTCGTCTAAGAATTGAGGGGATGACATACATACCAATGAATTCATGGCACCGGCCTTCTTGTGATGTTCATACCCTGGCCGCTTTTCACGAGAGACATAAACTAGACGCGGTAGCTCATTTCCTTCGACATCACAAACTCCACTTTGGCCAAGGAAGACCTATAAAGACACAAATGCACAGCACATTCAGTCTATACAAACATAACCATTCAGAGATGATATGAAAAGCCAGAGGTAAGCTATTTTGCCCAATTACAATCAGAAGCAGTAAAACGTTCATATGGCGAAAACGCTGGATGTATTCAATTGACAAACAATACCTGAATCATGCCAGGATGGTCTCGAACATTGTTCCCAGGCCATGGAGTACCATCTTGCATTGTCCATCCGTCCTCGGGGACTTTTTGAGCCATGGAGACCAAAGCATTTATCCTAACCTTAAATTCTTCGTATTCTCTCTGTTAAAAGCAAAGTAAATGAACAGAAAGTCATTAGCATAACTGCAGCAAACAACAAGGAATTAAGATTCACATACTAACTTCAACCACATTCTAATGAAGCTTTATAAATTGCATCATATGAAAGCAAAAAAAAACTGCAATTGTAACAAACCTTCATTGCTCGTCTTTCCCTCACAAACGCCGGATGGACCTTGTTCTTCAAATAATCCATCTTCTGGGAGAAGTAAAATTCTGGGGCACGAGGTTCAATATTGAATTTCTTACAGAAAGGAACCCATTTCCTTGCGAATTCAGATGTCTCGGAGAGTGCTTCAAATGTTAACATTGCCGCACCATCATCCGAGACATAGCATGCAACTTTATCGACTGGATAGTCAACTGCAAGGATGGATAGTACTGTGTTCGCTGTGATTAACGGAGGTTCTTTCATCGGATCCACAGTACTGACAAATACATCAACACAAGCTAATTCAGAAGGTTTCCCTTCTTTTTCATACCTGAAAACGTGAAAACCGAAAAAATCAGAAGCGCTTCCTAGAGTTAAAAGTAGATGGAAAAATCTCCAATCTACCCCCGAAAAGAAACCAATCTGATGATGAAAAAATCAAATGATGGTATTAAGAAGATTGTGTCCACATCACCTCAGTGACAGTCTATCAAGATAAGTTTCCCTTTCAATTGGATACCATTTCGGGAACTGATCCAGAATCCACGATGCAGCAAACCATATTTCACAAATTACTGAAGTCAACCACAGGACATAGGCATCTTTAACTGGATGAAGAATCCTGTAGTGGAAAAACAGGCCGAGAATAACGAGACGAAGCAAGATGATTAATCTGTACGGATTGATCCTGCTTGAAGAGATGGGCATTTTTCTTGATAGCGGTTGCCTAGCTTCATCCATCCTGTTCAACAGAACATAATAAATACAGGTACAAACGTGAAAAAAGCCATGGAATTATAATAGAAGAATAAATTTGATAACAAAAATGAATGCAAACAAGCACGCAACAAGCACAAAACTCATCTAACAGCCGCTTACATGGGCAAGTCAGGATCATCGATATCATTTCCACCATCATCAACCCCATCATGTTTCACCACTTGAAGTTTATCATTTTGCTTCTTCTTCCAATCCTCCATTCTGTCCTTCCATGCCACACTCCCGTAACCATACACCGCAATATCTTTTTGGGGAACCATTGGTCTAGGTTGAGCTATGGTTTGACGATCAAAATATTAGTCATAACATACAAAGGTTACATGTAATGAAAATAAGCACCTCGATGCCTCAATGACTTACGAGGAATTGAAGGATCGGGGCACTGCATAGGGTGGACTCTATTTCCATGACCCATAAAGTGGGGTACAAGAGCATGTTGATTGGAAGAAATCTCATAATCCTAACATATGAAAATGCATTGTTAATAATCCGGTGGTGAATATTGAAAATCAAAAAGGCATCATAAGTTGGAAGAATAGTGTTAAAGAATTCCAATTACCTCCTCGCCATATGTCAAGAGAGGAATCTCAGAACCAAAAGTAGATGGTTCGTGATCCGACTGATGGGAACCACGGCCAATGTAAGGGTGTGAAGCAAACGACGCCTCAGCAGCATCAAAGCTTCCATAGTCAAACTCATTATCCAAATCATCAATACCATCTTCATCTTCATCACCTTCAACCCTAGGACTACCTGTATTCAGCACAACTGATTAGCTTTGGCATCCAAAAAAGCCAGAATATTAGACAATGAAATCAAAAGCCCAACCTTTAATGCGTTTGTATCTTGTTTTACACTGCGGACAAGCTTGATTTCCCTCTCTTCTTTCATACTCATAACAAGGTCTACAAACTGGGAAAGCACATTCATTACATGCAACGAAGAGCTCTCCTTCCGGAGTTAACTCGACCTCATCCCCGCAAATCTGACATGTTTGTCCACTCAATTCCTTCACAGACTTGATCTGGAAACACCAAAACAAGAATTTAAATAGTAGAATAAATACCTAAACCAGAAGTGGCGGCTAAACAGAGCTGGCACTGATCATCTCTAGAAGTCAAATAACTTCTGATTCTTGAAGAGAATAGATAAAAACAAAAACAATACAGTCAAAACTGAGTTGAGAGGGGAGATTGTGTTCCAACTCTATTCAAGATAAATCTAAAGACTGTCACAACCTGATAAAAAATGAAACTTTATGACACAAAGAAGAAAGCACGAAATGGAGAATCGAAATACAAGATGAACTAAGAGAAGAAACCAAATTTCTTCAACTCAAATCAACTCCTACCCAAAAAAGAATCTACAGAACCAAACCTACATGCACAGAAATCCGGAAAAACTTGTTCTTGTGCTTACTTTTTTCAATAACTTCTCTGAGTTGACAAGCAATGAGATAAAAGAAAATGGGATGAACGAAAATGGGATGTTAGAAAACAGCCATTATTTCTGAAAAGAAACCCTACAAAAGAAACTCTTCAAATTCTCCATTTCAACGAAGCCAAGTCGAAAAAAATCCTAAAATGTGTCCGGTTATCAAGAGCGTCAAGGAGTAATCAATCTTACCCGAGCAGTCTCATCTGCATTGATCAGAACAAACTCGTTTCTATTGTGAGACCCAGCAATGAGTCTACCAGCGGTATCCATCCTTCACAAAATCCACAGCTCTTCAAGTGAGAGAGAATACAGATTGCAGAAAGAGGGTAATCCCAATTAAAACCCGATCTCAAAGCAAATAAGCCCTAAAAAAAAACCCAACATTCGCCAAAATTAACTCATTCTCCAGCACCCACCATCGGAAAATCGATTAGAAACGCATATTTTGTAAGTGGGTCAGCGAGAAATGTCGAAACCGGCAAAGGGAAAGGCGAGTTCGCTTAACAAAACTAGTATGCCCCTGTCTTAATATGCGCCAGTAAAAGCCAAAGGGATAAACAAGAAAAAGGAAAAGATAGAGAGAGAAGAGAGAGAGAGAGAGAGAGAGAGAGAGAGAGAGAGAGATTGTAGTTTAGTGAGGAAATGAGAAGGCGTAGAAGAGAAGGAGATATTAAGAGATTGACAGAGACATATAAAAGGAGGGTTTGTAAGTGTGAGTGAAGAGAAAGAAAAGGGTGGGCCCAGAAGTGTGGTGGTGGCGCAGGGCAGTGCCCACCACCGGAGTTGGTGGCGAAAGGAAAAAGTAACAACAAAAACAGAGCGTATGGCCGGTGGGTTTGGTAAGATTAATCGATTCGGTCGAAGTTTTTCACTGGGTTTGCTTTATCAGTGAGATTGGGTTGAATGGCAGTGAGAAATATGAGATTGGAGTTATTCCACAGATTTCTGTGTGCGCTAAACAACAGAGGGAATCTCAGAGCAGGGCGAAAACCCAAGTGAATCCAAACGAAAAGGGTTAAAAGGAATTGGGATTATTAATTGTAATGTAATGAAATGGTTAAGAGCGAGAGAAAGATGATAGAGAGAAGAAGTAGGATCCGATTCACGCGGTGAAGATTATGTCCTTTTTTCCGTAATCTCTCTGTGATCTCTGTGCGAGAGAAAGATTAGTGTCATGTTGTGATTGCTGGCAAACGCGTTTTACTTTTTGTTTTTTTTTTTTTTTTTCTTTTTTCCTTTTTTTGGTGGATGTTAAATTGTAAAATCATTAATTATTATGTGAAATTTGGTGTTAGTCGTGGTATTTTGGATTTTGGGGTTTGGGACAGAGAAACAGAGAAGCGCGAAATTTAGGGTTAGGGTTAATAAAGCGAACGTTACGGAGACGACGGAGTTGACTATTCAATGATGTTTGACCATACTCTTCTAACCTAAGTTTTATTTCACTTTTTCACCCGGTTCTCGGGTCAAAACCCGATTGATTATTTAATTATATTTCTTAAGTATTAAATGTTTATTTAATTATATTTCTTAAGTATTAATGTTTATTTTTATCACAAACATAAATACAGATGACGTTCGTTGAATCATCATTCATAAGTTACTTATTTTTCTTTTTTCTTTTTTTTTTGGTGATGATTTAGCTTAAATAATGGGTATTTTTCAAGTATATTAAAAAAAAAAATTTAAAAGTGTAATAAATAACTTTTTGTATGATTAATAATCGAAAGGGTCAACGACATAGTAGTTTCATTATTTTGTATTAATCCATTTTTATTTCAGCGTCACAAGTTTGATCTTGAAAATCGATAAAAAATGGAGTGGTTGGAAGATATAAAGTACTTGCTTGATAATATGTATTTTAGATAGAAGATGTTTTGATCTGCTTGATCTGTGGTTCGTCGAGAGTCTCTGCTTGTAATTTAAAAAAAAATTACAACATATTCATAATATCATTGATAAACTTTAAATCTCAAATAATAAATATATCAATTATTTATTTTACAGTTGAGAGTTATGTGGATGAAGACCATCTAACTTAAAAGAGAATGGTCATAAGTTTAATAATTTAGGGCACTTAGTTGAGTAAATTGAATTTTGAGTGTACAAATATGTGGTCTTCAAACAAATAACTTATTCCACCAAAATTTTATTACATTTCTTAATCAAACATTATTATCCCACCAATAATTCCTACACCCAATAAAATAATAATATTATTAATAATTTGTACCACAAAATTTTTTTTTTTTTTTTATTATTTATTTTTAGATTACAACTATAATATTCATTTTTCAGTTGTTTTTGTTAGAGGAGATTAATTTTCTGTTTAAAAAATCAAAATATTCCACTCTGACTATTATTTATTAAAATATGTCCCATTAGGGCAAATATTTGATCATTTGTGTGTTGTTTCAAATGATTTTGTTACTATACTTTTAATAAATGGATACTTTATTCTTTGGAATTGAAAAAGGAAGAATATAATCTAAGATTTGTTTCTTGATTTGTCATGTACATAATAAGAATTTAATTGTTATATATCATTAGATATGGTAGCATATCAACTTAATTAAAATACAATAAGAGTTGCCTCTAACATTTTCCATTTATTAATTGATGATTTTTCATGTCACGTGTTTTTTTTTTTTTTTTTTGAGCACCATGTGTATATATTTAGTTTAGTAGTTTATAAAAAAAAAAAAAAAAAAAAAAAAAAAAAAAAAAAAAAAAAAAAAAAAGCTAGAAGGAGATAGGTGGAGAGATCGTATTATTTTGCTTCATGGCATGCGTTAATTTTATTGTTCAATAGTAATTTAGTTAAACACAACGTGGCCGGTTTTATTATGTCATTAATAAATGAGTGAAAAAATACATAAAGAGTCAGTAGTGTATTAATTTCATTGTTTGATAGTAATTTAGTTAAACACCGCGTCATATATTTGATTATGTCGTTAACAAATGAGCGAAAATACGAAAAGGGTAAGCAGCATGTTGGTTACATTGTTTGATAGTAATTTAGTTCGACACGTCACAGATTTGATTATGTCATTAACAAATGAGTGAAAATATGAAAATGGTCAATAGTGCGTTGATTTTTCATTGTTTGATATTAATTTAGGTAAACACAACATCACGAATATGATTATGAAAATTAGTATTTAACTCTCATTTATTTAAGAATAGTATAGCCTTTTTGATAATTTCAAAAAAAAAAATCAAGCTGCTATAAATTAAAACATATAATTTAATTGTTGAATCATACATAATATTAATAAAGCTCTCTTATTTTAGCAATTAGTTTACGTGGTTTACTTTTACATTTTTATCTGACATCTTTTAAAATAGTTCTAACATAAAAGTCATAAAATATAAGAATTAAAATTGAGTATTTAAATAAAATAATAATAAAATATATTTTTTAAAATAATTTTAACATAAAAGTAACTCTATTTAAAAATTAAAATTGAATATCTAAACAATAGTAAAAACAATTTTAAATTTATAAAATTAAGACTCGTGTGATATTTATCTGATTTTTTTGTTTTATATTTTTAATATTAATACTGCTTTCATTTAATTTATCTTCAAAAAGATTGGATTCCCTATTTTTTTAAATAAAGTTTCAAAAATCAAAACTAGTTTTTAGAGATTACTTATTTTTTTAGGTTTGATTTTATTTAAAAATATATATATATTACACATACATTAAAATGAAAATAATAATAATCAAATAAAATAACTAGTTTAGTCTTATTAAAAAAACAAAAAAAATTATTCAGCAGTTTTTATTTGTTGAAATTTTATATTTTGAAAATAGAGTAAATTATAAATTTAGTTCCTATGATTTGAAAAATCAATAATTTAGTCCAAATTTTTTTAAAAAATTAAAATTTAGTCAAATCTAAAAAACAGTATATATTTGTAACTATTAGTGAATAAAATACGTAGAAATTAGCTATTTTTGTACTTAATGATGATGGTATGAGATACGTACTTAATTGAAAAAATACATAATTCATATACAACATTTACATACTTAATTCTCCTATGATTTACGGATAACATGTTAAATTTTATAAAACCAAGTGACTAAATTTTATTTTTTTCAAATCATATGAGTAAATTATATATTTCTCCAAACAATAAGGACTAAATTGTATATTTCTCGAAATCATAAGTTTAAAATTTAAATCTATAAATCATAAATACTAAACTTTAACTTTAGTGAAATCATATACATTTATTTATAATTTACCCTTCAAATTTTATACAAAAATACATATTTTAATCAAATAAAATAGGAGAAAGTCACGGAGTACGACCAAATATGACAGAATGTCAGATTATGAAATCACGTGGGCCCACCGTCGTTTATTATTATTATTATTATAATAAAAAAACCAAAACTAGACTGGTTTTATTTGTCTAGAAAGAAGAGAAATGGAATTGATTTATTGATTTATTTGTTTTTTCGCAATTAAAATTAACGCAATGATTTATTATTATTGAATTTAGTGAAATGCCACGTGGAGTCGTGGTACCAACCGCAGTCGGTGAATAAAATGAAAGAAGCGTATAATTAAATTAGACTTGTAGCTTTTGCTTATTTATATTTTTTTATTTAAATTGTACTTTAAATTACATTAATAAATTAATAAATAAATAAATAAATGTTTCCTTTTTAACTATGTAAAGTTCTGGGTTATTTTTTAACCTGAATCATTACTGTATCAATGTCACTTCCTGATATTCTCTTTTTGCCCCTTTGCTTTTCATAAAATTGTACTTCTGACCCTCCATGATGTTTGTTTTGTTTTTTTAAAGAAGCTAGTCATATATTAGAATTGTTGAGAAATACAACCTTCCTTAGACCAAGACATCAATGGCTCATGTGAACTGTTGAGGAAGAATTTTATACAATAAAGTATGATTTTGAGATGAATATCAATAATCTTTAATACATATTCATTTTAACACAATAAGTTAAAGGTCCAAACGCTAATCGTAGAACATTCATTGAGTAGGACTATAAAAAGTCCAAACACGAAAAACTCATTAACTTCGTCCACGTAGAATTGGAGGACTTTTGAGACACTTTGGAGAGTAAACTAGTGAGGATGAAGACCATTCCCCTTTATGAAAAGACTTGCGATCTCCATAAAAACCAACCACGTTGATTCACTTTGACAACCTTCAAGAGAGATTGGCGTTATCCTTTGGATTGGCCGTCAAGAACCCATTCCTCAACCCCAAAAGTCGTCTCTCTACTAACGAGAGAGAAAGATAGAGATAGATAACTTCATCTCTAGACATCTCTTCTCAAGTCGACTCCCATGATGTTTCAAGGGGTCTTTGTGGCAAAGATTGAAATTAAGAGAATGAAATGATAATGATTTTGGTAGTTGAGCTATCGTTCTCTCTATGATCCCAATTTCTCAAATTCATATTTTTATTTTTCTTTTAATTCTTTTCATAACAACTTTTTATTTCTCTCAAGCGAGTTCAGGGATCGCGTAATACTTCATTTGTGTGTGTAGCATGTAAGGCCACGTCGCCCTTATTTTCTTAAGATTGACCACTAAGCCACTACATGATGGTTTTCAAACAAGCTATTACTAAAACCATAATTTATAACCACTTGAAATAACTTCTTATTCTAATCACTCAAAATAATTTCTCATGCAATGGTTAATCCTAACACTTCAAAAACGTATTGTTTAGATTTATTTAACTATATAATTAAAAAAAATAATAATTAAAAGATTGACATGTTTTCGTATCAAAAGTCACTAGTTCTTAATTTTTAGTTATTCAGAAAAAAGTTATTAGAAATGAATTTTTAACACTATTTTACAACCACTCGAAATAATTACACATTGTTTATAACTACAAATAATTTATTATTTTAAACCCGTTCATTTTAATCACTCGTTTATGCAACTTTTCTACAAAAACCTATATCTAAACGAGCTATTGATTGTAACCGTTTGTACAAAAATCCACGTATATCTACTATATAATCAATACGCAAACGAGTCTTATTCTAACCATTACTCCAAACATGTCCTTGTCTTGTACAAAAAAAATTTATTATAAATAAACATAAAGAAATAGTGAGAGGTGGCAAATGGTAATTGGGAGATGAGAAAATGAAAAAAAAAATGATGGAAGGATTCACACGTGTAAGGAAGATAAAAGAGTTCACCTTCCGATCTGATTTTTTTTTTTTTTTTTTTTTTTAAAGGAGAGGACGTGACCCCAAAGGAAGCAAAGCCTCGTCCACACACTAATCACTATATAGATATATAGCTATCCATGTGAATTCCGCATCTCCTCTTTTTCACTTTTCTTCAACATTCAGTCACTTCCAAATCAATTTTCATTCTTTATGTTTCGCTACCTCATGAGTATTTCAATAATAACGACCACGATTTAACTCGGATCCGTATATTTCTATGATTTATAATTGTCTAATCAATACGAGACAATTTTGTTTTGAATTTCAATCATTCTCTTATCGAACAAAGTTCTACCGAGCCTCCCTATAGACATGTCTTTTAACACCTGAAGATTCAATCTTCCTTTTGAACAAAGACGATTTTTCTTTCGAATTTTAGTAAACCCATCTACATGACATAATTCACACCAATTTCTCTTCTCTTAAGAATGCACCATCGATTCGATAAAATAGATTTTCGTCATGACTATTATATTTTGACTAAGTATTCATCTTTTCTCGAGAGTTTATTGGTAGTCAAGTTGTCTAACTCATATATTCTCACGAGAGTACATTACCAATTTGATAAGTTTATCTTATACAAGTACACTACCAGTAATTGAGCAAGTTAACAATTAATTAAACAAAGTACATAAATAAAATTAAAAAAAAAGGGCAAATAATTAGTAGCTTACAAAGTTAGAAAAAATTTAAAAATAAATAAAAATCTCCATGATTTAATTAGATAATTGCAATGAAACTCTAATCTATTAGAGGGGGTTTAAAAAGAGAAATGGAGTAAATTTAGAAAGTAACTTTAGTTTTTTATCCAATCACTCACGAAAAGTTCTTAATTAGAGAACCAAGATAATAAGATTAATAATAATCACAATCATAATCTTTCAAGATGCATTAATTAATTTCTTGATTTAGCCATGATGGATTAATATATACACATGTTCTCCAATTGGAGAGTGCCACGTGGGTTGGGTCCCATAAAGCAATGGACAAAAATCCTAATTCAAAACTAAGTATTAACTCTAATTCCTAAAAAAACACCCGTTCTGTAATCAAATCTAAGAGATGTTTGGTGTTTTCGGTTAGTATTTCAAACAAGTTTTTTATTGCAATCATTACTCAAGTAATTTGGACAGATTTTTAATAGTTTGCATCTAAACACTTAAAATAAATCATCCTTATAAATACTATTTTTAAATATTCTTAAAAACTACATCAAAACAAACTTTACTCCCTAGTTATTATTAATCATTACTCCTAAATACTCAAAATAAAATTTTCATTATAAATACTAATTTCAAATGTTCTTAAAAACTACATCTAAACAAGTTTTTAACTACAAATCATTACTTATAAATATTTAAAATAAATTGTCATTTTAAATACTAAGTTTAATTACTCTTAAAAATTACATACAAACAAATTTTTTATTCTAATCATTATTTATAACTATTCAAAATAAATTTTTATTATAAATAATAATTATAAATACTCTTAAAAATATGTGTGAGTAGAATTTTTGTTTTGGTTGAATGAAAAGTGAAATTGAAATTGTAGAGAGAGAAAACTAGGGTTTATTGGAAAATAGAATGGCAGACAACAGAGGCAGGCAGCCCCATGTGTTTTATTGAGGATTCCAGCCTAGCGCCACCACCAAACACACTCTCTCTCTCTCTCTAAACTTATCGCCACCACCAAACACTCTCTCTCTCTCTCTCTAAACTTATCTTTTTATCTTTTAAATAATTTCGAGTAATTAATATCAAAGAAGAATACCACAGAAAATCTAAATGTATTTAGACAAACAATAATCACTCGTGTTTATGACGAAGATAATAATTATGGGATAAAGAAAATATTGAGTATTGTGAGAAAAATAATTAGAATATTATTTAAGTGTGTAAGCTTAAAGTTTTGTTTAATTATACTGTAATTTTATTGTTTGGTGTTAATGTAGCCGAGATTAAAAGAACAGTCAAATATTTGCCATTTTCTTTCATAAATTTTTAAATGCTCGATTTTAGTATGTAGTTTTCAAAATAAAATGAATTAAATCCATATTTGAAATTGTTTTTGTAGTTTTTTTTTCTTTAAAAAATTATTATATTTCTATATTAACTTGAGAAATATATTCATTTTTTTGTACTTATATTAAAAATTATTTATATTGTCGAATCATTTTCAGTAAATATTAATTTCAAATTTATTATATATATAAATTTTAATTTTTTTTTGAAGTTTAGCCCTAACAAAATGAATTGTTAGGAATAAAATATAAAATAATTATATGAATAATAAAATATAGTTGTATAGAAGATTAAAAAAAAAAAAAAAAAGTTACAAAATAATAAAATTGATTAGGAAGAGATGTGAAAATAAACATGGTCAAAATGGGAATGAAATATTTAGATATATATATTTGTAATGTCATTTTTCCTTGTCTATCTCCCTAAACTCTAGTGTCTTATTTCTAGGCTTTGTCCACTATATAAATAGGATTGGAAGGGAAGGGACAAACCATTGTGTCCCTCCCTCTATTGTCCATAAGGAAAAATGGTGAAAGAGAGAGGGGGCAAGTAAATAACATAGGGGCAACCACATCAACTAGTATGGGTAGAAATACCTCAATTTTTTGTGAAAAGAGTTTTTTACTTCTTGAATTTTAGGATTAGTAACTTGGTTATTTTACTTTTGGATTTGTAACTATTCATAAATTGAACTTTAATAGACAATGATTTGGACCTTTAACATGAAAGATGTTTTTTTAGTACAAGTTGGAGAGAAGGACAACAAATCCGGGACTTAAACCACTGATCTAGTGGATGTATCACTAGTGCTAGCTGAGCTATGCTCGCTTTGACATATGAAAAATGTTGTTTTTCATTTAATGAAATTACTATTTTATCTATAAATCAACAAATTTATTATTTTATGAACTACACTTATGGATCATGTTTGGGAACGGAAAGGAAAAGAAAAGAAAGTGAGAATAAATTAATGTTTAATCAAACGACAAACATATAGGCCAAACGCAGAGATTAGATTACTTATCTTTGCTTCTTATCCATTCGCATCACTCCAAAAGTGTCCATATATATATATATATATTACAATTTTTTAGTTTAATAATAAATAGGATTAGAGAAATTGAAATCAGGGGCGTTTATGGTCATGAGTTGAAATGTGTTTTTTTTTTTTTTTTGTACATTCCAAGGTTTGAGGTTTGTCGATTTGTCTTCTAACATGTGTATTAGAGTTATCCAACCATATATTTGTGCGTTGAGTTGAGTTGTCAGATTGTGTTCATCTCATATTCCTTCTTAAGACCTGACAAATAAACTCACGACTCTGTAAAAATGAATGAAGAAATATTGCGTAGTACTAGATTCAGACCCAAGATGTCCGATATTTTTAGTATATTCTACTTATCAACATGCAAAAAAAAAATATCTTGTTAATTAATTTTACACAAATTTGTGTAATATTATTCTTAATTCAGGTTGATTAAATGAATTATAAACTAGTCAACTTAAAGACGGATCAAATCCAAAAAAAAATTATAAAATTATAAGTCAACCCAAACAAAAGTATAACTCAACCTAACCTTAGTTCATGTTTGGTGAATTTTTTGTACGTCCTTTATTTAAAACCATGCTTTATTGACTAAAAATACATATCAATACAAATTGAGTCATTATAGTTAAACCAATATGCTTAAAATATATTGATTTTCTATTATTAAAAAACGATGAAATGATTCATTACAATTTTCTTTAAAATTTTGGTTAACATCAGTGTGAACCTAGATTTGACCTAAACTTGATCGCTTCCACTATTACTTTGCACTCCATTGAAAAAGATTTTGAATTTATGACCTCTTAATTATACACACTTATGTCAATTGAGCTACTTGTACAAGGACACCATTATTTACTTTGTGCAGTAATATTAATCACATTCTAAATTTTGTAGGTTCCAATGCTTCATTATTTTAGAATTTGTATTTTTTTTTTCAAAAATTTCATTTTGATTCTCTCTAGGTTCTCATTTCCAATAAATAAATAGGATTGAGTGAGTATAACTACCCTCAAAAGTTGAGTGGAAAGTCCAAAACAAAAATGGAGATGAAGTTGAGAGAGGGAGTGCAATCAATAATAATGAGTTTGGTGAAACTTGTAAGCCATAATAAGACATAAGAAATCATGTTAATTAAATAGAGGGCTTTGGAAATTAGGGATGATGGTTGAGTTGTCTAGTGAAGATGTAACCTTTTGAATTCATATATACAAAAAAAAAAAACCTTGTTAAATAATAGTCATGGAAAAAACCTATTTTGAGTGATTATGACAGAAATCCTGGTCGAGTGAATATGATGTAAACTACTTGTTTAGATTGAGCATTTTATTAGTTTTTTTTTTTTAATTTTTTTGAATGGAAAGTTATTATTAGTACTTGAAATAAAAGTAATATTGTATGTGAGTTTATGAAGGTAATATAGAAGATTTTATTAGACTTTCTTTTTTTAGAGTTGTTACATCCAAATGTAAGTTGTACTAACTCCAGGACAAGCTCAAAGAAACCCTCCATCCAAACATACCCAAATGAAATTATGATGAGAATTTATTGAATTTAGAAGGTAGGTCCAACAACTACAATCTTCAATAACTTTTGTCAGTGTAAGAAAATGCTGCCACCACTTCATTCTTACAAATTTGGTACACCAAATTGTAATACTTTTGCCTTTGTAATGAATATGCTTATGTATACATTCTTTGCTTTTGAGGGGGAAACAATTGCCTGATTGCCTCTTTCTCAATTCTCTACCGGATGATCTGATATTGTTGGTTCTGAGGCTGATAAAAAGGAATAACATTTCAGTTTTATGGGACTGAGGATCAATGTATGAGTAACAAACAATCAAACATTGAGAAAGCTTAGGATCAGTAAAAAAAACCAACCGAATTATATTCGGTTTACAATCGGTAGTCTAGTGGTCAAAAAAATATTAAGAAATCAAAAAGATTTTGAATTCATTTAGGAATTATTTCTTACAAATTTGTTTGACATCCAAAATATTACACAATTGGTCTCTTAAGAGTGGCGCAGTAGTTGAAGACTTTGGTTTGGATGGTGTGCTCCATCAAGAGCTGCTTGTTTAGCTCTTTTACGGAGTTATTGAAAACAAGCTTTTATAATCACTATTTAAACATCTCATAAAAACGAGCTACTACTACATTTTCTTCTTTAAAATCACTCAAAATAATCCTTCATTTCTAATTACTTAAAATAACCACTCCACAATTATTCATCCAAATACCCCTTAAAGGTGTGAGGTTCGAGACCCATCGGCAACATTAATTTGTAGACATTTTTCGTGTCTCCATACCTTCAATGTCTCCCGATGCATGACCTAGAGATGAGTGTGATTACGCCGGATATAGTGGAGCAAAACTTCAATTTTTCAGTTCAAAAAAAAAATACAACGTCGAATCTTATGCCATCTATAATAAAATGGTATATTATACAGAACCACATGCACAACACATACCACACGCGCACAAACCCACCCACACCCACATGCAAACACAGGCGTGCGCACACACTCACATGCAAACACGTACTCACATAATCTAGCTTATTCACACCTCGATTATTCTCACAACTTACTCTATAAGACTTATGGAATTAAGAATTGTGGAATTAATTCTAAAGTACGTGACCTTAACTTTTTGATTCTCTAAAACATAGATGATTTCTAACTAATTCACTTGAAACGATTTGAAATCCACCCTGGAAAACTCTAAAACAGAAAATTAGGGTAGAACAAAGATGGGAGTTGTTGTAAATCTAGACTTCAAATACATCTAAATACTTTGATGTCAAAGCCTAGCTGATATTTGTACAGCTTAGGCTTGTAGAGTTCTCAGAATTCAAGTTTGATACCCAAAGCAATAAAACCAAACGACTTTTCAATCAAGTTATTCAACTCTATCAAGCAACTTCAATAAGTTAAAGTAAAGACCATAAATTATGAATTATTGTGCTGGAAAAGACTCTTATAGTTGGACCAGGATCAAACAGTAAATGTCAATTTGTTATTGATTGAGATATTAATATTCCCCAGCATTATCATGATTCTTAACCACCACATGTTTAAAACTCTAATAATTTAAGATTGGAAATAACTGCATTAAAATGTATCAATAAGTGAATAATTTGACTACCTCAGATAATGTACATTAATAAGTCAAAAAAATTCATGTTTTTCTTATTCTCATTTCTTCCAAACTCGAATCATCCCATCTACCGAGGCAGTTATCATACATTGATCTTTTGGGTGGTAACTCACACTTGTCACCTGTGAAAAGAAAAGAAGCATATGTAAATATCTAAATTTTAGAATCATCGCCATCACCATCCCTTTAATTTCCTTCTTATTTTACAATTTACATGAGTATAAAGATATCGTAATGCTTCTGTAGATCTCTTTAAATCCTGGTTACTTGGGCAAAGGTGCACCTTTTATTGGTGATCCTCTGCACCCAAGCAAAACCATCCTCATAGGGTGACTATCTGAAAAGCTTCAAAGGTTTGTTTGGAGCAATGAAAATAAGAATGATTATGGGGAGAATCATTATTTATGTTTGTTTGGGATGGAGAGAATGAGAAAAATTAAATTGTGAGTAAAAATTAGTTATGAAGAGAATAAAAAATAGTTAAGAGGATAAAAAAGTTGTTACGGGAAAACCAGATTATGGGGAGAATGATTCTTGGTATTCCGAATCCTCTTTCCCTTTCTGCCCATTATTCCAAACACCCTCCAAGTTAGAAGGCAATAGCCAGAGATCTTCTACAGTGTCAGCAAGCCAAGCAACAACCGTAGACTCCACTAGGTTGAGGTGCAAATAACTCATCTGATCGGCAAACTTTATTTCCGAAAAAACAAGCCTCTTCCTTTTGTTAACTTTTTCCATTTCCAACTTTGAACACAAATAAAATAATGCATATTGTCACAGAAAGGAAGGTACACCATACGGTCAACCATAGGCCCTATTGACATTACTCACAGGTGTGTAGGTGTAGAAGAATAAATAGAATGCCTGGCAGGAGAGATGTCAGTGGAGTCATTCAACCAACGAGAATAAAGCTGGTTATAACACTCTCAACAAGAAAATCGCCAACATAGCAGTAAGCTCAGCGACATTAATGTAAACCTCTAGTCAAGAGGTCAAGGGTTCAAATCCCCTCCTAATTGTTGTAACCTAAAAAACAACAACAACAAAGAAATCATACGAGACAAGTTTCTGATCTCTGCCGTAGATGAATTGCATGGTGAACTAAGTAGAAAAATCATTATAGTTGTTTTTATTTCCGTGAGTGTTTGAACAAGTTTACACATGTTTCGGCTATTCTCATGAGACAAAAATCTCATCCTACAACATTTGGTTGTTAAAGTAACTTGTAACAAATTGACGGCCACTCAGGATTAGGCTCATTCTCTTGAAACACTTTATAATTTGAAGCCCTTATTTGATTACTAGGTCAACCCATAAAAGTTAAGTAAACCACCATTACTAAATGTAGGAGTTGAAGTCTAAGATATAAGTAAATATGGGTTAAGCCAGAGGACGTTTTGAAGACAACATTTTATATAAGGGAAATTGTAAGTTCTAGGTCAACCTTTGAGCTTAACCAACGACCAATCCATATTCTATGTTTTGATGAATGCAACATTTAAACCCTCCCTTATGATGCTTATAGGGAGGGCTCTATGCTCTATGAATCGAAAACATAACCCAGAGAAAGACAAAGCCAATCAACCAAACAATTTGCACCCTGCACATAGATGCGACAACACCTCATCCGGTCATCCCAATAATTTTTGTAATCATGCACTGGGACTTTTTAAGTTGAATTGGAGACTTCGTTTGTATGCTAAGTGAGTATAGCTCAACTGGCATATTAAATGTATTTTAACAACTACGAGATCTGTGGTGTGATTGATCCAACCATATTTACAAACAAAAAAGAGGCTTTGTTTGTATAGTTAGTTGTTTGACTTCTCTAGGTGAACTATCTTTTTGTATGCCTTTTTTGTTTATGATGCATTTTTGTATTTCCTTTTGGTATTCTTTCATTTTATTTCAATGAAAACTTAGATTGTCTTAAAAAAAAAGATGTGCACATTTGACACATAAACACGTATAAAGGATGGTGGTAACAAGCATACTTACAACAGAAGAATGAGCTCGAAACTTGGAGACAACAGATGCATCTACTAAATCCCAGATATAAATGAATCCATCCTCAGAACCACCAGTTACATGTGCATCAGTATTGGTAAGGCAGCAATCCAGCTTGTAAGACTGTAGTGAAAGTACCAGAGACATACTGAATTACATTCAAAAGTCTAAATTTGAAAATAATAAAAAATGTCTAAATTTGAAAGAAACGGAAAAAGATGATGAAAGGGCAAAAAAAAAAACACTTAAAGATCTACCAGATCATAGTAGAGTACAAGTGTACACAAAAAACAGTTATGAAGACATGACACATTTTTTTGGTTTATCGGGAAATGGAGCTTTGCCCCACTACATAAGCAAAGGCATCTGCATTTGTCCCAAGGTCTGAACCCATGAGACAACAATTTTTTTTACAATTAAACTCACTTGTGGGTTTTGAACTTGAGACCTCCAAGGAGGCATACCTCAAAGATCTCAAGCCTCTACCGACGATGCTCCTCTTAGAAACGATACAATGCACTATTATTAAAAATATGATTGCTAAACAAGCCAAAATAAACGTGTATGGTATTGCCAAGATTTAAATCATGCTAACCTTGCAAGTATGTCCCTTATATTCTTGCAATAGCTCGCCAGAAGACCTTATAAGCCAAAGAAACCAGTTTAAGAATTATGAACTTTGATAAACTCAGATGATGACTATTTAAAATAATTATTATAAAGGATATGCATACCTGTCCAATAAACGAAGAGTAGAATCCAAGCAACTAGCTAATATGCAATTAGCATCGTTTGACATGGAGATACAATTTACAGGCTGCCCCAAATTATCTGATATTTCTCTATTTGTAAATAAAAAAGAAGAGCTGTCATTAGCAAACGCAGGGGACTTCTCACCTTGGCAAAGATAAAATAACTTATTTCCAAAACCAATTTATTTATTGGACAAGAAACAATGCATTAAACTGAAATCACAAAGGAAAGAGAGTCGAACGGATGAAATATTGTCATAGAAATTGCAATCCAATTAAAATATTTATGCTTGCAAAGTCCCCCTCCCCCTTGGCCTTACATGACTACATACCTGCCAATTCGCATATCAAATGTTCGAACAGTGCCATCAACACTTCCTCCAATAATTTCACTTTTTGTTAAGCAAACAGACATTACACTGTCTGAAAATGTATCGATGATCTGAAGAAGCAAACCAGATAAACGATCAGCTAGACTGACAGATACTTGTTAATGAGAAAACTAAGAAGTAAAAATTCAAACCTGGATTGGCTCAGTGCTGTGAGATCTGCAGTCCCAAGCACGCAATGATTGATCATAGCCTGCTGAGACTACCACGGAATCATACTCATTAAATTTCACAGCATTCACCTAAATTAGAAAAATGTAAGATTACAAGATAGGGAATAAGATGATTATAATTTAATTTATCCAAAGGCATTTTAAAAAAGTAAAATTAAAATTACGGACTGAGAATTTTCAATTACTTTTTGTAAGCAGAAAAGTTGAATAGTTTGACAATTGAACTTGAAATCATAATAATTAAAAGAATAAATAAGCAAACCTCACTATCATGGCCTCGAAATTTTCGAATGACGCGACCAGTAGATACATCCCAATAGAAGACTTGCCGATCACCACCACACGAACATAATTTGGAGTTGTCTCTAAAGCAATTAAGAGAGCACAAATAACAGAGGTTAGCAACAGTATAATACCAAAGAGCCCTAAACTTGAAATCAGAGTAACTCTATAATCTAAAAAAGGCCGAATTACGCGGAGAAGATGCTAGAGGAATTACGAGGTGACATGGACATCACGGACTTCACGGCCATGTGATTTGTAGGTTTTAATGTGAATACCACGGTGAGGATTCCAGAGGCGAATTGTGCGATCCTTGCCACAACTGAGGCAATAATTACCATCAGCATTAAACCTAGCAGCTAGAACTCCACCTTCATGCCCCTTGAGGACACCAGCCTCCTTGGTGGGTAATTCTGATACACTCATTTCTTTTTCTTCGGCTTTAGAGTCTACTTCTTTGAAGGAGAATCATTAACAGTTGCTGCTGGTGTGTAACGACCCAGATCATTAAATTAAGTGGACGAATCTAAATCCCAAAACAAAAATTTGGAATAAGAATCAATCGTACCACATACGGAACTTTAACAATAATTACTCAATAGAACAAGACAGACATAAATAGCCCAGATTCCAGAGTCAGAGATTAAATCAAAATCAAACTAATTTAACTCATTTCATCGGTTCATCCATTGACTAACAAAAAGAACTTCAAACTCAAGCTATCACAAAACATTAATCCAAACACTAAACAACAACCAGAAATAGAAATGGGATAGCTTACCTTGGCTTTAACAGTGGCAGGACAACTCACCCGGTGATGGTCAATCCGCCGGAACAGAGCTAGAAGGCGGACTCCGACTGGCGGCGTGAAACACAAATAGTAACGATGGAAATCGAGTAGCAGCAACCCGCAACCACGCCCTGCTTCGCGACGGCGTGCAGCGGCAAGCGGCCTCACACGTGCTGCGATCGATGAACGGCGAGGAGTCACGGCCTGCTTCGCGACGGCGTGCAGCGACAAACGGCCTCACGCGTGCTGCAATCGATGAACGGTGAGGAGTCACGGACTACTTCGCGACGGCGTGCAGCGGCAAACGGCCTCACGCGTGCTGCGATCCATGAACGACGAAGAGAAACTCCAGTTTTGGTTTTGTCGAAGGAGAGGAGAAAATCGTGGGTCTTGGGCGGCTAAGACCAAAGTGGGGGAGACAAAGTATTATTTTATTTTATTTTTGTTTGGATGCCCTCACCAAAAGGGTTTAGTTAGAGTGAAAATGGGTTTTAAAATTAGAATTTTAAGTGTTTGGAAGGGTACTAACTCAACCATAAAAAATTTATATGGATGTTTAAATAAGATATAGAAATAGAGTGTAAATCTTTAAATTATTGAATAATAACGAAACCCTGCCCGATTTAATTTCACGATAATATTTATTAATGTTTTAATAATTCCTTAAATCATTTAAAGTTTTAATTGCTAGAACACAAATTCCGGGTTGTTACATGATGTACTAAAAATAAACTACCAACAACGAAAACATAAGAAATATACATATACTGGGTAGAGTAAAAAGAACTTAAAGAGGCTAAATTCTAAAACAATTTAATAGAAGATTGCGGCTATGAGATGAAATAAGAAATTACATATGAGTTTAAATGAATAAATGTGACTTCGAATTTAAAATTAATATCGAAAGATGACTAACTAAAAGATCAGCCTCAAAAATCAAGAAAAATTTCATGAAGTAACAAATGACATTAAAAATTTACATCAATGAACACTGAAAAATAAACAAAAAACTCTTAGATTGATTGAAATCACATTATGACCAACATGGGGCGATTATACTTTAGTGTCATGTCAGTTCTTGACTATTATACTTGTTATGAGTATCCATCTTACCATTAAAAAGATAAATCATTTTTTTATGTTAGATTCGTCTTTTATCAGAGTCTAGTTTCCATAAACGAATGAAAAACAAAATTAACACAAAACACCAGCTACATTGCAATGGCCAAGAATTAGTTCGACGGAAATATTGACTTATGATAATTAAGTAAAAATGTACTCAACTGGTTTAAGAGTATTTTCACTGGCACTGGACTAAGCCGTGTGTTTGTGCAAAACCGAGTCAAATCCATTGGTTCGGTCGGTCTGGTTTTATAATTTTAGAAGTTAAATCCACGGTTCGAATACTATAAAGTATATATGCATGTTAATAAATTAATCTTATAATTTTTTTAGTATAAATTGGGGGAGGGCACCATAAATCTTATAAAGGATCGAGTGACGTGGATATTGAACTGAATTATCACCAAACAACAAAATGAACTTGTCACGATCGTATACTAATTGTTATCCAATGTTGACCTAAAATTTATCATGTGATCTCACATTCCAATTTGCATGAACATACGAAAGAAATCAAATTTTGGAAGCAACTGAAAATAATGGATGGATTTTTCTTGTTTAATAAGTATGAAGTTTTTTCGATTAAAGTGTGTGATCCTATAAAGACCCGACCCGACACGAATTCAATCTCAGGGTCTTAACCTCTTATGCACGATCAAACGTAAAAACTCATACACAGACATGCTAACTTTAACTCGAACTTTATTCAAATAAGTAAAAGTTCAAAAATTACGAAATTTAAATAAAACATCGGGTACCTTTAAAACGAATCAACGAAACGACTAACACCAAACCTAACATGTCTCTAAAATAAATAGTTCATGAATTAAAATAATATCATAAACAAGTTCAACATTAAACTTATAAAAACTCAATGCAATATGTCCATGGTCACGCCATCTCCAGCTCAACCACCACAGTCTGTCCTCTATGTACCTGGAGGGAATCAAAAATGGAAAAGGGTGAGTTTGCGAAAACTCAGTAAGGGAACCTAGTACGGGATCCACAAGAACATGTAAAATGAAAATAATATCATGAATAAAATGTTATCTCAAATATATCTCAAAATCTCTTGGTAACCAATGCTAGTGTGAAGGCAACTCGACGAGCCGAAGTAACCTGGTTGCCGCCAAACATCGAACACTCGCGCGGAGATGTAGTACAAGCACCCTCTATAGTGGGAGATCGCTCACACCTTCACTCCTAAACACGATTCCTGGAAAAGGTCAAGCGAACTCTGGGTAAGTATAGCTAATCAGGTCGCCACCCAATCTGACACTACCGCGATGAGGAATATCGTTCCTTCGCCCGGCACTCGACAAATCTCCTATCAGAGTCCAACAAATAAGACATGTTTGTCCTTAGTCGCAGCTTATTTTCTATAACGAAGGAGGTCCACTTTGGAACGTTCATTTTAGGGTTAAACTCGTTTGGTTCCCTTTGGAACACCTCGTTTAATTACATGCTCGGTTCCCTTTGGAACTTACCCTATTATCAATTCAAAATCTTAAATCAGAGGTTTACGGGCTATCAATGCTGAATTAAATCTCAGATTATCACAAATCATGGCATATCACAATAATATCACATGTTCAGGAATCAACTAACATCACAAAACATACATTCAATACAATTAAACCAAGAACATGCTCAAATAATACCACAATGAACCCATTTTGAGCAAACAGTCCCTTACCTTGTCTTAAGATTGCTCAAAACATGTGAGAATGTGGACCTAAAACCTTGAAAACAGGCTCATGACATAGGATTTACCTTAAGGATGAATTATGGATTTTTTCGGTCACTGGCGACGGTGGCGCGTGGACTCAGTCACCGGCCTGTGAAACCCAGACTTGGAGCGCGCTTCGACAGGTTCCGAAAATGCACAATAGGTTCAGATTGGCGTTGGTGAGGCTCGGCACGTGCGCATGGTGAGGTAACCTCATGACCACTCCGAAGATGGCAAGGAACGACTACTCTAATTAGTGGACACGCAGACGAACGATGGTTGGCTGACGCAAGCGGCGCTGACGCAACTTGACTCACCAATGGGCATTTTTCCTCGATTGCAGGGACAAATATGATCGCGACACTTGGCACTGCAAGGCTGCCATGCACAAAAAATGATGAATGACTGCTCTGGAATCGATGACAGGCAATGATTGACACTGAAAACAACGTATCGGGAAGCGTGAATGCACAATAATTTAGAAAAAGGCTCCTCGAGATTTATTCTCTAGCGGCGGCTAATCATGGGTAGATAATGACCTAATGAGTGGCTTTTATAGCCTTTGTCTTTTCCCTAATTTGTCTCATAGTGGAAAAATTACAACAATAACCCTGAAGCCAAATTATTGATTTAACCCATCTTTTCCAGTTTTCACTTTAAAACCCCATGGGCATTTTTCGTCCAAACTCTTTCCTAATTTAATTTACATTTACAAGGAAAAAGTAGAGTTGTTACAAATCTATGAAGCAACGTTCAAATGTGCGGTGAGTTGGATGAATCATTCAAGATTGGAAGGGCATCCCAAAGATGACTGGTTGGAAGATGGGTTTTAGGAACTTTCTGTTATGTTTTTTCTAAAGGCTTTACTATAAAGAAAGGGCTCGAGAATATTGTCGAGTCAGGAGATTGACGCTTCAGTTGTCGTTAAGGGATATTAATAATGTTTTGCTAGATTAATTATAATTGAGCAATGTTCTAGTTGATATAGATATTAGTCCTCAAACATTATGAATTTTATATTTCTCCCATTGTTGTAGAGGTTGTAACAACCTCGCAGATGCACTAGGTAGGCAAGTTAATCCTAACTCTTTTAGGTAGAAAGATTTTGAATAGTCTATTGAAGAAATTGGTAAGTTTTAGATGGACCATTCTCCTTTTAATAGGCTCTTTGTGGATAAAAATCATATTGGTTTAGGGCATGTTTGAATGTTATGATTTTTTTTTTCTTTTTAAGGGGAACGTACCAATTTCTTACGAATCGTTGTTCATGTCCAACGAACAAACATTGTAATGCAATGAGTCTCACGACGTGGAATCGTGGAGCCTTGAAATTGGAAGCTTTAGTTAGGGGAAGAGATATCCATTTTTCCACGGTACCTGTCACTAATGAGGTTATGAACCCTGATTAGACAGTAAATGTGGAACTCAGTGGGGATGAAAAATTTCCCACTAACTAAACGAAGATGGAGACCGGAAATGTATTTTCTATCATTGATTTCTCATTCCATACCCCTTTTATATATATTATATTTATTTTTTTATTTTTTTATTTAATGCATTTATATGGATTTTTTTTTATTTATATGGATATTTTTCTTACCTAAGTAATTATATAATTGAAAATAACAAACATTTATTTTAATTACTGAAAAGATTATCTAAAATATACTGAATTGAATTAAGAATGAGAAAGTTTGTTAAAATTTGAAAATAAGAAAAAAGAAAAGAAAAAAATAAATAAATGGATAATAATTCTCGGTAGGGAACCCGATCCCTGTGCCTTCCCGTAGGTAATCCCCAACCCCATTCCTTAAAAAAAATTTGCAGTGATTTTTTACGAGAATGAGAATTAAAATGGGTAACGGGGATGGGATGCTAATTTCATCTTGTCCGCGTCGTGCTATTAGCACGACGGTCTAATCAAAAAACTGCTATCCTACATAATCATATGGCCTATTAGCTCAGTTGGTTAGAGCGTCGTGCTAATAACGCGAAGGTCGCAGGTTCGAAACCTGCATAGGCCAAA
>JBBMEG010000024.1:7320065-7356434 GCA_037832605.1 Cyclanthera cordifolia
CACCTAGATAAAAATGAAGGAAACTATCCTAACATGCAATATTAACAAAATAGCATAAAGGCATGATGAAAAGGGGTAGAGAGGTTCATGCGGCCACGTGCAACACGCACTGGACAAGCAGGACCGTGACAACCGGCACCAATGAGCGACACCATAGACTTTTAGTGTCGGTCTTGACCGACATTAAAAGCCTTTTGTGACACTAAAATTCTATGGTGTCGATCATCTTGCGTGACACCAAAGACTTTTTGGTGTCGGTTTTTGCCCGTCACTAAATGTCTTTAATGACACCGGTATTGATGACGGTCGTTCGACCGATACCAAATATTTTTGGTGTCGGCATATGACCAACACCAAAAGTCCGGTTTCTACTAGTGATTGTAAAATTTGAAATTTCCCTAATTTTCGAATTTTTTCGATAAAGTAGAGGAAGAGAATATTTATTAGATAAATATTATTCTCTGGTATCTTTTAATATAATATATTTAAAGATTTTATTCTAATAGTTTAAATGTATATTCTTTACTATAAATAGAAGGCCTCATGCACTCTAATATTATCTCATTTGAAATAGAAAACACTCACACTAAAGTTGAGATCTCTATTCTCTTCTATTTAGTTAGACCTTTAACAAAGTCATCACAACTCTTTTTCTCTAAAGGCTTCTCACAAAGTACTCGATGTAGCATAAAAGCTATATTCTAGAAAATTGGGGAAGGTCTTTCAAGAAATCTCAAGAAGTTGATCAATCCTATTTAGCATAAAGTTCTACCATAATTGTTTAGAGGCGGCATCCAATGTGAGTACGTAGTATTTATTGCAACAAGTCAATCACCTAGGATAAAAGCTTGTAGATTAATCAATTAATTTTTGTATGTAACAACCATACTTCTGCCGCATTAATTGCATACTCCTACCATAAATTCTCAACAAATAGTATCAAAGTTTTAGCTCACGTAATTATTGTTATTGAATCTTTTTATTGGTGAATCATTTATATTTTCATTGAATGGTTTTGTTTTTTGAATATTTGCCGAAGGTGTTTTGTTTGGCATTAAGATCTTATTTTTCTTAGATCTTTTATACACCTTAATGAAAATGGTATAGAAATATTTGTGTTTATCTTTTGTTTTTGTAGTTTGGAATTGGCTAAAAATGAAGAATGTGAAGAACGCCAATGGGAGATTAAAGGGGCGCTTCCCTCAAAGGTGACATTGAGAAGGACCTCGTTAGGTTTTCTTGTTACGCAAGTTATATGATTCCCTTAGAGGTGAGGATCAAACGGGTCTTCGTGAAGAGATCTAGGGTATCGTGGATGCATTGGCTCCATAAACATTCTCAACTGCTGTTCAGATTGCCAGAAAGTTGAATGCACCCATGCAAAGGCCGCCATCATCGTCGAAAGAACCAAGAGGAAGTTTGATGCAGTAGAATCATTTAGATCCAAGGGACAGAGACAAAAGAAACCATTTCAGAACCGGTTTACAGGCAAGAAGGTCGTGGTTGCAACTCCTCTGAAATCGTGGAAATCATATAAAGGATGTTATAAGAACCACATCGGGCTATGCGATTCTGGTGTCTAGATGTGTTACAAATGGTATCAGAGTGATACCTCTTCCAGTAAGATGTTGCTCGAGGACGAACGAAAGCAGAAGTTTGTGGGCATGTAACGCTCAAGTTTACGAGAGGTACATGAATTAATCGAGACCACATCTGAATAAGAGAGATCATTGTGATAAAAATGCTAAATCATAGGAACTTCACAGTTAAGTATGGTTAGCTTGGAGTAGTCCTTCGTTTGGTGAACTCCTTAGAATTTTCTTATGATGCATGTGAGTGAAGACAAAACATGCTGAAAGGACCTATGTTGGTCTGTGGGGATAGTCTTCATTCTTAGAAGCGCTTAAAGACTGGTAGTTAACATGGTCGGATCTTAGGAGATGCATGGGAATACTAGGGTCCAAAAGAACCAAATTCGGATGAACCTAATATGAGACACTTCTTCAAATATAGAAAGAACGTTATATGAGAATCTATAGTGGTTTCTTTTAGAAAATCCCACAAGAATGCAATGTGGTTCTAGTTGGCTAAAATGCTTTTGTATTTTTTTTAGTATAATTTTGCTTCTCTTGTATTTAATTGAAAAGGTATTTTGTTGTTTTTCTCTCAATTTTGGTTTTCATTCTAATTTCAAATATCAATTTAAATTATTTCTTATAAAAAATAAAATTTACAAATATTTTTTTAATGTTATTAAATTAGTTTTAGTATTTATGTCTAATAACATTTATAGTAATATTATTATTAATTTATTGAAAAAATTAGTAGTAAAAAAGTCAAGGTTTAGAAATTTTGTAGTTATAGAGTTTAGAGATACATCAATATAGGTGTATGAAGTCAATTGGTAATTAAAGATCATTTCTTTATTACATTTATAAAAAATAATTTCTAACCACGAAACTCCTACTCTCCCTTAGCCGTTCAGGTTCAAATAATGTAGGTTTACCAAGGGCAATTGATATTTTGTTAGCTTTATAATTTCAAATTAATCTAAATATTTTGATAATAACAAACTTACATTGTTGTATTGACTTTTTTTTTTTTTTCAAAGAGTCAATCTTGTAGATATCAAAAAGAGGATTTCAACACATCTTGAATAGTTCGAATTGTTCAAACGAGAGAGATATGAACAAAATAAAATTGGCTAAAAATGCCCATGAAAGAAAAATGGATTTTCTCATTATTCCACATATTATTAATCCAAAATCATTTTCATCTCTCATATATTGAATATCAACCATCCATACATTTTTGCCTTAAATCCAATGACCATATTTTATCCATCTCCATTAAATCTCATCTATCTGCTCATTTTACCCTAAATCTAATGGTCATGTTTTAATCTTCTCTCCATTTAAATACTCTACATCAATCTCTCAATAGTTTTTCTCCAACAAGCCTCCGTATTATCTAGCTATCAAATAGCGTCGAGAATTACATCTCACATACTCTTCAACTGGCATAGTGCAATTTTTATGAGAACGTTTTTTATTTTGTGTATCAACTTGTGTATTTGCCTACAAGAGGTAACCTATGAGTGAAATTTATTTTTGTGAGGGTCGTGTAGGCTTAGTTCTCACCGGTTAAGAGGATCACCAATAAAATCCCAAAAAGGAATTTTGGAGGGCAGAGTAGAGATTTTCTTAACCATTTTAAAATTTGCAGTGTCTTCACCTTATCTTTTACTTTTTGCAATTTCAATTTTGCATATATATATATATATAAGACACAAGTTTAATTGGTGGCTCAAGTTCATATGAAGGCTCATGTCCATGTAAACAAGTCCAATGGGCCAAGCCCAAGACTCAAGCCCAAAAGTTCATCAAGGCCCAAGCCTAAAGTCATAAAAGCTCTATAAATAGAGAGAGACAATTCTACGAGATAAGATGCATCTGAAAACGTCACATCAAAACAAGAACTCGAACTCAAGACCTCAATTATAATACCAAGTAGTATTATGTACAATACCAATTAAGCTAAGAGCTTAAGATGATAGGATAGGGTAAATTTAATCAGGTTAACTACCACTCATCTATCTCTCATATTTGGTTGAGTCAATGCTCTACTTTTGAAGATGTGAATAGGGCATATCTCTCACTTAAGGCCAAACAAAGACATCATGTTCATTCAAGTCATTCTTATAACATTTCAATTTTGGATGAAATTATTATTTTTCTTTGCCAAATCAAGATTATGGTGGGAAGCAAATCTTCTTAAATCCAAGCCAAGAAAATCGACACAACTTCATTTTCAAAGATATAAGAAAGTTCCAAATTAAGCTGAACTTAATCGACATCAAGTGAAAGGAAAATGTTCAAAAGTGTGATCTAAATTCAAGCACTTCTGAATAAACGCTTCATAGAGTCAAATGAGCAAAAATCAAGTTCATGTTGCAACTGAAAACTATCATTTTTTTTCGAGATTCATCCACACATATTTGTGCACAAACCTCGAAAGGGGGCATTTGTTGACTGAGAAATTTTGGTCAATCATAAATTGCCACATCATCATCTCAAATTTAATGACAAAATGAAATTAACTTTTGAAACAATATTTCCCAAAATTAAATTGGATCAAAAGTTTGTTTTATTTTGAAATTTGGTCAAAATTAAACATGACACACGTTTAATTGGTGGCCCAAGTTCATATGAAGACTCATGTTCATGTAAACAAGTCCAATGGGCCAAGCCCAAGGCTCAAGCCCAAAAGCTCATCAAGGCCCAAGCCTATAGTCCATAGAAACTCTATAAATAGAGAGACTCTCATTCATTTTCAGGATCCAGAGATTTGAAACTACATAGAGAATTCATCAAGACGGAAAACTCTCCAAATTTCTAAGGATCAAAAGACATATAGAAGGTGAAGCGATTTCATAAGCAAGTCGCTCAAACACGAAGAACACGCATCATATTCATCACAAGCAGATTATCAAAGAAGATCAAGAAGTCCACGATCAACAAGTCAACGACCAATCCAAAGATCAACAAGTCAACGACCGATCCAAGATCAACAAGTCAACGACCGATCCAAATATCAACAAGTCAACGACTGATCCAAATATCAACAAGTCAATGACCGATCCAAAGATCAACAAGTCAACGACCGATCAAGAGATCAACAAGTCAGAGACCAACCATAATAAAGATCAACAAGCCAATGTCGATCGAACACCAACAAATTCAACCTCAAGAACAAGCTGCAAAGTCCTTGAGACAATTCTACATTCGAGATAAGCTGCGAAGTCCTCGAAGTATTTGTATATGAGAGAGAAAGAATCAGATAAACAAATTAGAGATTGTACTCCACATTCACACATATTCAAATCAATAAAAATAATATATATAAATAGGTTGAGAAAAAAAGAACGAAAAATATGCTCCAATAAAAAGTGCAAATAAGATATTTATAAAAATATAAAACAAATTATATAAAACAAATAAATAAAGGAATTGGGATTTTTCATGTGTAGCAAAAAAAATCAAATAAATATCATCAATAACACATTTTTAAAGTAACGTCTAAGTAAAAATACTAAAATGTTCATGCATCTATCAATCTCATTTTTATCATTTTCTCCTTTCGTCTATCACTTTAATTATTATCAGTGCGCTAATGTTTTCAATCAGTTCACTGATAGTCTTTAATCAGCAGTTCAATTGATAGCTTTCAATCACTACATCAGTTGATAGTCTTCAATCAATTCGGTACTCATAGATTGGTGGTGACTGTTGGCAACAAAAAATGATGAGTGTCTTACCTCGTTGAAATTAAGTTTTTCTCTTCGTGTGCACATATCCGATCTCTATTTTTCGAACAGAGATCTCAAACTTCGTAAATGTGAAAATAAAGAGATGGTTTTAAGGTTTTTTCGGTGAAAAAATAGAAAACAAGTTATTGCCGTTGTCCACCACCATCATATTCTAGTCAAATTGACCCAAAACTATTTTACTTATTCACTTTTTCTTCAATTAAACAAGTTTGGTAAAATGTAAATCAATAGAAGCAATAACATACGAGGGATGCTTAAAACGAAAAGGGAGGAGGATGTGGCTGGAGAGGAGTAGATGATGAGTTTTCAAAAAATAAAACCAAATTATGCTATAAATATTTGTTTTTTTTTTAGTTCTCTACAAATTTAAGAGACGGAACTAGCTATATACTATAAATTCCCTTAAATAAACATAAAAACAAAGGGATGCTAAGTATTTAAAAGTGGGAAGAAAGGTTAAAAGGAAAATGAATGAAATTTAAGAATGAGGCAAGTTGAGCATCGAGTAAGCACACCATGAGGCAATTGTATTATTAATCAGTTAATTAAAAAAATGTTTGTGGAGAAGTTTTAGGTGCATTTGGTTAGGACAACTAGCACGCTTCTAAGCAAATATGTTTATATTATGCATTATCTAATATGATATCAAAACTCAAGTATATTATTGATCCCTTAGAATTCAAACAATCTAACTCATGCAAATAAAAAACTCGAGCAAGTAATAATCTTCTCAATATTAAATCTCGAGAAGCATATTGTAAAACCTCACATTATAAATTTATTCCATATTAAAAAGATAACAAGTCTTTAATATCTATATCAGACGTAGCTACTCGCCTGACATGGTAGAATCACTGTACTATCTAATAATTTCATTTTCAAGAAATTGTTAATGAAATTGTTGTTAAATTGGGGATGCCTCGTATTGTTGTTTAATGGTGTGTGAGAAATTGCTACTTTTTTCCCTCCTTTTAAAGATGCTGTTGGTTAGCTACCAGATTGGTAAAAGCTTTACGCACGAGTTGGTTCAACCTTCACAAAAATCGTAACATATACAATAAAAACCACATCGTCACACAATAAAAACCAACCTAACCTGAATGCTAACAAAACTTTATCGGCAAGATATAGTCTCTTCTCATAAAGTACACTATATTCGGTTTTTTTTTTCATTTTGAACTGAAAAATGAAAATTTTGCTTCCCTATACCTCAGATAACCACATCCCCTAGGCCATACACCGAGAGACATGAAGATGTATGCAAATTAATATCATAAGTGAGTCACCAACCTAAGACTGTGAGACGAACGCACCAACCTAAGACTGTGAGAAGAGCATGCATTCAAAAGGTCAAAAGTCTTTGCCGGCTGACCACATATACTTATATGTATACTTTTAAAGCACAAATATCGCTAAATTTGTCCCACGAGCCAATAATATTATATAATCCATATAAATCAACTAATGTGAGAAACATCTAATATAAAACACTGCAATGTTTGCTAACATGTCTTTGTCACCAAAAAATTAGAGATAACTGGAAAGAAAAGATGAAAAAAATGGAAATAAGTTTAAGAAACATTTAGATCTATTAGGCATCGGCCAAACCCTAGTAACATTAGTTTCCTCTGTCCAGCTCCAAACCAATATTTGCAACACATTTGATATTCTATCCTTAATTATTTGAATCATGTAAACTTATCTTAGCATAAAACAGAGGAATGTGGGACTTCGTATAAAGAGGGAAGAAAATAGAGGGACTAGGTGGCGGAAGTTAACAAAGCAAAGGATCTAATGATAAAATTTCTGCAGCTAAATTTCTGCAATTATGCAAGAAAATCCAATATATATTGTTTGGTTGAGAAACTAAAACATCCTTAGGTTAAAGTCAAGATAGTCTGTGAGAAACTAAAAGGTTAAGATTAGGCCATTGTCAAGAGAATCTTTAGGAACTAAAAAGCTAGTAAAATCTATGATTGATATCCTACATAAGAATTATAGTTAATTTCCTACTATTCCTACTACTAAAAGAGTTTTTTCTAGGTTTTTCTTGACAACTAAAGGTTGTATTTGTAGGATCCCGCTAGAATAGTTGAAGAGCTCATAAACGGACCCAGACCAATAAGAAATATCATATCAATAAAACCAACAAATGAGATAAAAAACAATAGTAATAATGATAGTAGTTGTTCACTCTCTCATAATGAACTTAAGAAACAGAGTGCAAAAATTCATGAATATCAAAAAAACTCAAAAGTATTAAAATTTAAACTCCATGGTAAGTTGATGACCAAAAACTGACACTAATATTTCCCATACAATAAATATTAACATTAAAGTTCTCGGGGGGACCTTCAAAAGAAAATGGAAAAAAAAATATATTTAGAAAAAGACATCACGAAGACTCTTCTGCTACAAATATCCTTGCTAAAGAAGATATGGTTGAACCATAGAGATGGCAGAACAGAACAGAATATATCATTTCTTGGCCCCAAATGTGGAGGGTCACCAGCAATATGTGAGCCCTTCCAAACAAGGCCACCGTATGAATGGATGAAATATGCATTAAGAAGATACAACAAATGTAACAGAGTAGTAGTAGTAGTAGTCTTCAATTCAATAGACCCCTCACTTTCCTTTGATGCCAACCAATCTCAGTTCAACATAACATGACACAAAAAAAAGCCAACTAAAGGGAAATGACTCACCATCATCAAGACTTGATACGGTCAAAGAAATTGACCACCACCTTACCTTAGAAGCACTTCCTGTGGACAATTGATGGGCCCGATTCATCGTATTCACCCTTCGAAATCCACATCTGATACAAACAGAAATGAATGAGTGAGTATCTCATTGCTATGTTAAAATACAGTTGGAACAGAAAGACATTTACCTGCTGGAAGGTGCTTAGAGATGCGAGAA
Source organism: Cyclanthera cordifolia (assembly GCA_037832605.1). Classification (NCBI taxonomy): domain Eukaryota; kingdom Viridiplantae; phylum Streptophyta; class Magnoliopsida; order Cucurbitales; family Cucurbitaceae; genus Cyclanthera; species Cyclanthera cordifolia. Next base: position 7,328,320 of record JBBMEG010000024.1, read on the forward strand.
TAGACCCTCCAATCCAGACACTGTATTTCCTTTCTGGTGGTGCAACCACCTTAATCTTCATGCTGCTGGGAGCAAGGGCTGTTATTTCCTTGCTCATCCTGTCAGCAATTCCGGGGAACATGGTTGAACCACCACTAAGGACGATGTTTCCGTACAGGTCCTTTCTGATATCCACATCACATTTCATGATGGAGTTATAGGTAGTTTCGTGGATTCCAGCAGCTTCCATACCAATGAGAGATGGCTGGAACAAAACCTCTGGGCAGCGGAATCTCTCAGCTCCGATGGTGATGACTTGTCCATCAGGAAGTTCATAGTTTTTCTCAATGGAGGAACTGCTCTTGGCAGTCTCGAGTTCTTGTTCGAAGTCCAGAGCAACATATGCCAGTTTCTCCTTCATGTCACGGACAATTTCCCGTTCGGCAGTAGTGGTGAACATGTAACCTCTTTCTGTAAGGATCTTCATTAGAGCATCAGTAAGGTCACGACCAGCAAGGTCCAAACGTAGGATTGCATGAGGAAGGGCATAACCCTCATAGATGGGAACAGTGTGACTCACACCATCACCAGAATCCAGCACAATACCTGTTCATAGTAGGATCTCAATCAATACGAGTTCACAAGTCTGAAACTGCATTATTATCATTCAAACAGAATACACATTCATACCAGTTGTACGTCCACTAGCGTAGAGGGACAGAACAGCCTGGATTGCGACGTACATAGCAGGCACATTGAATGTCTCAAACATGATTTGAGTCATTTTTTCTCTGTTAGCCTTTGGGTTAAGTGGAGCCTCAGTAAGAAGCACAGGGTGCTCTTCAGGAGCAACACGAAGCTCATTATAGAATGTGTGATGCCAAATTTTTTCCATGTCATCCCAGTTACTTACGATACCATGTTCAATAGGATATTTCAAGGTAAGGATACCTCTTTTAGACTGAGCTTCATCCCCAACATAGGCATCTTTTTGGCCCATACCAACCATGACACCAGTATGTCGGGGACGACCAACAATACTGGGGAAAACTGCTCGAGGAGCATCATCACCAGCAAAACCAGCCTGCACCATAAAGCATTACATTAAATTTAAGGAGATAGATAATTTGCACAATGAAACAAACTAAAAATCCTTGAAGAAAAAAGGGACACATCAATGACATGAAAACAGGTATTCAGGATAGAGGAACCAAAAAACTAACCTTCACCATTCCAGTTCCATTGTCACAAACAAGTGGCTGAATATCCTCAGCATCTGCCATCTTTCCCAAAAACTGCCTATAGCATTATAATTACAAATTCTGAATAAGCAAATAAAAAATGCAATCTAGTATTCATAAGACTCGTGCATTCTAAGACATCCATATCCATAAATTTCTAGCCATATAATTGAACTTCTAAACTCAGCAAATAATCCAGAATTCAAAACACTTGTTATGAAAAAGATTCAGAATACAACTTATCAAAGCAGTAATAAAAATCATAAGGAAGACACCACAACTGAAAAGGACTAAAATCCCTTCTCTTGCACAAGGCAGGAACACAAGCTGACAATGAAGTCCAATCATATCCATTTCCAGATCGAGAGGCTACCCTAAACTGATCAAATATATAAGAGAACACAAAATGAAACGAAATTCTTAACATGAACCTAGACAACGTAACAAAACGCATAGAAAAATAGATCAGAAACCAAAGGAAGAAACTAGTTCGTCCATCCAAAAAAACACCCGCGAATCACCAGAAAGCCCCAAAGCTATGCCGGATAACAGAATTGCATGAGAAATCAAACGCTACAAGTCTCCAAATCCCAGATCTCAGTTCCGAAACCATAAGCAGGAAAAACCCAAGTCGAAATTATCAGATCAGCTTACAAATACAAAGAATCAACATTCATCATTGGAAAGGAAACCCAGGATCCGCATCGAACGAATGCAGAATTGGAAAACAACCACGAAAATCGTCAACAAATCACAGAACCCATCCCCAAAAAGGAACCATAGCACAAAATAACGAAAAGAAGAGGCAAAAAATCAGTATAATCGCGAAAAAAATAAAAAATAAAAAAAATAACCCAGATCGGAGTTCAATAAAAAGAGACACAAGCAATTAAAACAGAGTGAAACAAGTGAATAAAGAAAGTAATAGAACGAACCTTGGATTGAAGAACGGGGTGTGAACGAGGAGGAGGAAGAAGCCAACCTCCAAAATGGAGATGTGGGTGAGAGAGTAGATTTAGTCGACCTAGCTGTGTGGAAAGAAGGTGTTTAGAGGCAGAGAAATGAGGGGGAGATGGAGTTTATAAAAGGAGAGAGAGAGAGATGAAGTGAAATGCAAATTCAAATGCGGACCAAATGACGAATTTGAAGGGGGAATTGAAGGAATCATTTCCTCCACGAGAAAAGATAGGGTGACCTGGCTGACAGCCTTTCCCAACCCCAATCACTTTTATCAAATCTCCACCGTTGGATCTTTTTCTTTTCCCTTTCTCAGCTCTCTCGGTTTTTTTTATGGAATTTAAAACATAATACAACCTATCTCCATGTGAGGTTCTAACCATGGTCAAGCAAATACCCACGAACACTAGCTATGATTCTGTTGATGTCAAAAAATGGTTAGTGAAAATCCACAGTAATATTTGTTTAATTGAAGACGAAAAGACATGCAAAAAAATCGAAAATTATGATACATCGGTGTGGTGTGAGCCATAGGGCTTCTAATGCCTAAGTCAGTACGAGATTTTAGGAGGATAATTTGGAACTCAAAACGGCATAAGAATACTTAGCTCGATTAGCTTAGGATCCCCCTCTAGAATGGAGAATGAATTGACTCTTATAGTAGTCGGTTTCGTAACCGTTGCAGCTCACTTATGGGCGGCTTAATGGCCGTCGTTAGAAACGCTTGTCATTAAGCCGGGTATGAATATCGGCGTAACTCCTGACCGTTACCCTTTGGAGGTGTAACGGTCTTGACTTTGGAGTTACTTGGACTCGATCAACCTTGGCAGGTCTTCATCTTCACGGCCGACCCCTTAAGGGTGCAGCCTTCTCATTGTAACTCTAGGACGCACTACAAGATTGATAGTTTTCGGCGACGGAACTTTCCGTCGCCGTAGGCCTACAATTTCGTCGCCTTAGCCTCGTCGCCTTAGCCTATGGCGACGCAACCAGTCGTCCGTCGTCTTTCTTTGCCCCATCGGCGACGGAAAAAGCCTTCGTCGCCTAAACCTCATCACCTTCGGCGACGGAGCTTCTGTTCCGTCGCCTTTGCCAGCGACGAAACATAATTTTCGTCGTCTTAAGTAGCTAAGGCGACGGAAACTTGCTCCGTCGCCGAAACTGCTTTTTCTTGTAGTGACGCTAGGGTGTGCGACATCTCTTAGTGCTACTTGGACTTGGTCGACTTATCCGTAGGAAAGTCCTAACCTCCACGACCAACCCACTCAGGTTGCCTTACTCGACCATCCTCCTTAGAGGTCGGCTTTGGACTCGAGCAACCCTTACGGGTCCTCACCTTCATGTCCAACCCACTCGGGTTGACCTACTCGTTGTAACCGGGGACGCCACGGGGTGTAGCGTCTCCCTACATTACTTGGACTCGATCGACTCCTAGAGGAGAGTCCTAACCTCCCCGACCAACCCACTCGGGCTGACCTACTCGTTGTAACGGGAGACGCCACGAGATGCAGCGCCTTCATACGTTACTTGGAATTGGTCGACTCTTCGGAGAGTCTTGACCTCCAAGACCAACCCACTAGGGCTGGCCTACTCGACGTAAATCCCGACCATTACCGGCGGACCTAGTCTTTACTTGGACTCGGTTGACTCTTCTGATAGTACTGACCTCCACGTCTATCCCCCTAAGGGGTGTTTGCTTTCTTTTGTCGGACCCAAGAGGCGTGAGGCTGCAGGGCTAACCCCCAGGGGTCGAGGCCTTCCTTGGCCGACCCCCGGGGGGTCAGCGTTGGCTTGTTTGTCCTCCGGGTGGGTCCCAACCTCTTTTGAGTCTTTCGGGAAAATTTTGGCTTACAACATTACCCCCACTCTTTATTTTCGAGCCTCCTGAATCCTCAAATTTTGAAGAGTAGTTTAGCCAATTGCTTTTTCCAAAGTTTCGGGATGTCAATGAGTTATCTCTTTGTACTTTATGGAAGTATTTTCTTGGAATTTACTTAGGTCATATTCTGTTCCAAGAATATATTTTCCTAAAGAATATCCAAAAAATAAAAGTTTTAAGGTTATGGAAAATATTTATTCTAAGAATAATTATATTAAAATAGACATATTCTTATTTCTAAGAATATCTTTTCCAAGATAATATTTTTATTCAAAGAAAAAATCACCTTCTCTTTTTAGTAAAATATTTATCCTTAGAGATTTTCCATAACTTAACTTTTCCATAAAAACACCCTTCCAAAACTACACCCTCCTTTTTTACCCTACTTTGGCCGAAAATTGCCTCTCACTAGGCTAGAATTTTCGATTTTTTTCAAAGTGCGGGAGGAGACTTTCTTTGCATTTTGGATTTTTGGAAAGCATCTGCCGTGCCTCGTCTTTTAGGTATGTACCCTTCTTTTTCCGACTTTATGCTAGTGACTAGGCGTTTTTCGAAAATTCCACCCTTACTTAGGCGTTTTTTTATTTTTTGCCATCCATGCATGTATGTTCGAATTTTTTGGATTGTTTAGGCTCTTTTTTCAAAGACTTGCCCGTTAGAGTACTTTTCCAAATTTGTAGGCTACTTAGACACTTTTTATAAAAGTCTTGCCCGTTAACTTCCTTTCGAAATTTTTAGGCTACTTAAGCACTTTTTATCAAAGTCTTGCCTTTTTAACCGCTTTTTGAAACTTTTAGGCTACTTATGCACTTTTTATAAAAGTCTCGCATGTTTAGGCGTTTTTCGAATTTCATAGAGTACTTAGGCTCTCTTTGTCAAAGACTTGCCTTTTTTCTAACTTCGTTATTCGCAGATTACTCATTACTTTGGCCGTCATGGACCCTTCATCTGATTATGAGATCGAACCCCTCAACCCTAAAACCCTCTCAATGCTTGGAACGTCTTATTCGGGGTCCACAACCTTTGGGTCAACACCGGCTTCGAGGGTCCCTTAGGTGCCAGAGATCTTCTTTCACTTTACCGCTTCTGCCAGCATCCCCATGTCACAGTGGGCTGCTACCTTACTCCTAGAAGCAAACTTTCTCCTTTGGTGGCATGCTCCAATTTTCAGAAGGGTAGAAAGAACGTTGGTTCTTCATTGGAGGACCTTGGGCATCTCCAGGTGCCAAAGCTTCGCTGGCAATTCCCACTGCTTTTGGAACATATGGTACACTTTCTTTCGCCTTGGCTTATCTATCTTTTGGCACCGTACTTACATTTTTGTGTCATTTCTAGTGCACATGAAGTTAACTCCCCGTTCTCGGGTAATTAAGTTCTACGAGGTCGTTTTGACCTACCCGAGGAGGTACCTCGCAGCGCGCAATATCTAACCACGAACTCGTTGGAGCTTTACAACCTCCTTCCAGATTCAGCAATGTCAGCTGACTCGATTCAGACTCGCCCGTCCCACATGAGTGATCTGCTCCAGGTATGCAGCTTACTTTTTCTTTAACTTAGCATGCTTTGAATACTAGAAATGTAAGTCAACGCCTTTTACCCGTGTTCAGCCGCTATGGACTACGAGTCTTTGCTGAGGCGTGCCTTTGATGCGCCAGACGTCTCGCCCCCTTGTCAGGCCTCCTACCGACGACACGGTGGACCTTACTTCGGAGGGCTGCTCCCTTCTACCTATTGGCAATGGAGATCTTCCTTTTCCTGTAGTCCCAGAGGACTTGGATGTTGGGCTGAACCTGGAGTTTGACGGACCCAACCTCGGATTTAACCGCTTCCCTTCTCCGGACCGAACCAACTTGTGCAAGCCTAAGACGCCTTTACACAGCCTTTCCGTAGATTCGACTCCTACCTTTGTTCAGGGCCGTACCGTCCTACTTTGGACCCTCAGGAAGAAAAGACTTTGGTCTCCATCTCGTGGAGTGAAGTGGAGTCTTCTTCGGCTCCCTTTCCCCTAAGAGACGCCTTCCATGTTTAAAAAGAAGAGACTCGTCTGATGCACGAGGTGTGACGATCCCACTTTTTACACCTATACGTTGACTTAAGTACGCATGCTAACTTGTTACCTGGGTTTTTTGTAGGCATTCATGCACTTCGCCTCAGCTTCCCGTCAGCTTTCTAAAGACTTCCATCACACCCGCTCTTCTTTGTCCACTAGTACTGATAAGCTTATATGCTCGAGAAGCTCAGCGAGTCGCCAAGGTTGCCTTAGCCGACTCTCGAACTTCCACCGAAGTAGCCCGAAGTCTTGCTCTCCGCGTGCGCCAAGAGGACTTGTCCACTATTACTCGCCTTCGACGAGAGTTGGCTTCTTCTGTAGGGAAGCTAAAGAACGCTGCTCACCTGGCTAACCTTGTGAAGGGCTCTCATGCCTTTGTAATTTTAGAGAACAATGCCGGTAAGGTTGCCATCGGCTGGGCACTAAACTGAATTCATGAGGGAGTTAGCTATGGCAACCTCATTCCTCTTTTTCGGTCTCTTTGTTCCAGCATTACGGAAAAAGTCGCCGACCCTTCCTTGCAAGCCTTCGAGTCCGGACTTCCAAGTGATCCAGCCCAAGCCATTTGCTACGACTCCCGCATCTTTCAAGGCGTGCCTAAAAGAAGTCAAGCCTTTCCAGCTAAGACAGCTCTTGTCCAAGACGAACCCAACCGACCAACTTCTAGTAGGCGTAGCTCCGGGGGCCTTGGTGACTTTTACGTTGCTTTCCTTTTTACTTGAAGCATTTTGCTTTACTGTCTTTAACTTTTTCTTCTAGGTTGTAACCCAGGAAGTTTTTGACTTTGAAATGAATAACAATCCTTTTTCTTTTTCTCTATCTTGCGTACCCCCAATTTAAGTTTGTAAAAAAAAGAATCAATATACTTAAATTAAGATGGAAAGAATGAGAAAAATAACACTTTTATTCATTAACAACTTGAATTACAATTTATTGAAAGTATTTTTCAAGTGTTTGAGCACTCTAAAGATGGAGGATCTCATTGTTGCAGGCGAGATTGGAGTTGCTTTGCTAATTCCATGCAGCAGCTTAGCGGAGATGCTAGACTTGTCTAGGATCTCTACCAGCATAATTTTGTCCACCTTGGTTTCGTAGGCGACATTTGACTTTTTCAAAGCATCAGCCTTGGTGCTTTGGGACCTGGGTACTTGCTTGATTTCTACCCCTATAGGTGTTGTTCCTTGGACAGCCTCACTTGGCACTAGCCCTCTTTCAACAGTCCTTTATCTCAGTGACTCTTACCACTCCCCGTAGGGCTCTGTGGTAGCACTCCCTCGAGGATAACTGTTCTCATCTAACTTGCCCCACCCCTATAGGAGTAGGGAACTTTATCACCTGGTGGTAAGTTGACGCGACCGCCCTTAGCCCATGAATCGTGGGTCTTCCCAATATTGCATTGTAGGCGGAGTTGTCGTTCATCACCAAGAAATTGACGAAGTAGATGACTATGTTGTCCCCTTCACCAAAAGTTACTAGAAGCTCGACTGATCCTTCAAGGATCAAAAGGCTCCCGCCAAACCCAACTAGGGGAGTCGAGTTCGACTTGAGCCTTTTAATTCCCAGCTTCATGGCGTCATAAGCCTTTAGTGACTGCACATCCGCCGAACTGCCTCCGTCAATGAGGATCTTTTTGAAGCGGATGTTAGAGACAGTCAGGGACATTACTAAGGCGTCATTATGCGGCTGGTGTAATGCTGCAGCTTCAGCGGTAGTGAAGCTAAGCTGCTCGTCCACTGCTGCCATTATCCGCACTTCCTCGCCCCTTACCAGGCCTCTAGTTTGTCTCATTTTTTCTTTTCGACTCCGGCTGGACTCCCGTCCAACCGGTCCTCTTACGATTGTTTTGATCTCCAGCGGCGGTAGTGACTCTTTGCCTCCTCTTTTCTTGTTAGGGGACTTAGACGTTTTTCCACCCTCTTCCACGTACTTGTCCAGTCGTTCTCTTCGAATGAGGGACTCTATGAACTTCTTCAGGTCGTAGCATTCCGAGGTAGTGTGGTCGTGGTCCCTGTGAAATAGGCAGTACTTGTCTCCATTTCAGCTCCTTCTTATCTTGAATCTCCACCAAGATATGCTCTTTGGGAACCCCCTTCGGAGTGTACTTCTCAAACCGGCTGGGTGGTACCCCCGTCGTTCGGTGTTCTTTTTTTTCACTGGGCGCTCTTCCGCCCTTAGCTTTCTTGATTCCTTGTAGTCAGCCTCGCAACGGCTGACTGACTTCTCGCGCTCTGGAATGAAGTGCCTTCTTAGGAGTTGACCTGCTCCCATGTGTCATGATCCAACTTCGTTGTCGTTGCAAAGCGATCGTCGGGCACTTGCTCTAACCCGGCGAGCAAGTTATTCAAATGAAAATCACAGAGCGGGTGGCACGACAGAGTCAGCCTCCCCCATAGGCCTCAAGAAAGGTTTTCGAAAGAGAGAGAAAGAACGTTTCGAAATATGTTTTGTCTTTGAAAACTATATGAAAAGATGCAATAAAGGACGCAACAACTAGCTTGCATTCATCATATAATAGCTTGGTAGGAAGGAAGCTTCAAGAAGTCATACCCCCCTATAGTACATTTTGGACCATAATTGATGTGACACCCTTGCATATGAAAATGGCGAGGAGTCAACACCTAAATAAAAATGAAGGAAACTATCCTAACATGCAATATTAACAAAATAACATAAAAGCACGATGAAAAGGGGTGTAGAGGTTCATGCGGCCATGTGCAACACGCACTGGACAAGCAAGACCGTGACACCCTGCACTCATGTACTTTTGTGCTCTTGTTAGGAGCTCGACATAAGTGAGTGGAGCTTTTTTCCCTAGCGATCATAGGAACTTTTCATCCCTGTGTCTGGCCACTACTGATGCGAGAGCCGTGCTATCGGAGTACCCTTCGACTTGCAGCACCTCGTTGTTGAAGCGGACAATGTACTCTCGAAGGGTCTCATGATTCCTTTGCCTCATGGTCAGTAGATGGGTGACTGGTTTTTTCTAATCTCGCCCTCCTAGGAATTGGGTGACGAAGGCTCTGGCTAGCTCTATGAATGAGGCAACAAACTTGCGCTTGAGGTGCCTAAACCATCTTCGAGCCGATCCCATGAGCGTAAACGAAAATGCTCTGCACTTGATTGTATCTCGGACTCCATGAAGTTCCATCCATGCCCGATAGGAAATTAAGTGCTCTACAAAATCCGTAGATCCATCGTACTCTTTGATTGTAGGGAGCTTGAACTTTGTCGAGACAAACTCCTCCATGATTTCATCGGTGAAAGGAGGGTCGACCAGATCGACCAAACTGTCCAGGTTCTGTCCGTCTTGGTCCTGCGCCTTCTTCATGCTCCACAACTGATCTTGGAGGAGACGAAGCTGGGCCAGCCAAGGATGATCCTCGGTTTTGTCGTGCCCTGCCTCTCTTCGGCGTTGGTTGAGCACATCCCTAAGATCCGCTCCCAAGTCTGATCTCGCCGTCCAAGCACTTTGAGCTTTCGGGGGATATGGGGTGGATGACCTTCGCGTGGTACTCCTTGGCTGACTACTTTTGATTGACTGCATCCGAGAAGACTCCACTATACTAGATCCGATCCGCTAGTGAACTAAATGCTTCTTCCTGTGATCATTACCGCCTAGTCGAAGTCATTCGACTGGTCTTCAATGTCGTGAATAAGCCTTTTTAGGTGCCTCATTGGTTAGGGTTTTCCCTTTGGTAGGGTCCCGAACCAATGAAGTTGACTTCTCTGCCGCAACTTTTTTCTTGGTCAGCTGTCGTCGCGCCGCCTCCTGTGGCACCTGCTGGTTCCCAGCATTAGCTGTCTGAGCCGAAGGAGGTTGCCGAAGCAACTCCACCAGGCGACTCAAACTCTTCGCCATTCCTTGCACTTGTTCTTCCAAAGCTATGAACTTTGGGTCCGCACGCTCTGGTTCTTGCATGGTTACCGCACCCGTAAGATCTGAGTGGTTTTCGACAAGAACAACGTCATGTCCTCTGGAGGCAATTCTTCTCGGAGCATGCTCGACGTCCGATTCTCCTTCGACACCGTGGTGGTGGTCGTTCTGAACTTTAGACATTTTTTTTTTGCAAAAAAAGTGCATGGAATTTAGCTTTTTTTTTAAACTAGAACATTATCTCGTCCCCACAGACGACGCTAACTATTGATGCCAAAAAATGGTCAACGAATATCCACAGTAATATTTGTTTAACTGAGGACGAAAAGACTTGCAAAAAAGTAAAATTAGGACACACCGGTGTGGTGTGAGCCATAGGGCCTCCGATGCCTAAGTCAGTAGAAGATTTTAGGAGGATAATTTGGAACTCAGAATGGCATAAGAATACTTAGCTCGATTAGCTTAGGATCCTCCTTTTGAATAGAGAGTGAATTGACTCTTATAGTAGTCGGTTTTGTAACTACTGCAGCTAGCTTATGGGCGGCTTAATGGCCGGTCGTTAAAAACGTCCGTCATTAAGCCGGGTATGAATACCGGCGTAACTCTTGACCGTTACCCTTTGGAGGTGTAACAGTCTTGACTCTAGAGTTACTTGGACTCAGTCAACGTTGGCAGGTCCTGACCTCCACCGGCTAACCCCTTAGGGGTGCAACCTTCTCGTTGTAACGCTAGGATGCCACGAGTGTGCAGCGTCTCTTAGTGCTACTTCGACTTGGTCAACTTATCCATAGGAAAGTCCTAACCTTCACGACCAACCCACTCGGGTCGCCCTACTCGACCGTCTTCCTCAGAGGTCGGCTTTGGACTCGGGCAATCCTTACAGGTCCTCACCTTCACGACCAACCCACTCGGGTTGACCTGCTCGTTATAATCGGGGATGCCACAGGGTGTAGCGTCTCCCTGCGTTACTTGGACTCGGTCAACTCTTGGGGGAGAGTTCTAACCTCCACGACCAACCCCCTCGGGCTGACTTACTCGTTGTAACGGAGCACACCACGGGGTGCAGCGCCTCCATACGTTACTTGGACTCGATCAACTCATCCATAGGAGAGTCCTAACCTCCACGACCAACCCACTCGGGTTGGCCTACTCGTTGTAACTGAGGACGCCACGGGGTGCAGCGTCTCCGTGTGTTACTTGGGATTGGTCTACTCTGGGGGGAGTCCTGACCTCTTTGACCAACCCACTCAGGTTGACCTACTCGTTGTAACGAAGAGACGCCGCGGGGTGCACCGTCTCTGTATGTTACTTGGACTCGATCTACTCTTCGAAGAATCCTGACCTGCACGACCAATCTACTCGGGATGACCTACTCGTGTTAGTAGGGGACGCCACTGGGTGCAGCGCCTCTATACGTTACTTGGACTTGGTCGACTCTTCGGAGAGTCCTAACCTCCACGACTTTTCCCTAAGGGGTGTTGCCTTCTTTTGTCGGACTCGAGAGGGGTGAGGCTGCAAGGGCTGATCCTCGGGGGTTGAGGCCTTCCATGGCCGACCCCTAGGGGAGTCGGACTTGCTTGGCCGACCCCCGGGGGGTCAAAGTCTCTATTTGTCTGACTCGCGAAGGGTCACCATTGGCTTGTTTGTCCTTCGGCTGGGTTCCAACCTCTTTCGAGTTTTTTAGGATATTTTTGGCTTACAACATATCCTAATACGTAGAAGGTGACCAGCCAAACAAACCTGAACTAGTGATACAAAGAAGTTTAATTCTAATAAATTCTAACTGACCATTGATCTGGATGTTCATGGAATTCTAATATCACATTAAAGACTAAATAAATATTGTGAAATTCGATAAGGATGACTTCTGATAAACTTTGGGAGATAATCCTTAGAGCATAACTACCATTGAGGTTTATGATTAATAAAAGGAGATGATCCCAAAAGAGAAAGATCCTTACCCGGAATTGACAGAACTATAACTTGATTAAACTTACCTTTGTCCTGTAGCTCGCTCGGAGAACGAACCTGTAAAAACCACCTCCAACTACACCTACCATGGAGCTTTAACATGCTATAAAAATAAACATATAAAACCAACAGACCGCAACAAAGCCTTGACTAAATTAAAAAACAAAACATGAATCCAGTTTTTACAACCACACACCTAACATTGAGAGAAGGTAAAAAGACCAACAAGGTCCAAAAACTAAATGCTTAAAATGAACTGGTCGGTTTCAGCAGCTGTTGATCTGTCTAAATATAAACTTATAAACGAAGGCCCATTAAGCTTATATTATGTTTCATCGACAACCCAAAACTCAAAAACGGGTCCTAGAACTTTAGAAACTCCTCCATTTCGACCAAACGCCTCTAGAAAGCCTTTAAACCGTAACCAAACAAGCCTTATTTCTATCTATGAAATGACCTATCCTTGGCTGTCAGCACATGTTTCCTCCTTAAGCATGTGACCATAGCTTGAGCAATCCAGCCTACTATGTCCTTTCTTCTTCACTTAAACGTCACTCTCTACCTCTATTCCAACACCCAACTTCTTCTTCTCCGATGACATAGGGAGATCACACATCATCACAGAACCGTTACAAAGAAACCACATTCTAATCAGCCTCAATAGGCCCTTTCACTAAACTTTCTAAGCTCATTTCGATCTTTGCCGCCACAACCAAAGGCCTCCTTCATATCGCCTTATTAATCCCCATCCACTCGTATCCTCGTAGTGACGACCTCTTAAAACTACCTCTTTCGACTATGTCTCTCCCTCTCTCGAAGGGGAATCGATCACCTACCACCTTGGTCCTTCTCATTTAGGAAGGAAACTACCTAGAGAGCGAAAACTCGAACCAGATCATTTCCTCCCAACCATTACTGAAACATATAACACCTTCACAATCTCTTCCATCTTAGCCCATTTCATCTTTACAAGCGAAAGACTAATGTGAAGAAACCAAATTCACTCTAGATCGATTCCACCCTTTTTGCTCGCCTTTAGGCCCAAGATCGCCCACACCCCTATTTCCACTAAGAGCTTAGTGAGTCCCCTAGAACGCACGTGCCCAAGTACACTATCTGATGAGCTTTCGTAGAGCACATCTTTGAGTCCTGAAAATTACCAAAAAAGAGAGAGGGAAAACTTCATTTGTAATCCTAATTTTGGTTTTCTTTTTTCAGCTCTCTCCGCTTAACCCAACTCGAGCTGACTCTATATATGCTTCCCTCCCCCTTTTTTAGTTAACCATAAGATTCAAATGTGGGATTCCAACATAGTTACTAGACTTTGTTTCCTCAACTTCTCTTTCTATAAATTTGGATTAAATTATATTCAAACAAGTTTATATAACTACGTATTTCTAATTATTCATTTTTAATCACTAAAAATAACTTATCATTTCTAATCACTTAAAATATATGATTTCAAAAACACTAACAAAAAAACTCCTCATTTTAAAACGACTCCTAAATATTTTTGATAATGTAAAAATTATTTAAAATTAGACCTAATGGTAAATTCTAAACTAATTATATTGGAATTAGATTCAATAATCTCTACGATTTTAATACAAGTAAATACAAATTGTAAACTGTTTCTAAAATTCATAGAGAACTGTGTTAATTTATTTTAAGAAAAGATATTTTAAAAAGTCATAAGGACTAACTTTTAGGGGTTTTTTTTTTTAGGACAAAAATTAAATATTTGAAAGTTTATTGACAAAAAGAACAAATTTGAAAGTATATGGGCTAAAATTGAACATTGGGAAGTTTAGATTCCAAAATAGTACAAAAACTCAAAATTTAATGACGAAATGACATTTTAATCAAAGTTAAATTATATGGCTTAATTATATTTTAATAGTTAAAGTTTATACTTTCTTATTACATACTACTATTTTTTTTTATATATAATTCTTACCGTACACGTCTATTATAAATTTAAATTAGCAAAGTTTTTATTTCTAATAATTTTCTATATCATGTCATATTTAAAATTTTAATTTATGTTAAATTTTTAACTTTAACTTTAAATTTACAAAGTTTTATTTATAATAAAGTATTAATAAATTTAGTTTATGTTGTAGGCTAAAATATCCTGAAAGGCTCAGAAGAGGTTGGGACTCATCTGGAGATCAAACAAGCTAACGTCGACCCCCGAGGGTCGGCCAAATAGAGGCCTCAACCCCCAGGGGATCGGCCAAGTCCATGTCTAGCCCCCGGGGGTCGGCCAAGCAAGTCAGCCTCCCTTGGGAGACGACCAAGAAAGGCCTCGACCCCCCAGGGGTTGGCCCTTGCAGCCTCACCCTTCTCGGGTCCGGCAACGAGTAGGTCCATCCGAGTGGATTGGCCGTAGAGGTCAAGAATCTTCGAAGAGTTGACCGAGTCCAAGTAACGTTTGGAGGTGCTGCACCCCGTGGTGTCACCCGTTACAACGAGTAGGTCAATCTAAGTGGATTGGCCGTGGAGGTCAGGACTCTCCAAATAGTCGACCGAGTCCAAGTAATGGAGTCCAAGTAACGTTTGGAGGCGCTACACCCCGTGGCGTCGCCCGTTAGAACGAGTAGGTCAATCCAAGTGGATTGACCATGGAGGCCAGGACTCTCCAAAGAGTCGACCGAGTCCAAGTAACGTTTAGAGGCGCTGCACCCAGTGGCATCGCCCGTTACACCGAGTAGGTCAATCCGAGTGGATTGGCCGTGGAGGTCAAGACTCTCCAAAGAGTCGACCGTGTCCAAGTAACGTATGGAGGCGCTGCACCCTGTGGCGTCGCCCGTTACAATGAGGAGGTCGGCCCGATTGGGTTGGTCGTGGAGGTCAGGACTCTCCGAAGAGTCGACAGAGTCCAGAGTCAAGATCGTTACACCTTCAAAGGGTAACGGTCAGGAGTTATGCCGGTATTCATACCCAACTTAATGAAGGATGTTTCTAACGGCCGGCCATTATATCGCCATAAGTGAGCTGAAGCGGTTACAAAACCGACTGCTATAAGAGTCAAGTCATTTCTCCCTTTCAAGGGACGGATCCTAAGGTAAGTGTTCTTTAGCCATTCCTAGTATTCTAAATTATCCTCATAAATTCCATTACTGACTTAGGCATCGGAAGCCTTCTGGCTCACACCACACCGATGTGTCCTAATTTTGATTTTTTGCAGGCTCTTTCGTCCTCAGTTAAAACAAATCTACTGTGGATATCCGTCGACCATTTTTCAGAATCAACAATTGGCGTCGTCTGTGGGGACGAGAGAGTGTTCTGCCTAAAACGCTAAAATCCAATCTATTTTCCTAAAAAAATGTCGAATGTTGAAAACGGCCACCAGCACGGTGTCGATGAAGAGTTGGACGTCGAGCACGCTTTAAGGAGGATTGCCTCTAGAGGACATGACATCGTTCATGTCGAAAACCAACCGGATCCTCAGGGTGCGGTAGCCAGGCAGGAATTGGAGTGTACGGATCCAAAGTTTACGGCTTTGGAGGAACAAGTGCAAGGAATGACGAAAAGTTTGAGTCGTCTGGTAGAGTTGCTTCAGTAACCACCTCCGGCTCAGACCTGATGTCGGGAACCAACAGGCATCGCAGGAGGCGGTGCAACGACAGCAGACCAAGAAAAAGGCAATGGTGGAAAAGTCAGCTCCGTTGGTCCGAGACCTTGCCAATGGGAAAGCCCTAGCCACGGAGGCACCGAAAAAGGCACATTCCTGACACCGAAGACTGGTCGAACGACTTCGACTAGGCGGTAATGACCGGAGGAAGGAGCATTTGGTCCATTAAAGGATCAGATCCAGAATAGTGGAGTCTTCTCGGAGGAAATCAGCCCGAAGTAGCCAGCCAAGGAGTACCACACGAGGGTCATCTTACCCACATCCCCCAAAAACTCTAAGTGTCTGGACAACGACATCAAACTTTAGAGCGGATCTTAGAGATGTCTTCAACCAATACCGAAGAAAGGCGGGGGATGATGGAGCCGAGGCACGACCTTGGATGGCCAACTTCGTCTCCTCTAAGACCAGTTGGGAAGCATGAAGAAGTCGCAGGACCAAGACGAACTGAACTTGGACAGCTTGGTTGACCAGGTCGACCCTTCCTTCATCGATGAGATCATGGAGGAGTCTGTCCCAGCAAAATTCAAGCTCCGTGCAATCAAAGAGTACGATGGATCTACGGATCCTGTCGAGCACCTGGATTCCTATCAAGCGTGGATGGAACTCCATGAAGTCCGAGAGGTGATCAAGTATAGAGCATTTTCATTCACGCTCATGGGACCAGCCCGAAGATGGTTCAGGCAGCTCAAGCGCAAATCCATTGCCTCTTTTAGAGAGTTAGCCAGGGCTTTTGTCACCCAATTCCTAAGAGGGCGAGATTAGAAAAAACAAGTCACCCATTTACTGACCGTGAGGCAAAGGAGTCATGAGACTCTTTGGGAGTACGTTTCTCGCTTGAACAACGAGGCGTTAAACGTTGAAGGGTACTCCGACAAGACGACTCTCGCAGCAGTTGTTTCCGGACTCAAGGATGAAAAATTCCTGTGGTCGTTGGGGAAAAAGGCTCAACTTACTTATGGGGAGTTGCTAACCAGAGCGCAAAAGTACATTAGTGCAGGAGAGCTGGTCAACTCCCGAGGAGGCACAGAAGGAAGGCGGTCTCTTCCAGAGCGCGAGAAGTCAGACAGCCGTCGCGAGGTTGATTACATGGAATCGTGAAAACGAAGGGCAGAAGAGCGTCCACTGAAGAAAGAGAAGGCCGAATGATGAGGGGTACCCCTTAGTCGGTTCGAGAAGTACACTCCCACTACAATTTCCGTAGAGCACATCTTGATGAAAATTTAAGATAAGGAGGAGCTGAAGTGGCCAAGCCGGATTAAGGCAGGGTCCAACAAAAGAAATAGAGGCAAGTACTGCCTATTTTACAGGGACCATGGTCACGCTTCCTCGAACTACTAGGACTTGAAGGAGTCCATAGAGTCCCTCATCCGAAGAGGACGATTGGACAAGTAAGTGGGAGAGGGTGAAAAAACGTCTGAGTCCCCTAACAAGAAAAAGGGAGACGAAAAGTCACCACCGCCGCCGAAGATCAAAACCATCATCAGAGGGTCGGCTGGCGAAGAGTCCAACCAAAGTTGGAAGGACAAAGTGAGGCAGGCCAGAGGCGCCCTAAAGGGCGAAGAAGTGCGTATAATGGAGGCAGTGGACGAGCAACTGGGCTTCACTACTGTTGAGGATGCAGCACTGCACCAGCCGCACAACGACGCCTTAGTGATGTCCCTGACAATATCCAATATCCGCGTCAGAAGAATCTTCATCGACGGAGGCAGTTCAACGGATGTACTGTCGCTAAAGGCCTACGACGACAAGAAGCTGGGAAGAGAAAGGCTCAAGCCGAACTCGACGCCTCTAGTTGGGTTTAGCGGGAGCACTTTGATCGCTGAAGGATCAATCGAGCTTTCAATAACCTTTGGCGAAGGGGAAAAAAAGTGTTGCACTTCATCAATTTCTTGGTGGTGAACGGCAACTCCGCCTACAACGCAATACTAGGAAGACCAACGATTCATGGGCTAACGGCAGTCGCGTCAATTTACCACAGGTGATAAAGTTCCCTACTCTTATGGGGGTGGGGCAAGACAGAGGAGAATAGCTGTCCTCGAGGGAATGCTACCACACAGCTCTAAGGGGCATGATAAAGGGTCCCTGAAGTAAAAGGCTATTGAAAGAGGACTGGTTCCATGTGAGGCTGTCCAAGGAACAACACCTGTGGGGGTACAAATCCAACAAGTACCTAGGTTCCAAAGCGCCAAGGCCGATGCTTTTGCAAAGTCAAAGGCCGCCTACGAAACCAAGGCAGACAAGACCGTGCTAGTAGAGATCCTAGGCAAGCCTAGCATCACTACCATGTTGTTGCATAAAGTTAGTGAGACAACCTCTATCTCGCCAGCAACGTGGATGACCCCCTTCCTTGAATACTTAGGGGAGGGGAAGTTGCTAGAAGACAAAAAGGACGCCAGACGATTTAAGTTCAACACTTCTAGAAAATGCACGAATGCGTCTGTGGCAATCATGAATGGGTAGTGTCCCTAGCCAAAAAGTTAGTCAGGCAAGGCTCCAAGAAGTATACTCGAACATGCGACATGCCATCCAAAGGCAGCCGCCCAAGGTCTTAACTAGCAAGTGTTGTGGGCGCACAACACTACACCTAGGACGTCAATAGGCGAAACCTCCTACTCGCCAGCCTTTGGAGCGGGAGCAGTGATTTCGGTCGAGGTTGAACTTTCATCCATGCGCGTAGAGTCTTTTGACCCAACTAAAATTGACCAGCAGCAGCGGTTAGTCTAAATCTCCTAGAAGTGAAAAAGGACGTAACCTAGATAAGGGTGGTGTTGTACAAAAGCCAAGCTACCAAGTACCACAATTTATGAATAAAGGCAAACTCCTTCCAAGTTGGCGACTTAGTGTTGAGGAAGGTGATGCCAGACTCCAAGGAATTCAACAATGGAGTGCTCG
This sequence comes from Cyclanthera cordifolia, assembly GCA_037832605.1. Classification (NCBI taxonomy): domain Eukaryota; kingdom Viridiplantae; phylum Streptophyta; class Magnoliopsida; order Cucurbitales; family Cucurbitaceae; genus Cyclanthera; species Cyclanthera cordifolia. The sequence goes on from JBBMEG010000024.1 coordinate 7,346,800, forward strand.
GGCCGAGTTGGGAAGGACTATACCAGGTCGCCAAAGTGGCACGCCTAGGCACCTACTACCTCGAGGGCATGAACAGGAATAAGATCCTCCATCCTTTGAGTGCAGAACACTTGAGAAAGTACATTCAATAGAATGTAGATCAAGTTGTTAATGAATAAAGTGCTATTTTCTCATTCTTTCAAAAAGCTGTCTTATTTTAAGTATATTGATTATATTGTCATAAACTTAAATTCGGGGTAAGCAAGATAGAGAGAAAAAATCAAGAGCTTTTATTCATTCAAAGTTCAAAATTTCTCGGGTTACAACCTAGAGGAAAGACAAAGACTGCAAAGTAAAATGCTTCGAGTAAAAAGGAAGGCAACGAAAAAGTCATCAAGGCTCCTAGAGCTGTGCCTACTAGAGGTTGGTCGGTTGAGTCCAGCTTGGGCAGGAGTTGTCCTAACTGTAAGGACCTGACTTCTTTCAGGCGCGCCTTGGAAGAGGTGAAACTCGTAGCAAGCGGCTTGGGCTGGATCACTTGAAAGTTCGAATTCGAAGGCTAGTAAGGAAAGATCGCTGACTTTTTCCGCAGTGCTGGAACAAAGAGACCGAAAAAGAGGAAGGAGGTTGCCATAGCTAACTCCCTCTTAAATTTGGTTCAGTGCCCAGCCCATGGCAGCCTCACCGGCGTTGTTCTCCAAAATTACTAAAGTAGAAGACTGATTCACAAGATTAGCCAAGTAAGAGGCGTTCTTCAGCTTCCTTTCAGCAGAAGCCAACTTTCGTCACAGACAAGCAATAGTAGACAAGTCCTTTTGGCATACAAACATCAAGATTTTGGACTGCTTCGGCGGAAGTCTGAAAGTCGACTAAGACAGCTTCGGCAGTTTGCTGAGCTTCTCGAGCCTATGCCAGCTCCCACTTAAGCTTCTCAGAGCTAGTGAACGAAGAAGAATGGGTGTGACGCAAATCTTCAGAAAGGTGACGAGAAGCCGAGGCAAAGTGCACGAAGGCCTACAAATACAAAGGTAACAAGTTAGCCTACACACTTAGATAAATGTGTGGCTATAAAGAAGAGAAGTACATCAAAAAGCGAAAAAGTCATCCAGTGCTACACTTGCTGGAACTAGGCCTACTGAGTCCGACTTGGACAAATTTGGTCCTAGCTGGAGGAGCCTGAACCAGGATGACATTCTGAGGCACACCTTAGAAGGTGCGGAAATCATGAGCAACCTAGACTGGATCATCAAGAAGTCCATACTCGAAGGACCGCAAAGAAGGTCCGCAAGGAAGTCATGGGTAGCCCGTTCTTTAACTCGGTCTAGCGCCCAACCGGTAGTAGCCGCGCTAAAGTTCTTCCCCAAGGTTACAAAGGCAGAAGAGCCTTTCAACTAAATTGACTAAGCGTGAGGCATCCTACAACTTCATTTTAGCAAAAGTCAAACTTCTGACAAAGCTGAGCGAGGGTGATGAGTCGTACTTGCAAGTTCAAGCGACAAGACTTTGGACCGTCTTAGCGGAAGTCTGAAAGTCAGCCAAGGCGACCTCAGCAACACCCTAAGTCTCACGAGTTTGCGCCAAGTCCCACTTTAATTGATCGATGCTAGACGACCAAGAGGAGCGCGTATGGCGCAAGTCCTCTCGAAGGTACCAAGAAGTTGAAGCAAGGCGCATAAAAACCTACCCTTCAAAAACTACAAGGAAGCAGGGAGTCCTTCGAAGTAAGGTCCACCATACCATTGGTGGGAGTCCTAAATGCAAGGGAATGAGATCTCGACCATTAAAAGAGCGTTCAAAGTCAGTATACTCTATAGGGTGTGGACTAAAAAGAACATGGTCTAAGTGTTGGAAGTCAGCTACGACTACCAAGGCCCTATGCCGAGTCCTCTTTTGAAAAGGTGGTGAGACTTAGTCTCATAGTCGGAGGAAGGGTCCATGATAGCCAAAGTAACGAGTAATCTGCGAATAGTGAAGTTAGGAAAAAGGCAAGTCTCTAGTAAAGAGAGCCTAAGTACCCTACGAAATTCGAAAAGGCTGAATGGGCAAGACTTTTATAAAAAGTGCCTAAGTAGCATGAACATTTCGAAAGGAAGGTAAATGGGCAAGACTTTTACAAAAAGAGTCTAAGTAACCTGTGAGTTTCGAAAGACACTCGAAAATAGGCAAGTTCCTGCCAAGGGAGCCTATGGAACCTTCAAGTTAAAGAAGTGCTAAAAAAGGATAAGTCTCCCCAGGGTTCGGCCCTTGCAGCCTCACCCTTCTACGGTCCGGCAACGAGTAGGTCAATCCGAGTGGATTGGCTGTAGAGGTCAGGACTCTTCGAAGAGTCGACCGAGTCGAAGTAAAGTTTGGAGGTGGTGCACCCCGTAGCATCGCCCGTTACAACGAGTAGGTCAATCCGAGTGGATTGGCCGTGGAGGTAAGGACTCTTCGAAGAGTCGATCGAGTCGAAGTAACGTTTGTAGGCGCTACACCCCTTGGCGTCACTCGTTAAAATAAGTAGGTCAATCTGAGTAGATTGGGCGTGAAAGTCAGGACTCTCTGAAGAGTCTATCGAGTCCAAGTAACGTTTTTGGAGGCGCTGCACCCTGTGGTGTCACCCGTTACAACGAGTAGGTCAATCCGAGTGGATTGGTCGTGGAGGTTAGGACTCTCCGAAGAGTCGACTGAGTCCAGAGTCAAGACCGTTACACCTCTAAAGGGTAACGGTCTGGAGTTATGCCGGTATTCATAATCAGGTTAATGACAGACGTTTCTAATGGCCGACCATTATATCGCCATAAGTGAGCTACATCGTTATGCAACCGACTAATATAAGAGTCAAGTCATTTCTTCATTCGAAAGGACGGATCCTAAGCTAAGTATTCTTGTGCCATTCTTAGAGTTCTAAATTATCCTCCTAAATTCCATTACTTACTTAGGCATCAGAGGCCTGTGGCTCACACCACACCGGTTTGTCCTAATTTTCAATTTTTTACCGGTCTTTTCGTCCTCAGTTAAACAAATTCTTACTATAGATATTCGTTGACCATTTTTTGGCATCAACAATTGGCGCTGTCTGTGGGGACGAGAGAGTATTCTACCAAAAATGCTAAAATCCAAACACATTTTCTTGCAAAAATGTTGAACTTTGAGAACGGCCACCACCACGGTGTAAATGAAGAATCGGACGTCGAGCACGCTCTGAGGAGGATTTGCTCCACAGGACATGACGTCGTTCATGTCAAAAACCACCAAAATCCTAAGGGTGCAGTAACTAGGCAAGAACTAGAGCGGGCGGAGCCAAAGTTTAAGACTTTCGAGGAACAAGTGCAAGGAATGTCATAAAGTTTGAGTTGCCTGGTAGAGTTGCTTCGACAACCTTCTCCAGCTCAGACGGTTGATGCAGCGAACCAGCAGGCGCCGTAAGAGGCGGCTCGATGACAGCCGACCAAGAAAAATGCTGCGGCGGAGAAGTCAGCTCCGTTGGTTCGGGACCTGCCAAAGGGAAAGCCCTAGCCATGGAGGCACCAAAAAAGGCTCATTCCCGACACCGAAGACCGGTCGAACGACTACGAATGGGCGGTAATGATCAGAGGAAGGAGCATTGGGTCCTCCAAAGGATCGGATCCAGAACAATGGAGTCTTTTTGGACACAGATAATCTGAAGTAGCCAGCCAAAAAGTACCACACGCGGGTCATCCACCCCATATCCCCCGAAAAATCCAAGTGCCCGGACGACTGGATCAGACTTAGGAGCGGATCTTAGGGATGTGCTCGACCAACACCGAATAGAAGCAGGGTGTGACGGAAACGAGGCATAACCTTGGCTGGCCTAACTTCGTCTCCTCCAAGAGCAATTGGGGAGCATGAAGAAGGCGCAGGACCAAGACGAACTGGACTTGGACAATTTGGAGGAGTCCGTCCCGACAAAGTTCAAGCTCCCTACAGTCAAGGAGTATGATGGCTCTACGGATCGTGTAGAGCACTTGGATTCCTATTGGGCATGGATGGAACTCCATGGAGTACGAGAGGCGATCAAGTGCAGAGCTTTTTCGTTCACACTCACAGGACCAGCTCAAAGATAGTTCAGGCAGCTCAAGCGCAAGTCTATTGCCTCATTCAGAGAGCTAGCTAGAGCCTTCGTCACCCAATTCCTAGGAGGGTGAGATCAGAAGAAACCGGTCACCCATCTGCTGACCGTGAGGCAAAGGAGTCATGAGACTCTTCGAGAATACATTACCCGCTTCAACAACGAGGCGCTGCAAGTGTAAAGGTACTTCGACTGCGCGGCTCTCGCAACAATCGTTGCCGGACTCAGGATTGAAAAATTCCTGTGTTCGCTAGGGAAAAATGCTCCACTCACTTATGCTGAGTTGCTAACTAGAGCGCAAAAATACATGAGTGCAGGGGAGCTGGTCAACTCCAAAAGAGGCATAGAAGGAATGCGCTCCATTCCAGAGCTCGAGAAGTTAGACACCCGTCGCGAAGTTACAAGGAGTCACAAAAACGAAGGGCGGAAGAACGCCCAGTGAAAAAAGATAAGATCGAATGGTGGGGGTACCCCCTAGCCTGTTCGAGAAGTACACTCCCACGACAATTCTGGTCGAGCATATCTTGATGAAGATTCAAGATAAAGAGGAGCTAAAGTGGCCTAGCTGAATTAAGGTAAGATCCAACAAAAGGAATAGAGGCAAATATTGTCTATTCCATAGGGATCACGACCATGCCACCTCGTACTGCTACGACCTGAAGGAGTCTGTAGAGTCCCCCATCTGAAGAGGATGACTGGACAAGTACGTGGGAGAGGGTGAAAAAAATGTATTAGTCCCCTAGCAAGAAAATGGGAGGCGAAAAGTCACCATTGCTGCCGAAAATCAGAACCATCGTCAGAGGGCCGATTGGGGGTGAGTCCAACCGAAGTCGGAAGGACAAAGTTAGGCAGGCCAGAGTCGCGCAAAGGGTCGAAGAAGTGCGCATAATGGAAGCAATGGACGAACAACTTGGTTTCACTACTGCTAAGGAGCAGCACTGCACCATCCACACAGCAATGCCTTAGTGGTGTCTCTAACCATCCGCATTAGAAGAATCCTCATCGACGGAGGCAGTTTAGCGGATGTGGTGTCACTAAAGGCCTACAATGCCATGAAGCTGGGAAGGGAAAGGCTCAAGCCTAACTCGAAGCCCCTAGTCGGGGTTTGGCGGGAGCACTTTGATCACTGAAGGATCAGTCAAGCTCCCAGTAACTTTCGGCGAAGGGGACAATGTAGTCCTACACTTCGTCAATTTCATGGTGGTGAACAACAACTCAGCCTACAAAGCAATACTGGGAAGACCCACGAGTCATGGGCTAAGAGCGGTCGTGTCAACTTATCACCAGGAGAAGAACATCTATCCTCGAGGGAATGCTACCACACACCCTACGGAGCGTAATAAAGGGTCCATGAAGTAAAAGACTGTTGAAAGATGACCGGTTCCAAGTGAGGCTATCCTAGGGACAGCACCTGTGGGGTTACAAGTCAAGTAAGTACCCAGGTCCCAAAGAGCCAAGGCTTAGACTTTGGCAAAGTTAAAGACCGCCTACGAAACTAAGGCAGACAAGACCGTGCTGGTAAAGATCCTAGACGAGTTTAGTATCTCTACCAAGCTGCTGCACGGAATTAGCAAGGCAACACCAATTTCACCTACAACAATAAGATCCTCCATCTTTGGAGTGCTTAAACACTTGAAAAATACTTCCAGTAGATTGTAATTCAAGTTGTTAATGAATAAAACTGCTATTTTTCTCAATCTGTCCATCTTAATTTAAGTATATTGATTCTATTTTCATAAACTTAAATTGGGGGTATGCAAGATAGAGAAACAGAAAAAGATAGTTATTTCATTCAAAGTCAAAAAATTCCTAGGTTACAACCTAGAAGGAAAAAGCAAAGACTGCAAAATAAAATGCTTCAAGTAAAAATGAAAGCAACATAAAAGTCATCAAGGCCCCCCGAGCTACGCCTAATGGAAGTTGGTCGATTGAGTTTGGCTTGGGCAGAAGCCGTCCTAGCTGGAAGAGCATGACTTCTTTCAGGCAAGCCTTGGAAGACGCAGAAGTCGTAGCAAGCGGCATGGGCTGGATCACTTGGAAGTCCGGACTCGAAGGCTGGCAGAGAAGGGTCGGAGACTGTTTCCGTAGTGCTGAAACAAAGAGACCGAAAGAGAGGAAGGAGGTTGCCATAGCTAACTCCCTCTTGGATTTGGTCCAATGCTGAGCCTATGGCAGCCTCGCCGGTGTTGTTCTCCAAAATTGCAAAGGCAGAAGAGCCTTTCACAAGGTTAGCCAGGTAGGCAAGGTTCTTCAGCTTCCCTTCAGCAAAAGCCAACTCTCGTCGAAGGCGAGCAATAATGGATAAGTCCTCTTGGCGCGCACGGGCAGCAAGACTTTTGGCCGCTTTGGCGGAAGTACGAGAGTTGACTAAGGCAACCTCGACGACTTGCTGAGGCGAAATGCATGAATGCCTGTAAAAAACCAAGGTAACAAGTTAGCACGCATACTCAAGTCATCGTATAGCTATAAAAAGTGTGGTCGTTATACCTAGTGCATCAGACGAGTCCTTTCTTTTAGAACCTGAGAGGCGTCTCCTAGGGAAAAGGTAGCCGAAGAAGACTCCACTTTACTCCACAAGTTGGAGGCTGAAGTCTTTCCTCCTACGGGTCCAAAGTAGGTCGGTGCGGTCTTGACAAAAGGTACGAGTCGAACCCAGGGGGAAGGTTGTGTAAAGGCGTCTGAGGCCTGCATGAGCTTGTTGAGTCAGAAAAGGGACATGGTCAAATCCGAGGCTGGGTCCGACCAACATCCAAGTCCTCTAGGACTTCAGAAAAAGGAAGATCTCCATCGTCACCAAGTGGAAGGGAGCAGCTTTCTGAAGGAAGGTCCACCATGTCGTCGGTTGAAGGCCTAGCAAGGGGGGAGGGAGAAAATTGGCGCCTCACTGCATCAAACGCGCGCCTCAGCGAAGGCTCATACTCCATAGCGGCTAAACACGGTAAAAGGCGTTAACTTACATTTCCTGTATTTAAGGCATGCTAAGTTAAAAGAAAGAGTAAGCTGTTTACCTGGAGCTATCCTGTTGGACAGGTGACTCCGAGTCTGAGTCAGCTGGCATTGCCGAATATGGAAGGAGGTTGTAAAGCGCCTACGAGTTCGTGGTTAGATATTGCGCACTACGAGTGACCTCCTCGGGGTAGGTCATAACGACCTCGTAGAACTTCATTACCCGAGAATGGGGACTTAGCTTCTTCTGCACTAGAAACAATACAAAAAATGTTAGTTCGGTGCCAAAAGCTAGGTAAGCCAAGGCAAAAGAAAGTATACCATATGTTCCAAAGACAGTGGGAATTGCCACCAAAGCTTCGACACCTGGAGCTGCCCAAGTTTTCTTTTGAGAGTAAGCAGAAAGTTTGCTTTCGAGGGTCGGACACGCCATTGCTGACCCCTAGGGGTCAGCCCGTCTTTCGTCTACCCCCTAGGGGTCGGTCGCGCCATTGAGGGGTCGGCCACGTCTTTTTCTGACCCCCATGGGTTGGCCACGTCTTTTTTCGACCCCCTGGGGGTCTTCCATGCCTATTGCCGACCCCCAGGGGTTGACCAAGCACGTCTGGCTTGCCTAGGAGTTGGCCAAGGAAGGCCTCGAACCCCGGGGGTCGGCCCTTGCAGCCTCACCTTTCTCGGATTTGGCAACGAGTAGGTTAATCTTTGTGGGTTGGCTGTGGAGGTCAGGACTCTCCAAAGTGTCGACCGAGTCCAAGTAACGTATAGAGGCGTTGCACCCCGTAGCGTCGCCCGTTACAACGAGTAGGTCAATCGAGTGGGTTGTCCGTGGAGGTTAAGACTCTCTGAAGAGTCGACCGAGTTCAAGTACGTATGAAGGCCCTACACTCCGTGGCGTCGCCCGTTACAACGAGTAGGTCAGCCCGAGTGGGTTGGCCGTGGAGGTTAAGACTCTCTGAAGATTCGACCGTTTCTAAGTAACGTATGGAGGCACTGCACCTCGTGGCGTCGCCCGTTACAACAAGTAGGTCAGCCCGAAAGGGATGGTCGTGGAGGTCAGGGCTCTCAGAAGAGTAGACCGAGTCTAGAGTCAAGATTGTTACACCTCCAAAGGGTAACAGTCAGGAGTTACGCCGATATTCATACCTGTCTTAATGACGGACGTTTCTAACGACCGGCCATTATATCTCCATAGGTGAGCTGTAGCGGTTATGAAACCGACTGCTACAAGAGTCAAGTCATTTCTTGATTCCAAGGGACGGATCCTAAGCTAAGTATTCTTGTGCCATTCTTAGAGTTTTAAATTATCCCCCTAAATTCTCCTACTGACTTAGGTATTGGAGGCCCTGTGGCTCACACCACACTGGTGTGTCCTAATTTTTGCTTTTTTGCAAGTCTTTTTGTTCTTTGTTAAACAAATTCTTACTGTGGATATCCGTTGACCATTTTTCGGCATCAAGAACTACTACTCTAACAAATATTTTTCATGAATTTGATATCTAAAATTTTTAAATATAACTTCTAAATACTTGTTTTGATTTATGAAAATTTGGTTAAAATATATATATATACTTTAGAATTTGGAACATAAAAACTTAGATTTCAAATACTAAATAAAAAAAAAAATCAAATGATTATGCTATAAAATCTTTTTTTTTTAGTTTTTGAACAACAAATATCTATGTTTTTAATTTGGTCTTCATTTTTGAAAATAAAATATTTTTATCCTTAGTATTTCGATAATCTTTAATTTTAATTTTTAAGATAGCAAAATCATTAATGTGCATCACTACTACAAAAATCACGTATGATGGCTATATTTTATAGTCATAAAACACTGACTCAAAATTAGAGTCATGTAACTAAAGTATTAAAAAAAAATTATAAAAATGTATCCAATGGATAAATTATGAATAATGTATCCAATCAGATGTTAGTTATTCATGTCTCACTAATGAGAGTGTGAGATAAGTTATTGATTAGACAAAAAGTGCATCATTCAGACATCAAAAGTTATATCTATGTACTTAATTTATCTGTGATTTTACGAATAATATGACTATTTTTAAATTCAAGGAAAATTGCATAAACCACTCTTAAAGTATGGTGTTTGTAACAGTTAAGTATTTAAACTTTCAATATGAGCAATCACCTTCCCTAATGTTTGAAAAGTGTTGCAATTAACACCTTTAAGTTAATTTTAAAAGAATTTCACATGTGAAAGGTTAAAATTGTCCAAAAAATCTTTAGTCTTTCTTTTGTCTCTCTAAAAGTCTATAAGAGAAATTTATAACTTCTTACCTCTTATAAATTTAGAATGAAAAATTAATAAACTAATGAGTTTTTTAAATGTGTATATTTGTTAATTAATGAGTCTTTCAATATCATAGTAATTTTTTGAAGAAAAAATTAAAATTAAAAAATTGAATAAAAAAAAATTAAAAATATATATATCTTTATCAATAATTCTTTTTATTAAATTATTTAAATTTTGATTTTTTTTGTGTGTTACTTGTAGCGTTTGAAATTTTCTACTTTAATGTTTGAAGCTGCAGCACTGCACTAGCCGCACAACGACGCCTTAGTGGTGTCCCTGACCATATCCAACATCCGTGTCAGAAGGATCCTCATTGATGGAGGC
>JBBMEG010000024.1:7370798-7408792 GCA_037832605.1 Cyclanthera cordifolia
CAACTCTACAACCATTCTTCCTTCAATCAAATGTAATGATTGTGTTGAGTTAAAATTCAATATTTTGCCAAAATAAGTAGAGTTCCAATGTTCCAATATATATAAATAATTCAGTGACAAGATGGTACAAATCAACTTCCATTGTTGTTGAATTAAAGAAGAAAAAAATCAATTATTTCAATTACCAAGTCAAATTCTCCCCTTTCTTCTAACTTTTAACCCAAAAGAAAATATATATAAATCAATTTCAATCAAAATAAAATAAAATAATTAAAGTGAGTTGGAGATTGGAGGTGTGATATCAAAAGTTTTGGCAAGTGTAGAAGTAAATTAGAAGCAAAGATTACTTTATTGTGTTGTGTTGTGTGTTTTGTTTGGTTAAAGCTTAATAATGTATTGTAGGCTTCAAGGTCCCAACTATACACCCCTCTTTTACAACTCAAATCTCCATGTCACCATTATTGATGCTTTGAAGCTTGTTATGTCAATTGCACCTCATAAAACCAATATCAACCTTTTAGAATTTCAAATCTTTATTTACTAAATGTAAAGTTTTGAAAATTATTTTGTGGGGGAGGAGTTTTGTTATTATTTTGTGTGAGATTTGGTTGATCGTTTTCTATGAAACTAATTGAACAGTTTGCCAAGTGACACTCGTCGTTATTGACTGGGTATGTGATTTTCTTGGATTTTCTTCTCGTTTTTTGGAAAACAAACAGAGAGACAGTTCTGTCTCATTCATTTGTTGAATCTGAGTATCATGTGATAGAAGTTGGTACTGGTTGAAATCTTTAATGACTTCTCTTTGCGTTAAACATTCTCAACCTATGCAATGTTTAGTAATAGTCAATCTACACTTCATATGACAAAGAATCAAGTGTTTCATGATCCGTACTATACATATCAAAGTCGAATGTCCTTTTGTTCACGATGAATTGCTATCTGAAAAAACAAGCTTGATATTCATTGACTAAACATGTAATTGAACTATATAAATAAGCCAATTTTGAATACAAAAGCTGATATTGCAATGTGTGGTTGAGAACATGTCATACATAATAATATTTTTTTTTTTTTTTTTTTGATACATTTATCCATATTGGGAGTTCATTAGGATACATATAAATCCAATAAAAAAAAAAAGAAAAAAAGGAAGTACTTGAAATTGTAATGTATTGGTAGTCAATAAAAATGGAGAGAAAGAGTAGTGGTGAAGCAATTAAATTAGTTGATGGCCCATAAAATTAAATGTATTTTTGAAGGCATTGGCTGCTGCTCATTTTAGGACCCCACCCTTTGAAATCTTCAACTTTGTTTGTCATTTGGAATTTGGTGATGCTGAAAGTTTATTAAATTTGTGGTTCAAACTACTTTATCTAATTTAATGAAAACTATATACTAAAAATTCCATTTTGGTATATAAATATTTATTCAATTATTACTTTTATTATTTGTTGTTTTTTCCTTTAATTGTCCCACTAGTGAAATAAGTTTGAAATTAATTATGATGATGAATATATATATATATATATATATATTTTTTTTTTAAATCAAAAACTTCTAAAAGAAGAGTAACGACATGTTTTAAAAAATTTAAATTTTAATTTATACAATTTAAAAAAATCTAGAATCTAGTTCTTATAATTTAAAATACTTAGAATTTAGTTATTATGAATACATAATCGTCCATAATTTTTAGTAAATTAAGTACTTTAAAATTATTTATTCATATATCAATTATGAAATTGTGACTCTTAACAAAAAAAAAAAAAATATCCACATAATGTCAGCATGAATAATAAGTTTTTACCTATTTATTTCGTTTATGATTATAATTAACAAAGACTATATATATAACAAAGACTATATATAAGTAATAATAAAAAAACACAAAACAAAACAAAGACTATATATATATATATATATATATATATATATATTATGCTTCATAAATCATGAGAATTAAATTTTAGTTTAACCTCATTTTTTTAATCATATAAACTAAATATAATTTTTGAAATCATATTAAATTATTTAAATTATCACATTATTTGAGCATTCCTATGATTGATGATGTATTTTACATTTTAAGCAAATAATAAACTTTATTTTGTCTAACAATATTGGAGAGATGATTAATTTTTTTTTATTTTTTAATCATGTATAGAATTGAAAATTTTGAGTCGTTTTTTTACTCAAATTTTAATTGAGCAATGTTGATTTTGACTCATACCTCTTAATTACACGTTAAAATAATATGCAATGAGTTAAGATTATAATTGTTGGTTGTTAATATTAATATTGTATTAAGAATAATTGGAGATTCCTAATTAAAACTTATTAAGGTGGGATCTAAAATTGGTACAACTTTTTTTTTTTTATGACGGGTGGCTTAGCTAGCAAGTCAACAACCCGATCACGAAAGGCTAAGAATATGTTGTGAAACATTAAAATCATCTCATGAAAATTGATATATGACTCTAACTTATTTAAGAGCAGTGATACTTATTGTGTAGAGTTAGTGATTTCTTTCGCCAATTTATACTAAAAAAAAAATGAATTCACATATTTTAAAATTTGTTATATATTTTTAATTACTTTGAAATAAGAACGCTAGACGTAACAAAAAGGAAGAAAAAAATTATTGACCTAAATTCTTTAAGGCCCAGGCCTGTATTAAATGCATATATATGGGCTGCCGTATATGGCTAAACAGGAAAAGAGGCCCAGATTTGTTGACATTTAAAATTGGATTGGGCCGAATAAAAAAAAATCAAAATCAGAAGTTCCATAAGTCAATACATTTCTTGTCCATACATTTTGACTTTTGAATGTGATTTTTTATTATTATGATTTATTTTGAAATGAATGTAACTTTTTGTTTGATTCATGTATTTTAAATATTTAAATTTAAGTCTTTTAATAATCTTATTACTATTTTACTTATCTTTTAAAATACTAATATATGTTTGCTACCATTCTAAAATTATTTTGATTGTTTAAATTATTAGGGTAAGTTTGAAATATAGGTAATTTGATTGGTGCGAGTTTTGGGCAGGATCAAAAAATGACTAAATATCTTCAATTTTTTATTTTAATTACAAATTGATTTATTTTTTAATTTTTTTAATTTTTTTTGATCCTTAATGATTTCATTTTAGTAAAAGAATAACATTTTTCAAGAATAACATAATATTTTTATTTCATATTTCGTATTTAAATTTATACTTCTATTAAAAATAAATTTAAATATATTTTTATTTTTGTTTGATATTTATATATTTCACTATGTTCAACTTTATATTGATTATGTTATTTTGTTTTTTTAAATATCAAATCTAATGATGCAATATTATTTTAAAAAACATAACCAATCCATTAGATCGATTTAATTCGGTTCGATTTCATTACTTTTTGTTTTTCTTTTTATCTTTAGTTTGGAGTCATAAGGGGAGGAGATATCTCCTCCCACCGTCTGACTCACAAGATTGGTCATCTCATCGTACACTAATTTTCTTTCTTTTTTTTTTTTTCTTCTTCTCTTTTTAACTCTTTTTAAGTTAATTCCTGTCAATGTGTATTTGCCTAACATGCACCAAGATTTAACATATTATTTTAATTAGATAATTCATAATTTCTTGTACTTGTCATAATAAATTTTATTGTAAAAATTCAATGATTTATATGCATATGAACTTTTTCTTTTTTTTTTTTATCTGATTGGGAGATTAAAAAAAAAAAAAAACTAAAACTAAAACTTTTTATGCAATTTTTCAACGATATAAGAAGTTAGGTCGACAAATTTGTAAGGTTAAGGCATAATAAATCGCGAAATTTCTATTTCCATGAAAAACCATCAAACAAAGACTTTACTTTAAAGTCGTCATTAAAGGAAGAAGATTTGAAGATCACCAATAAATCCCAAATTTGAAATATAAATTTGTATTGTGAATGAAAAAAAAAAGGGTAGCATTCAAAATCAGGTATCTTTGGTTATTAATATAGTAAGCTTTAACAGTGGATTGATTCAACTTAAAATTTTTTAGTATCAAAATCACATCATACGCTATCTTTTGATTCATCAAAATTCTTCTCTATTTGTTGCTTTTTCCTCTTTCGCCGATTTGAATTCTACTTTTTTTTCGTTCTTTTCCATATATTCTCAAATGGGGTTTCGTTCTTTACTGTTTTGATCTCTCCAACATCGACGATCTTTCTTATCTTGCAGTGAATTGCAGTTCCGAACGCTCCGATTCGATTTTCCGGTAAAGGGTTTGTCTCAATTTTAGTTAATTTTCGTTTGTTGATATGGCTTCTTCTCACAATACTCAGTCTGAAACTGCAAAAGTTGAGCAAATTCTTACTGAATTCTTTCATAAAACGTTACAAATTATACTTGAATCGAGGGCTCCTTGTATTTCATCGCGTAATTTTAGTGGTGAGCAAGTTTTATCTTCTCCATCTTCGTCTTCCTCGTCCTCTTCGAGCATGAGGCCGAGGGATAAGTGGTTTAATTTGGCACTGCGTGAATGCTCTGCAACGCTGGAGAATATTGATCTCTGGCGTCAAAGCTATCACGAACCCTTGGTCGTTGATGTTGTTTTGGTGCAGAGACAATTTGGTTTAGATTCTGTTACTGCTTCTCCTAGAAAAGATCTTGTTAGGAACTTGTCTTTGAAAGACAAATATCCATTCTCTTTCAGTTCTGATAAGGAAGAGATTGGATGTCAAACCAAGAGTGAGAAGGTTGTGGAAAGATGGATGGTGCATTATGAGAGTAGGAAGAATAGGGATAGTAATTCTGGTAGTAGAAGGTCGAGTAATAGTACTGCACAGACATATAAAAAAACCATTTTACTCTTAAGATCCTTGTATGCCTTTGTGAGACTTTTACCTGCTTATAAGGTTTTTCAAGATATTAGTTCATCTGGTCAAATTCACCCATTTACTCTTGCCCATCGTGTATCTTCCTTTGTCGAGCCTTTCACTCGGAGAGAAGAGGCTGAAATGCAGCGTTTTGTGTTCACTCCTGTGGATACTTCTTGTGGTAGACTCTGCCTTTCGGTGTTATACCGATCATGTCTCTCTGATATAAGCTCTGAACCATCCACTCCTATGTCTCCTCAAGTTATTCCTGAATATGTTGGGAGCCCAATGGCAGATCCGATGAAAAGGTTTCCATCACTCCCTGTAACGATAGATCCGTCTCATGGATCTCCATCGTCTTTGCCATTCTCAAGACGGCATAGTTGGAGTTATGACCGATTTAGACCCTCCCCCCCTTTAATCTCTTTTTCACCTTCGCCTACACATTCAGAGTCTCATGCTTTGATTTCAAATCCAGCCTTTTGCCATTTGCCTCCTTCAAGCTTGCCTTCACATCAGCCTGAAATGGTTATGGGAAATAAAGATAATATGAGTTATGATGAATACTATCCTTCCCCTGGATTTTCTCACTCACCCTCACTGTCACCACCGATTGGCATTCCCGTAAAGCGATTACCAAATGGCCTATTGCAATCTGAAAGTGCCCCTCAGAGTGCACCCATAGCAAAGTTTCCTCATTCCCCTGCATTGTTAAGCAAACCAAATTTACCCCCATCCCCTCCCCTTAAAGCTTCGGGACCAGGTGTTTCTAGAATCCAAAGAGATAGTGGTCCATTGCAGCCTGGCTATGCAATTGGAAAGGTATATTTCTTCTTATCGTTATTTCTTTTTGTGCTATGCTCAATGTCTTGATTGGTTTTTTTTTATCTTCTTCAGTCATTTTCTCTCGGAAGAGATGAAAGTCGAAGAATTTCAGGCTGGAGGGTATCATCCAATAACTCACCCATTTCAAGAAGCTCCAGTAGATCTTTTCCAGATGATATAGATGATCCAGAGTTTCCATGCCCCTTTGATGTGGATGATGATCCAGATAGAGGTAGCAGGTAATGTTAGATGACTGTATGCATTCATCTCTTTCTGTGATGATAATAACTAAATATGCACACATGTTCTAATTGAATATATTTTCCTGCTTATGCTTGATCATTATTTGAAGGTAGAAATTTTAATAGCAACACTATGAGATCTGGGCGAATTTCTGTACTTTAATCACTAGTTGCTTTAGCTCAGTAGACCAAGTTACACCTTGATTAGTTCCTTTATTAAAAAATTTACAAGAAACAGAACTCTTTATTTTCATAGATAGTTAAAAGATGATGAAACTTTTGAGTTTTAGGTTTCCGAGATTCAGATTAAATTTAGAAAGCTTATAATGCGGAGGGATGAATTGTACAGATCTAAAGACCCCTTTTCTAGTTAGGACATAAATCACGAGTTTTGCGAGTCTGCTTTCAGTTCTCCTTACCAGTAGAAAATTAGCAAAGTCGAAAATAGCATCTTGCACCTCAGAGCTTTTATTCGTTTCCTGTTTTGAGTGTATATGTTGTTTGGTTTGGTTTTTTTCTAAACAAGAAACAAAACCTTTCTCATTGATGAATGGAAAAAAAAAAAGAAAGAAAGAAAGATCAAGGACTCAACCCCCATAAGGAAGAGAAAGAAATAAGAAGATTTAGTCTTGGCCAAATCAAACCTATCTCTAAAAGTTGTCTTCGAGTATCCTCTCATTGCGTTATGCACCAAGAACTTAAAAGTTCATCCATGCACATCATCTAGTCTACTTGTTGACGATTTGTCATTTCACTGTGAGGGACACCTCATCATTGAAGCCCATCTAGTTTCTTAGAACCAATACAAATGGGTTGAAAAGCAAACCTTCCATGAATCTACATTAACATATGCTTAACAGAACCAACATACTTTAGTGAAGGTATGAGCAACATTGAAATTTTTGGTGCTCTAGATAAGGAAGTACTTGGTTTAAACCAACTACCCTTTGATGAAAATAGCTTATAAGTTTTGAACAAAAGCTTATTTCCTTGCTTCAAAATGTTCAAATCACTATGCACTCTATAAGGAATACTGGCCCAGTTAAGCGATGCTGGTAATGGAAGTAACTCTAGACTGAAAACCAAAGACGTGAGAACAGTATGGATTTAAAGCTTTTGATGAGAGAAATATAGATTTTTTTTTTTCATTTAGAATATGGTTATTGAGTTATATTTGTTGAAGTATTGCTATATGATTAAATTTACCGCACCCTGACAACTTTAAGCTTAAACTTTTGAGTTCAACAGTGATTTAATATGGTATAGAGTAGGAGCTCTTGTTTTTTAGTCGATAATCTTAATCCTCTAGTTTTTTAGTCCGATAATCTTAATCTCTGGGTCTTTTCGTCACTTAATTGGTTTAGTTAGTGGGCTTGCATTCTCTTTAATCCAAGGGTCATATTCTCTTCTATAAGCAAGTTTATTTTATTTTTATTCTATTTATTTCTTTTATTTTTTTAATAGTAATCAACAACTTTTGGTTAGTTCATGGAAAATGACTTTCCTTGGAAATCCTATCTCGATCTTGGAACATTAATTTCTTCTTCCTTCTCAATGGTAGACATGTGGGTTAAGATTAGGGCTGACGGCTGTTTAGGGGCTTAGCCAAGGAGACCCGACCCCTCTTCCTTCTAGTAGTGGATATCCTCTTCAGGTTGGTGTTTAGATATTGGTAAGCTGATGTGTTGTAAAAAGTACTTGTTGGGCAAATGATTTTGGCATGGCTCTCCCTCAATTCGTTTGAGGGTTCTACTTGAAACTCTTGGAAAGCTATCTCTGTCATTCTATTTTATTTTTTTGTCCTATTTCATGAATGCTTGGTCGGGATTTTTGTTCAAGAGAGAATGGATTCTCGGTCTCGGTTTTCAAATCCTTTTGTGGAATTTTTTATGTAGTTCTTTCTTCCAGTCTTTGCGACTCCTCTTTTCATTTAGAAGCCCATATATATGTATCTGGAAGGTTGAAATTCCATATAAGGAGAAAGATGTTGCCTAGAAAGTCTTGTAGGGAAAAGTCCACACTTTTGGATTGTGTTCAGAGATGGTCTTTGTCAAGGCCTCGGTATCCCAAATGTATGTACGAAGGAAAAATTGGAAGGGAAATATTGCATGGGTGGGGACCACCAGTAGTTAAAAATGGCTGAATAGGTTAAGTAAGGGGGTTAGAAAGAGGGGTGTAAATTTTGGACATTTTGGAGTATTTGTGGAAATTCTCATCTGAGAAATTAGGGAGCAGAGGAGCTCTAGAACTTCTATATCTGTTTTTCTCTTGTTGCTGAATACATGAAGGTCATTACGAGTTCTTGGTAATGCTTTTTGGACTCCAAAATGCCCTAACGACCTTTCAAGTCATCATGAATGAAGTGTTACGTCCACATCTTTAGAAGTTTGCTCGTCTTTTTTTAGTGATATTTTGGTCTATAGTAAATCGATGCAGGAAGACATTGTTCATATAAGAGTTATTCGAATTTCTTTGATAGCTAGATGTTGTAGAGTCGAATTGTTTTCCCGTGAAAATAATAGAAATTTTTATAAGCTAATTCAGACCTGCGACACTCACAGATATATAATAAAAATGGAAATACCATTACTATCTTGAAAAATGTAAGCAACAGTCCACAACCTGAAAGACTTGAAATGACTTCCGAGGACGTATAAACTATTCTTGATTGTTCAAAAACATGTTTTTGGAGCTTAAAGAAGCGAGCCTGACTGTTAGACGTGCGTTTTCATTTGCTTGCATTTTCTAATTGGTATTTCCTTCATGTATGCATCATATCCAATAAAATGCCTATAATGTATTCCAATTTCTCTTCCATATCCTAATATGGCTTTTTGAATCTGTTTTCTAAATCTCTCCCAGACCAGAGTCCTTCGACCCGAAAGGAAATCTATGCGAGATGTTGGAACCGGGCGGATTTTTTCCGATCCGGAAATCTCAAGACGCTGCTGTGGGAGCCCTAGTACGTATGCTGCAAAAAGCTCTACCACTTCGCCAAGATTTCACAACTTCAGGCACCAATCTCTCACGACCACCTACACCCGATTCCCCAAGCAGAAATATCCAAAAGCCATCGGCTTCAAAGGGTCGCCACGCTGCTTCATCTAGTATCACAGCCTCCGGTCTTTTCGTGCCTAAAACTACAGCTGATGCATTGGAAGAACTACAGAGCTACAGAGATATGAAAAATTTGCTGCTCAGGCAAGCTGGAAAATCTCACACATGATCTCTAAAATATGATCTGCAGTAGGAAACTTATTATCTCATGAAGTTGGTACAATCTATGTGAATATTTTTAATGATACATGTACAGTAATTTCCCTTTCCAAGTTGCAGGTTGTGGAGCTTGCAAGTACATTGGCTGAGTTTCATATTTCTTCATGTGTACATATTTTATATATCTGGGGATACTAAGCATCAAGCATATGTGCTATAAATTTTAGCATATGACCTTGGACACTTATTATCAACTCTGTAAATAATATAAATCCAGACTTGCTATAATAGTTGACCTGTTTATTCTGCTGATCTCTGGAAAATTGAAGCTAGTTTTCTCTTTTCTAACAATGGAGAATCGGAGCTTAGCCGCTCCTCATATCCGAGGGTACTCGTGCCCGTCACAAGACCGAATCTGGTTGAAGCTAATTTGATCGGTTTGTTTTATGCTCTTGAAGTCAACCAGAGTCGGAGGACTTGCAAGTAATTAAATAGGTTTAGCTATTGTTCTGGTTGACAAATATGTTAGCCTCATTTTGTTTATTTTGAAAATTTTTATTCCAGTTTTACTAAGGTGTTGAAACCAACATTATAAATGTTTGGTTATAAATGTTGATATTAACTAAAATCTAGGTGCCAATTTTTTTTTTTTTTTATGAAACTATCAATACATATTTTTGCAAAACTATCATAAATTAAAGTTTCATATTGTTATTGATATTATATTCACTTTTGTAATATAATTTTATTTTATTTTATTTATTCATGTTTCTTTTTAACTCTTGCTTGGATATAATAAAATATTTAGTTCAATGGTATTATGATTAATTTTACCTAAAATCACTTAAGTTTTGGGTAAAACTCTCGTACATCTTGGGTATGTGACACATTAGATGTCGCACAAATTTAACAACTTTTTAATATTTTGTTTTTAAGCTAAATTTATGTGGTACCTAACGTGTCACGTAGCCAAAATGTAGGACTCTCCTACACGTTTAGGAGAGTTTTACGCTTAAGTTAAAAATTTTGAATTAATTGATGCATTTTAACCTAATTTAATATGATATTGTCGTTAAATAGTTTACTCACCAACAATTTACCTTAATCTATCCTAAAATAATTTAACACCAATGTACTTTGAAAATTGTTATTAACAAAAAAAAGCTAAATAATAAAAAGGTAAAATATTTAATTTTTTATTTGAACTAAAAAAGAGAATGACTTAAAAGAAAGGTGAAGCAATCACCACTTTTGTATCACACGTTATAATCATTTGCTAATCAAAACAATAAGAGAGTCAAAATTAGATTCTATTTATAAAAATAAAAACCATACGATAACTGATTATATTGCTAAGGTTGACATTACTATAATATTTAAGTTTCACTCTGACATAATTAAATATAATATCCATTTTAAAAGGAAAATAAAATGTTAATTAGTTACAAACTGTTTCATGCATTATAAGAATATGCATAATATTATTGTACTTGAACCTATGTAATTACACAAGATCCTAATCAATATGCTAAGAATCATTCTTATCATTACAATAATTTATTTTCATAATTAAAAGATTATAATTTGGAATTTAATTCCTTAAATTATAGTTCAACTTCACATGGTGATACTAGATTTAATCATAACCATTTAGTTTTCTAAAACTAGCTCGAATTATCTTATTAATACTTTCAACACTCTTCACTTTTTCAATATGAGGTAATGATTTGCTACCCCACAAAAAAAAAAAAAAAAAAAAAAAAAATTGAAACTTGAACCCATTGATTTCCTCACAAACTACTATGAAACCAGTGTACAACCAAACAATGAATTTGTTGAATTCAGCCAACCAAATTCTTGCCTTTTCCCTTTCAAAAAACTCCTCCAAGATGAAAGCTTTTTGAAATATGGTGATCAAATGGAGATTTGCAACAACATTTTAAAGGGAATTCAAGCAGAGCTAACGGAAGAAGAAAGCTTATGAGATCTATTACAGCTCAATGACATTAGTGAACATCGAAAGACCATGAGGTCACAAGTTTGAATCCCCACCCCCAATTGTTGTAATCTAAAAAAAAACAGATCTATTACTAGCCGCAGCTGAAGCAGTTGAATCTCAAAACTAACCCCTTCTTTCAAACCAGTATTTAGTGAATAAGTTCTCTTCAAAACTACCTTCAAACAAGCTTTTGACTACAATTATTACTAATCATTATTTTTAAATACTCAAAATAAATTCTCATTCTAATTACTCTTTAAAACTATATCAAAACAAACTTTTGACTGCAATCAGTACTAATATTACTTCTATAAATACTCAAAATAAATCATTCTAAATACATACATATCCCAAACTATTGAATATACAAAAAAAAAACAATAATAAGTAAAAATTAAACAATAATATATACTTTTGATATACGTAAATATTTGGATCAACTTATACGTACCTCAACTATTTTTATAGAACAAACAGACCCTACAACATTATTTTTATCAAATCAATAATATTAATGATTATCATAATAATAGTAACCACTTTGTGCACAATCTACGCTATTTATTCACTCTTCCACATTGAGGTTCTCACTGAATAGAAAAATTGGGGTAAAGTTGACATTTAACAAGATATTAGCAAATGAAAGGTAGAAGAAAATTAGCAAGGGCACCTTAAATAGGATTTAATAAGAGGGTAATGGTAAAGCCATCTTAAAAATATCTATTGCTAATTATTAGGTAAATTACTAATAGAGAATGACTTCTTCTTTCTTTTCCTTTGGAAGGAACAATGTTCAGCATTATCACCTTCCACCTTGTGAAGTTGGCTTCCCAATTTCCAATGAAGTGAACATGAAATTCCCAGAAAAAATAGCTTCTTTGTCTGTCAGTTCAAATGCAGAATTTGTCAGTCAGAAATTACATGAAATTTTCAGGTTAAGAATCTGCTTGGGTATGTTTGGTGCTGTGTGAAGGGATTGAAAGTAATCTCTTCTCATTGTTTGGTCCACCAAATTCCATTACATCAATCACTAATTTATTTTTACTTCTCTTCATTTATCCCTTCCCATGGTAGCTAAACATGTCAAATGATAAACCTACCACATTTCAACAGATAAAAACTTCTGCACGTGATGTGTGATGTAACAAATTAATAGCTCTTGTAAATTTTTTTTTTATTATTATTATGTGTATATCTTAAGCACATCTCAAACTGCTATCACGTGACAAACAAACTAACCATACAAAAAAATCTGAAAATTTTTATTTTGTAGATAGCTGGTTACCATAGATTGAACATATAATCTTTAGATTTTCAAAGCCCTCTTAATCACTACGTCAACCTAGGATGGTATTTGTAATTCGAATTTGAATGGTTAATTATTTTAGTTAGTAGATAGTCGTTTACCTAATATGTTGGTTGTAGATTAACCCATTAGTCCCTTATTTTTATTTATTTTTAAATAAGCAAGACTCAGAGCTCGCCCCACAACATATTTAGAGACACCCCAACAGTTTCAAGGCCGACCAAGGAGACAACAAGGAATTTTACAATTACTAAGCTCACTCATGAGTTTCGAATTTGAGACCTCTCTTGAAGACCCCAACCTTCTACTAATGAAGTCTCTTGGGAACATTAGTTCCCTCATTTTTTTTGTTATTGGCTAACTTCTTTTAGAATATAAAGCATCCTTTTGAGGATTCTTGGAGATTTCTCCTTTGATACTTGGTTTCATCCTCATGTATTGAGATTCAAGAATAGAAAATGAAGTGCAAAAGACCCATCAAGCAATAAGAAACATTTTCTTCTGTTTTCACAAATAGGAGATCGGGACACTAACTCAGAACTATGAACAAAGATGTAGATCAACTGCCCTATTGATTTGAGGTTGAATCAAACAAATCTCCCCATCATTCTTTTGTCGTTAACTATGAACAAGGAAGACGACCCAAAAGAAAAATACAACGGACTCTGGGCCACTGTGAAAGTATAGGACACTAAACATCTGTGCTTTTCAATATTTACCCCAATCCATAAGCTTAAACTTCTTGGTTGGTTGGTGGTTTAACGTAATTTAACATGGTATCAAAGTGGGAGGTTTTGAGTTCGAATCCTTGCTAAGCCGTTTTCCTCCTCAATTAAAATTAAATAGCATTGGTAGAACATTTCTCAAATTTCTAAGTCCACAAGTGAATGAGAGTATTGGTTGATACAATTAAATTTATCCCAACTCATAAGTTTAACCTTTTGGGTTGATAGGTAGTTTAACATAGTTAAACACATACAGACTTGCCGAAGGTAAAGCTATAAAAAACAGTTAGGCCAACTTTACGGTTTATATAACTATGATAGAATGGTCTAGTGAACAAGAAGACCTTAAGGTGGTGTTTGGGTCACCATTAACGAGGGGGAGAATGGGAGGGAGAATAATTCCTGGTGTTTGGGTCACCGAGAATCATTTCCCCCATAATCACGTTTCCCCAAAATCACTTTTTATTCTCCTTCTAACTACTTTCTATTCTTCCCATAACAACTTTTTATTCTTCCCATAACTATTTTTCACTCACATCATACTCATTATTTTATTTTTCTCATTATCATTCTTTTCATCCCAAACACAATTAATCATTCTCCCCCTAATTCTCATTCTTCTCATAATCATTCTCATTCCCTTTTTTCCAAACACACTCTAAGTAATTAAGAGGTGATGGGTTCAAATCCATGATGGACATCTACTTAGTAATTAATTTACCACGTGTTTCCTTGACATCACAAATGTTGTAAAGTCAGGCATGTCAATAGTTGAAGTGCACCAGTTTAACAGTCACAAATATTAAAAAAAAAGTGTTACTAAGAGAAAAGAGGTTATCTATGAAATAAACAATCTTTACATTTTCTAAAAAAAAAAAATCTTTCGATTGCAAAACAAAACATCATATTTAACAAAACCATAGAGCAGCTACAGAAAATATATGTGCAAGTGAGTGCATGTGTTTACAAAGAATAAAACTGTAATCTACCTGTCATGGACAAGCAACTAACTTCACGACGAGTATACCGAGCCATTGCCTGCGTTTACATTAAAAAAGCAAGTTATTTATATCTAACAATCATTTATCCATAATGGTAAATAATATGATGTATCAATTAAAAACAGATATCGGCTTTGACTCCAAATATACACTTATGAGACGGAATAATCTCAAACGTTGATGTTTCCTTAGAATCAAGGTCACATCATGCAGAACTAATCATGACTGCCAGAAGACTTACCTGCACTGCTCGTATTGCTGCAGCATCATTTGGCAATGATGATCCGTCTCCAGAATATATATTCCTGTAAAATGCGACAATCAAATACTGGAAAGAAGAGTACAAAAAATGACTGCCAACATGTTTCCGGTGAGAGGTTTCCGGGCTAGGAGAAACATCTGGATAACTATATAAAACTCAAAACATTTTATTAGTTGATATAACTAAATATACTCAAATCCATCGGTTTGAACTGAAGTGATTGGTGAATTAACGTAATTTAAAATGATATCAAAGTAGAAGGTCTTCTTTTTAAGCTTTTGCTAAGTTATTTCATTTTCAATTAAAATTAGCTTCCACTTGTTGAAAAATTTTCAAATTTCCAAGCCCACAAGTGAGAAAACAATGTTGGTTGATGTAATTTTTTTTTTTTGGAAACCGTGAAATCAAAGCTTTACTTCAATATACGTGGGATAACCAGGGACGTTCTTGAACTAGGCACTAGAAGACATCGAAGGAATGGAGATACAGGAGGTGTCTACAAATTATGTCTTAGGTGAGTTTCAAACTTGGAACCTTGAGAGGGACACACCTCCAAAACCCAAGCATAAGACAACCGCGCTGCCCCTTGGGACAATGTTAGTTGATGTAATTATAATTACCACAACTCGTCAACTTAAGTTTCATTGATAATTTAACACAATTCATCACTTTTTCCATTAAAAAAAGCTAGAACTCTAAAAGTGCATTAAAAAGATGATGTTGCATAAAACTTCAATTCAAAGGTTCCGACCATCAAAATGTGAAGATAGTCTTACTTCCATATTACGTTCTGCAGCTCATCTTGTCCTGCTTCTGGAAGCATGGCAGAATCGTAAGCAATAATATTTCCATAGAAGGTTTTTTCCAAGTCTTTCATCCAACGAATCAAAAGCAAATTGACCTGCCAGTGAAAAATAATGTAACATACATTCTTTTAATGCAAAATCTATTTCAAGGTACTATGTATTCTTGCGCAGTCTACAATATAAATTTATGCTACTAAGAAGGTTCCATTCCTACAGACCTCAATATTGTTTTACAAATAATATGAACTCAAGTAAGGTATAAAGAAAACTAAACATCAGTTTTAATGCCGGAGGAAAATATTAAGATCAAAACTATACATGATCTCAACGAGTGCCATCATCTCGAGAAGAAAATAATTGATAGATAAAAGAAAACCAATCACAACAAATCACATTGAAGATATTTAGAATAATGGAAATACAAGAAGTAAAATAGAACTCGACAATATCAAGCTCAGTAGATCTTGTGTTTAGAGGCGTAGAGATGTGTGTAGTTGGATTCCTAGTTCAGCTGAAGGCTTCGCTATCTGATTAATTGTTCTTCTTTATTGGGAGATCCAGTCCTTACCTCTTCTTGAAAAGTGAAAATTTTGAAAAAGGTTTAATTTTCCCTTGGCAGGTTATTTGATGACAAGATTAATATCTAGATAGGGTCTTGAGAGTTCCCTCCTTAATGGACCAACGTGTTGCATCTTATATAGAAGGGCAATGGAGGATTTTTATCATCTTCTTTAGTGTTGTAAAATCGCTCAGAGGTATGGAGCATGTTTATCGACGAGCTATTCTCAGCATGAGGATGTCTTATAGAGTTATTTAACAATTACCGTCTTAATCTTTTGAGATGATGATATTTTAAAGTTTTGATTATAGTCATCTCACAGGTTCTTCGTAGACATCTTAGAAAACCTAGATTGATGAATTACAAAGAGTGCATACACATATTGACATAACATAACCAATAGAAGCATAAAGATTTTAATGAAATTAATTGCAAGGAAAATCATAGATTAAATGTGAGAGTTGGTTGCAAACCCCAGCTTTATACACTCTTAGCTCCAAGTCGTGATTGTAAATTTCATACACATATTGACCTCGTTCAACACCTTCCTTTCCTTCTTCTTTCAAGCGTCGCAGGAAAAGCCACATATGAAGGACAAGCAGAGAAAACGTCGTTTTAAATGTTTTCTCCAAATTGAACACTGCACATTGAGAAGAACACGAATACCACGCAAATTTCAAGCTGTTGTTGTTAGATGTGAAAATAAAATAGTCACAAGTATGCTAATAATTTAATTTAGGCAGACAACAAAATAATACGGGGCGTTTGTTCCAAGGTTTTATGGAACTATTATAAATGAACTTTTATAATCACTCCTCAAACGAACTCATCCAAACGAGCTATTACTACAATTTCTTCTTCAAAATAACTTCTCATTTCTAATCACTCAAAAATAACCCCTCCTGCAGTTATTCATCCAAACACTACCGTAACTAATTGTAGATCCATTTGACACAGTAAAGAGTTTAGGTCTTATTTAGGATCCTAAGGAAAGGAAAAATAATTCAGATATAGGTACCCAGCTTGGGATAATATTTCTTGGAAGAAAGCTTATTTATAGCTGTAGTACTCTAAATAGGTTCTATTTCCATATAATAATCTAAATCAGGTAAACGGCTAGATGAAACATGGGTCAACACCCAGCTATTGTATGCAGAGCATTAGACCACCTATTTAAGACTTGGCTCAAGCTAGTGAATGAATGATCCCATTTCTAGCTTCCTGAATTGTCTTGGAAACTTTTTCTTTTAATATCCGTGAGTGGTCACGTGTGACAACCCGTCCGACTCTACAATATTTAGATGTCAAGGACACTTAGACACCCATAGGAAATAAATTCCTACGTAGGTGGCTGTAGTAGAATGAACCTATAACTTTTTGTTTTCTCAAAACCCTCTTGGGAATAGTCGAAGTGCGCATAATTGTCTTGCATAGGATAATATTTGTTCACGAGCCTCTGTGCGAAGGGAGGGGTAGGAGAATTGAGCAAAGAGAGGCAGAAAGAATTACCATCATATATGGCAGGATTTTTGTCAACTTGCGAAACAATTCGTCGGTATATTACATTTGCTGCTCGAATATGCGTGCCTTGTTTACTATAAAACAACATCATCTTGAGAAAAAGACGCTTAATGCCCACATACTCTGGTTCATCCATTCTCAATGGTGAATCCTTGGCCAAAGCTAGGGAACAAGGCTTTGACAAAAACAATTTATTCAAATGAACCTGTTTAAAAACAAATAATTCACTTTAAATTGCAGGTTAACCAAGCTGCATCGACTAACCATGCAAGTTAAGCACATGAATGCTAGCTAAACTCCATTTCTGCATAAGATGCTTGAAGAAAAAGGGACTTGCATATAAATGAATATACCTCTTACTATTTGCATTGTTCTCCAACCATTAGAAAAAGTAAACCAATACACTAAGAAGCACGAATACAAACATGAAATATGAATACAACATGACACGACATGGACATCACGATACACGACATGGCATGACATGGACATTACGATACACCAGATGCATTATTTTTTAAATTATTATTATATAATATTATTTACCGGCGGTGTATACAAAGGGCAGAGACGTGGTCAACAATTAAAGATTGAACCTAAGATAGTTTAGTTTTTTTGATTACTACGAAAATTAATTAAAACAAACAAATTTAAGAAGATTTAATTCACATTTGAATTGTAGCGGCATATTATATGAGTGCATTTAAATGTAACCAAATCTTGTAACGCCCGAATTTCCGACGGGTACATGAATGAATCAAGTCCACATCTGAATAATAGGGATCCTTGGGAAAGGCTTAAAAGAAATGATATGCACTACCTATACCAACAAGATGCACCTTACTCTTCGGTGGCTCAATCAAAGGAACTTTGTAGTTAAGCGTGCTAAGCTTGGAGTAATCCTTGGTTGGGTGAACTCCAAGGAATTTTCCTAAGATGCATGTGAGCGAGGACAAAAACATGTTGAAATGACCCGTGTTGGTCAGAGGGGATAGTCTTCATTCTTAGAATAGCTTTAAGGTTAGTTAATGTGACCGGTCGTAAGAGTTGTAGGGGAATGCCAGGCTCAAAGGGGTCACATCCGGATTCCAAGACCTCATCAAAATCCTGGACCACGGGCGTTACAAATGGTATCAGAGCGATACCTCTCCCAATAAGATGTGGTTCGAGGACGAACCAAAGCGAAAGCTGGTGGACATGTAACGCCCGAGTTTTCGAGGGGTACATGAATGAATCGAGTCCACATATGAATAAGAGAGATCCTTGGAAAATGCTTGAAAAAATTGATGCACTACTTATACCAACAAGGTGCACCTTTCTTTTCATTGACTCAATCAAAGAACTTCATAGCTAAGCATGCTTAGCTTGGAGTAGTCCTTGGTTGAGTGACCTCCAAAGAATTTCCTAAGATGCATGTGAGTGAGGACAACAACATGTTGAAAGGACTTGTGTTGGTCTGTGGGGATAATCTTCATTCTTTTAAGCACTTTAAGGTTAATTAACGTGGTCAGGTCGTAGGGAATGTAGGGGAATACCGGGCCCAAAGGGGCCACATCAAGATTCCAAGATCTCATCCAAATCATGGACCACGAGCGTTACAAATGGTAGTTGAGCGATACCTCTCCTAGTAAGATGTGGTTAGAGGACGAACCAAAGTGGAAGTTCGTGGGCATGTAACGCCCGGGTTTCCGAGGGCTACATGAATTAATTGAGTCCACATCTGAATATGAGGGATCTTTGGGAAATGCTTAAAAAAATTGATATGCACTACCTATACCAACGAGGTGCACCTTCCTTTTCAGTGGCTCAATCAAAGGAACTTCATAGTTAAGCATGCTTAACTTGGAGTAGTCCTTGGTTGGGTGACCTCCAATGAATTATCCAAGGATGCATATGAGTGAGGACAAAAGCATGCTGAAAGAACTCATGTTGATCTGTGGGGATAGTCTTCATTCTTAGATGCACTTTAACGTTAGTTAACGTGGCCGGGTTATAGGCCATGTGAGGGAATGTCGGGCCCAAAGGGGCCACATCCAGATTCCAAAACCTCATCCAAATCCTGGACCACGGGCATTACTAAACCTCGTTATCTTTTAAATGTCTACCAAAAACCCACACAACAAAGTTCATTAAAAAAAAAAAAAAACATAACAATCCCAAAATACTTTATTTTTCATTTTCCCACCTTTCCTTCCTCCACATTCTACTTTCTCTCTTTCTTTCCCTTTTCCATTTCTATCCATCAACCTTCGATGGATGTCATCATCAGCTGCTTCCACCAATATATCCTCGTGCTATCAACTACTTGAAAGGTGTAAGTTTAAAAAGGTGAATCTATCAAAGGTTCTAGGTGTGTCCAAAACAATAAAATGGGGGACACTCAAGTTCGCATATCAAACACGTGTCTATATAGTGTTATTCACGAATCAGGTTCAACACAAAACTTTATAAAAATAAAATAAAACTCTGCTTTTCCTAAGATACATGTTAAGATGATCTTGAGGATTGAATAGAGAACGATCAACTTGAAGTTTTGCACTTCAAACCACCAAAAATTGTCATAATTTAGAACAATAAAACCTTAAATTGCCAAAACAAAAGTTATAAAAACTATCAAGGAATATGATAACTGATTCATGGTGACAAATGATAGGAAAACAACAGTTTTATTCAAAAACCTGCCAGCCCATTATGATTAAAACACACACAAATTTCTAACCCAACAAAACTAGATTAAGTTGCTGAAATAATGATAAAATCACAAACTAATGCAGAAACTAACAGTAACCCACAAATTTGATTGAGGAACAACGAGTATCAGAAATATGTAATGAAGCTTAAAATTAGTGGCAGAAATACACACCGCTTGCCCGTCGGATACACCCTTCCCCGAATGATCGATTTTGGGTGCAGCAGCGGCTGCGACTTTGGCGTAGCTTCGATGATGACAAACATGGAGATCTGTACTGAATTTGAAGTTGCTTTCGGCTCCAATCCTCGAGAGATGACGGGTGGCTCTGCTCCACTTGCCCAACATTGCTACACCTACAGTTGCAGTCCTTTGGGGTTTTGGGTTCGGAAAATTGGGTTTCATATGATGTATTTAAGTTTATTTGTTTTTTTTTTTATTATTAAAATCTTCCGTTTTCAGTTTATTAATATTAATTCAAACTCGTCTTTGCTAAAATGAAATTAACTCGATTATTATCCTAAAATGAAAATATGAAAATCGTGCTATTATAAACTAGTATTTATAATCACTCTCTAAAAAACTATTCTTACCGTTTTCTTATTTCTAATCACTCAAAATAACTCTTCATTTATAATAAGTCTAAATAACCACTCTGCAATTTTACAAACAAACATTTCATGTTGGGGTGTTGATCGTGACACCTTATATGCCTGAGTAACTTGTAGGTTTAGGGTTCAATTCCACTTCTTCAAGTGAATAAACAAAAAGTTTCATGAACTAAACTAACACCAAATAGTGAAACTATTGTGTCACTTGTCACATTCGTACTTTAGTGGCAGCGGAATGACGACTGTGCGGCACTTGCTCTAACCCGATGAACAAGTCAGCCGAACCAAAATGACAGAACGGGTGGCACAACAGGTGCAACCTCTATCACGGGTGTCGCGAACATACTTTCGAAAAAGAGAGAGAGAGTTTTAAAAATGCTTTTGTCTTTGAAAGGTACATGACATATATAGTAAGAAACATAACAACGATTGCATTTATCATATAATAACTTGGTATGAATGAATCTTCGAGAAGTCGTACCCCATTTTGGCACATAAATGACGCGGTACTCTTGCATATAAAAATGACGAGAAGTCAGTCCTTATAATAAAATGAAGGAAATATCCCAACACGTAACAATGACAAAATAATACAAATGCATGATAAAATGGGGTTGAACGGGCATGCGACCGTGTGCAACATGCACTGGACAAGCATGACCGTCACACCACTCGCCATTTTGGTATATTGTTGATTATTACAAAGCCAATTACATTCATTTGGTTATAGAGATGTCCACAGGGCGGACCGGGAAATGACTTCCATATCCCCATCCCGGCCACCAAAACCAATTGTCGTTCCCGTGAAATTCACAATTTATTTTTGTTGGGAATGGGGCAGGGATTCCTGCGAAAATTAGCGGGGATCGGTTCCTCGAGATAATTTTTTTGAGTAATTAAATTTTAACTTGTACCAATACTTTTTAAATAATGATTTCAATGATTTGAATTTTCATTGTATGTATACATTAATTTTCATATAGATATTTAATTATTAAATAAAATATTATTTAAATATATATTTATAAAAAATCAAATTTGAAACTAAATATTAAATTAGTATAAAAGAGAAAAAAGAGAAATGAATGGTTAGAAATAAAATGAAAATGGGGCGGGATCGGATAAACCTGTCCCATTTACCTTGCGAGAAATTGTCTTTCTCTACTCACTCCCCAATTCTATTTAGTGGTTTATTTATTTATTTATTATTTTTTTCACTTTCACTTCACACATAGACCTAAAGCTGGTAAGTCACAAAATCTAAAAAAAAAAAAAAAAAAAAAATATAGTCACGACCCCTAAAAATAAATTATACATATTATTTTGGAGCGAAAATATCCTAAAATTTCAAGAATATAGCCAAAAATAAAATATTTTGGCGGGAAGATCATCTCTTTCACTCGCGACTTCCAGATCCTCTGCAACTTTCAGGCTTGCACAAGCCGCTAATTCGATTATAATATAGAGGAACACAACTACAATCGCCGACGTACATCGGAACTTCGTTTAACGGGATGACACGAGACGGCGTACAATTCGAAGCGGCGAAACGATCTTATCGGAATGCTAAGGATGAGGGGAATCGGCACGAGGAGGCTAGATGGGCAAATGTAATCGGAAACATCTTGAAGAACAGAGGAGAGTACGTGAAAGCCCTTAAGTGGTTTCGCATTGATTACGATGTGTCGGTTAAGTACTTACCTCAGAAGCATATGCTCGCAACGTGCCAGTCCCTAGGCGAAGTCTATCTCAGGCTCGAACACTTCAAAGATGCTTTAATTTATCAGGTGAGAGTTTGATTGTGGATCTTATGTGTATGTGCTTAGGAATGTAGAGAGTTTAAAATTAGGTTTGGGTTTTTATGAAGTACTATTATGAAATGGAACTAGAATGGAAACATGTGAAATTGTTTGTTGTAAGGGTTTAGGGTTTCATATTTGTTATTCATGTGTTAGAGCTGTACTATAACGTTGTTCTCTGGGGCACTATAAGAAGCGGGGAGATAAGGTAATATTTTTGTAATTCACGTTGCCAAATTGATAATAAGCATATGAATTGTTGGATGTGGATATGGTTTAGTAGTTTTGTTTTTACAGCAGGCATCCAGTCGAGGATCCTCTGTTGAAAATGTGAGGAGACCTAGTATTTATAAGATATACGTGCTACTCCACTCTACTAATTGGTTTTGAGATGAAATCTTATATTGTCTCATACCCATACTCTTGAAAGGGACAGTTTTCGATTAAATTCAATGAATTGTTTGGATTCTTTATAAATGTACAGGTAAACTGACTCTAAAGTTAACAACATGACATAGCTCGTTTTGTTTCTTGTTCAAGAAAAAGAGAGTAAAAAGATGTAGTTTTATTTTTACTCTCCTGCTTTATAATTATTGTAAGTTTCATTTCTTAGTCTTATTCTGGTAGCTCCACTTGGCTCAGCCGACTCATGTTCAAATTAAGTGATTTACTAGTCCTATCGATTATCGAATCATTTGTAAACCAATAGTTCTTTTATTTTCAGTCTCTTTGTCCTCTCTAACCTGAATTTCCCTTTCTTATTTTATATTCTTATTGAATATAAACCAAATTAAGAGCTGTTGTTAATTTCAATAGTGCGTGTTGGCATGGAGATATTTGTGTAACAATTTATTTTTGAGATTTTTATGGTTTATTACGGTTTTCATATTTAACTGCAGAAGAAACATTTAGAACTAGCCAAACAAGCCAATGACCTCGTCGAACAGCAAAGAGCCAACACTCAACTGGGTCGTACTTACCATGAACTACTTATGAAGTCAGATGATGATCATTTTTCAGTTCGAAATGCCAAAAAGTATTTCAAGGCTTCCATGGATCTTGCAAAGTTTCTGAAAGACCACCCACCAAAAAGTGGATGCTATTTCCTCAAAGAATATATTGATGCTCATAATAATTTGGGAATGCTGGAAATGGATCTTGATAATTTGGAAGAGGCCAAAAAGATATTAACAAAAGGACTAGAGATTTGTGAAGAGGAAGAGGTGGGTCAGGATGATGACGGTCGCAGCAGGCTCCATCATAACCTTGGATGCGTTTACATGGAGCTAAGAATGTGGGATCAAGCTAAGAAGCATGTTGAGAAGGACATTATAATCTGTAAGAACATTGGGCATTGCCAAGGGGAGGCTAAAGGATATGTTAACCTTGGTGAATTGCATTATAGGATTCAAAAATATGATGAAGCAATTCATTGTTATCGGAAGGCTCTTCATTTAGCAAAATCAATGGAAGACGAGGACGCTTTAGCAAGGCAAATTGATCAAAATCTCAATACTGTTAAAGAAGCTATGAAAGTGTTGGATGAACTACGAAAAGAAGAGCAGAATCTTAAGAAGCTAATGAGAGAAATGGCCACTGCTAGAGGCACACCACGTGAGCGCAAATGTCTACTGCAGCAAAATGCTTCTCTTGACTTCTTAATTGAAAAATCAAGTATCATTTTTTCGTGGATGCAGGTGAAAGCAATAAATTTCCAATGTTATCTTATGATGCATTAAACTTTTCAAGGAGAAAGTAAACTTTTTTTTTTGCACCAGCCTAGGTTAATGTGAATTGCTAGCTTAAAGCAAGCTTCTTTCATCAGGATACACTCGTGAATTGCTACTCGTTATTTTGTCTTTGACTTTTGAATTTTCTTATCATTGTTGTGGTGTAAAGATTTCCTTTTTTATTATCATTGTTGTTTATTAAACTTTTACTATGTTTTAGCATCTTGAATTTGCAAAGCGGAAGAAAAGAGTAACAAGTGAACTTTGCGACAAGGAAAAGCTGAGTGATTCTTATTTGGCTATTGGCGAATCATATCAAAAACTAAGAAAATTCACAAAATCAGTTAAATGGTATGTCAAGAGCTGGGAAATATACAAGTCTATTGGTAACTTAGAGGTAATCTTGGTTCCATATGTTTGTATTAGTATTCATATCGTTTTTTTCCCCTCCTTTTTTCTTCTTCTTCTGTATAATTGTCTATTAGAAAGGTTAAAATTGAACTTCCCCTTCAAGATATCATTTGAAAGATTGTGAAGATTAGCCTTACATATTCTTTACACGTGTCTATATATACATACTACTTTGAGGTATATTTTTTTTAAGCGATGTCAGGACTTGGGTTCAGTGATTTGAGGTTTTATTAAGTGGTGATTATGCCCTTTTGGGCTGTTGCTACTTGCTATGCTCTTACTATTGCTTATATTGACTTTTAGGGACAAGCACTTGCCAAGATTAATATTGGTGATGTTTATGACTGTGATGGTAAATGGGCAGAAGCACTAGATGCATTTGAGGAGAGTTACAGGTATACAGCTGCATTCCTTATGATTTTTCTTATCTAGCTTCATTTGATGTATTTGGTTTGCACCTTATTATCATTGCAAAAAATCTTCGGGTTTTCCTTTTGGGTTCCTTGTTGTGAGACTCATTTAGTGTAAAGAACCTAAATTTCTTTCGGAGTTTACTTCACTGCAAATATACATACACAAATTCTTTTAAATTCAATAAAGCAGAAGAAACAATGACAAAAAGTTAGATAACTAACTCAAAGGCACCAACATTTTATTTGAAAAATTATAAAACATACTGAGATTTCCTTGAAATCATATGATGGATGGACACGGACACACAGCATGCATATTGACACGACAAAACACAAATTTATGTCAATTTCTAAAAAAAATGCTAGGATACGGATACATAATACATTGAACATTTTTAAGTATATATATAAATTTAGCATAGAACATTTTACGCCAAACATGTATTTTAGAAGATAAAGAGTGATTTATTTTATTGAAGAAGTGAGAAACTGATTGATTTTTCGTGATAAATGAGAGGATTAATTATTCTTTTAACGTTTCTTTAGCCTTATACCTTTTATTATTTAGTTAATTATAATATTAATTACTTTGGGTTTGGGCTTTTAATATTTGGTCTCAAAGACCACACTTGTTGTTTTAAGATATCGTCGTATTCGATGTGTCTGAGGTATGTTCAAACTGTGTGTGGTTTTAAAAAAATAATAAAAATGACACTTAAATTCATACAACTGAATTATTTGAATCAAAGCATTTACCGTATTATCATCGTGCTTACATAATAGTAAGGAAACCCTAAACCCTTATCTTACCCATTAAGATTGCAGTTCTTATGGTAAACCTCTCATGGGTGTTAGAGGTGGCACCTTTGCTCTTGCAAAGTTGTAATTGGTATATCCAACCCAGAAGATTGCGATGATGGATACAAAAAGGCTTCTTGCACTGCTCTTGGTTTTGGGTTGAAACATTGTGTGTGAATGTTCTAACTTAAATCCTCCTTGTATGGATCTTTTGTTTTTATGGGGTATTGTTTGTTTTTTGTTTCTTTGCTTATCTTTGATATGACCCTATGATCGACTCTCTTTCTCTTTTGTTCCTTCTTGTATCCTGATAGCCTGCAATTTTCATTTAAATTATATAAATGAAAGTTCCCTGTTTCCTAAAAAAAAACGGCTTCTCTGAGTTATTCGAGAATAAGATTGACTTGCTTTGTTATTAATTACCATTCACCTTGCACTTGCATTAAAAGATGGAGAAAGCAAAGATTGTATTTCTACCATCAATAATCAAACACTTTGATGAACTCCAACAGCACATATTTTGTTGTTCTTCATTTGAGAGATAGCTTGTTGCTTATTTGGTTTCTTGTACTGTAGGATTGCTGTTGAGGCTAAACTTCCTTCTATCCAGCTTTCTGCCCTAGAGAATATGCATTACAGCCACATGATGCGATTTGATAATATAGAAGAAGCTAGGTAATTACTGTATGTGAAGTCAATACATAATCCTTTCATATTCTTGAGATTTTCTGATTCGGAGATAAGATAATAATTCTGAAAGCTATAGTGCTCGATCATATTTTTTAAAATCATGATGACTTATTCAGCTCGTTAGTATTACTACTTTCCATAAAAAAATGTTAAGATAATTTTGAAAGCAAAATTCTATTTTGCAGGCGGTTACAATCTCAAATTGACCAATTGAAGAAAATTAAGAATAGTGGTATTGAAACAAAATATGTTGCAGAAGATTGCTGCTCTGAAACTGATTCAGAAGCAAACGAAGCTCTGTCAGATAGTGCATCTGATAAGTGTTGCTTGTTAGAATCTAGAAAATCTTCTGATAGCAGGTTTAATTCTTCAAAATCTGTAGCTGATATTGAAGAGCCAAATGTAGTTACTTGGACTTCACCCCTCAAGCGGCATGAAAGGTCACCTAAAATCAAATCAATGGAGGCAGATAAATGCAATGCTCCTTCTAAGCCTTTTGAAATTTCACCTAAAAGTTTGTCTAAATCAACTGGTAGCCAACAAACAACCACTGGTCGCAAGCGTATTCGTGTGATTCTTTCTGATGATGAAGGTGAGAATGAGATGATGGATTTCTCAAAAGCAAGGCCTCATTTATGGCAGGGATTGAATTCTGAAACTTCTAATGACAGTTAGTTTTTACTCCTTGACTTGTTTGAGCGCTATACTCCACTAATCACAACCATTGATTGAGCGTTGACTGTGTTTGCTCCTTGATTTCAGGCAAGGAGAATAAACAACACCCAGCAAGTCCTGCCGTTGAAATTATGGTACATCGTGAACTAGCTCTTGGATAATTATCGTGCTTGCGTTTTGGTAACTTTGTTCATGTTTAGTATTTTGTTTGGTAGGAGGGTTCTGCAACAACCAGCAAACATACAAGCAGGTCTTGTGAAGACATTGAAGAGAGCACTGGTTCATATAAGTACAAGAGTCGAATCGCCACTACTCAAAATGATAAATCTTTTGGACCCCAAAATGCTAACGGAATGTTTCTTTCTGATTCTGCTGCTAGTGGTTCAAAATTTGACGTTGATATCTATGAAAATCTGTTGTACAAATATAATGCTACCAAGTCAAATCCTTCTAAGGATGCTGTGAGTGTTCTTTGAAATTCTAGCATTAGATATTTCCTGAGCGATTATCTTAATTCATGTCAACTTAAGCTTCTGACCTGAGATATGTTCTAAATTGCAGCAATGTATTACATTCAAATTTGATAATGATCTGATACACGTAGATGTTTCCTTATTTGCAAATAATTTGAGCATTGAATCAGCAAAGGAAGAGCTAGCATGCATGTACTACCTGCAACTTCCCTGCGAAAAGAGATCGGAAGGTATTTACTAAATGCTTAATTTTTCCCTGCCCTAATACCTTAACTAATTATGACTTATGAGTACATAGGATGGATGACCAAGCTAAAAATAATAATTAAATTAATGGGGCTATATGTTGTTGATCTATGAAATCATGTCATAATGCTCAAGTGTAGTGGCTAATTTGAGACTCCTCTAATTATACTAGGTTGGTTTCAAATCCCTTACTGCTAGTCTTACCAAGTTACCTCTTTGGGTGGATTGTCATGACCTTAGGAATGTATTAAACTAAGGGTGTGTTTGGGGCAAAGGGAATGAGAATGATTACGGGGGAGGAATGAAAATTGGGGGAAGAATGAGAAAGAGAATGATTAATTGTGTTTGTGGTTAAGAGAATGATTATGGGGAGAATGATTAATTGTGTTTGGGTGAAGAGAATGATAATGAAAAAAATTAAATAATGGGTATGATGTGAGTGAAAATAGTTATGTGGAGAATAAAAAGTTGTTATGGGAAGAATAAAAAGTAGTTAGGAGGAGAATAAAAAGGTGATTTTGGGGAAATATGATTATGGAAAGAATGATTCTCGGTGGCCCAAACACCGAAAATCATTCTCCTTCTCATTCTCTCCCTTTATTAATGGTGGCCCAAATACCTCCTAAATGAGTTGTTAGGTAGGTTTCGCTTTGGCGCTGTTTTCCTTGAAAATGTATCTCTATTGAGGAAAGTTGGAAGGGGGAGTAGATGGTGAGGTGAGGCAACAGGTCTTGAAGTTGGTTAGAGTGCTAAGAAATCTAGAGTCGTGTTATTAATTATTCAAGTTTGCATCAGCTAAAGTTGAGGACGTGTTTGAATCTTTGATATTTGATTGAGGTCCTTTCCTGGAACGTTGAAAGATCATGACTCATGAGTATTGATTAAAGGACTAAAGGAGCATGTTTATTGATTTACTGGATTTGGTTTATCCAGACATCATTATTCTTCGTAAAACTAAATATCTTATTGTTCTTATGGGTTTTGTTGAAAACTATAAACAAGGTATGATATAAAAGTTGAGTGTTAGGAGCCCTCAGTTCTTCTTGGGGATGGGATAAGATCTCTGCCAATGATGTTGGACATGTTAAATGACGACTCAGCCCAACAACATGAGCTGATTGGTTATGGTAAATTAATTATTTAAACATTGTTAACATCCTCCCTCATTTATGAGTTTGAAAAATTCTAGTAACTCTTAACCAATTTTAATTGGGGAGGAAATGATATTAGAGGAGTTCAAACAGATGGTCTCTCGTTCTGATTCAACCCAAAAACTTTAGCTAATGAGTCAGGGATCTTATGGTAAATTTAATCATATTAACACTTCAATGAGAGGTTTATTAATGAAACATCTCATGAAGGTTTATTTGAGCTTCTCGTTGAGTTAAACGTCAATGTGAAGAAACAATCAATGAAAAATCACAGTACCATATTCCATCTTCTGGTAGCACATCAATTTTGCTTCCTACCATTTCATTTGATTTTGATGGCTATGTATGATACCTCGGAGTTGGGCCTAAAATATCCCTAATATTTTTCTTTTGCATGCCTTATTAGGTCTGTTACCTGTGATTCAACATATAAGTCATGGTGGGAGAATGCTGGAGACCCTTGAATTCTTAAAAACGTATGACCATACGAGAAATATTTTATTTGAAGTTGTTGTCAATGGTATGCTTCATTAAAGCTTATTTATATGATTTCATTTTTTGGTATGTGATTTATTATGATGTGATGGTGTATGGTTTCATCTGATATTGTTCTTCAGTATAACATGCCACATCATGGATGACAGGAAATATTGCTTTTCATTTTTTCTTTTTTGAAAGGAGCTTTTCGTTCTTGTTTGATCAATTGAGGCTGTGTTAGAGTTTGGGAGCTTTCGAGTGACCATATATAAGAAACCAGGTTTCTGTCTCAGCTTTAAGCTGACTAAATTGCTGATGTTCAGGCTATTGGTTATCCCAATCCACCAGCTTAAACTTTTGGATTGATTGGTTTTTTCACATAACTCAACATAGTATCAGATCATGAGGTCTTGAGTTGAGTTTGAGTCTCTGCTAAGTCATTTCCTTTCAAGTAAATTGAATTCCACTTGTTGAACATTTCTAAAATTTTCAAATCTACGAGTGAGGGGAGTGTTGGTTGATATAATTAAATTTACCCTAACCCATCAATTTTAAGTTCTTGGGTTAATCGGTAGTTTAACATAATTCAACAAAGCCTATTGATTGAACTATAACCATTTCACGAGTTCTTGTTTTTTTTTCCTGAGCCGTTTACCTTAAAGAAGAGCGTTATCAATCTCAAAGTTTGCCTAAAATAGAATTGATCCTGTCATTACTTTCTTGATTCTCAACTGTAACGGTGCACAAGATGTTTAATCTGTCAGATAAATAGTAGCAGCAAGCTAGCAACATTCAACCACTTAGCTCATTATTACTATTGTTGTCGTTGGTCCGAAATGAGAGATTATTTCCTGAAAGAACCAAATTAATGAAAAACACCGTTTTCTACCTTGGCAGGATGGGTTTCTAAACCCTTGATAAAACTTTATATTGACTACTGCGAGGAGTTAACTGAGACGCCAAATATGAAGTTGCTGAAGAAACTGTACAATCTGGAGGTATGTCATTGGTGCTTAGTTGATCTACTTCTACCCTCATCTGAACGGAAAAACTCTTGCAAGAACTGATTGCAATTTTCCTCTTCAAGACAGACTACAATTATCTGATCGTCATTTATCTTGTGTATTCTAGGCTTCAGATGATGAGATCGCAGTGTCTGATTGTGATCTCCAAGATTTATCCATAAGTCCATTGTTGAATGCTCTGCACACCCAGAAAACTTTTGCCATCTTAGACCTTTCTCACAATTTCTTAGGTCAGTTTATTCTTTTCATCATTGAAAGTAATGTTCCTGGAGTATTGGTAGTATTTTGTCTTAAAAGGAAATGATTACTTCTGGAGCATTAGAGTTTATACCACATTCTTTGAAGAAGTTAAAGTTTCTTGCATTTTTTGAACTCTATGTTTTGAGGAGCCTACTTGATTAACTTGATTTTTGGTAAGAAATTAATTCCATCCACCAACAAGGAGAAAAAAATGATCTTGTAAGTATCGGATCTTTCCCGTTCGGCTATAGCGGTAACGTCTTTCTCTCTCCTTCATGAAAAAAATTAATCTTGTTCTACTAGAATACTCGTTTGCCGCTACCTTCCACACTTAATCGACGTCGATTGTAATTAACTTGACATTATATGCTTTTTAGCAGAGTAAATAGTATTTTATGCTAAATTTACATATTTGCTAAAAAAAATATCAACGTATCCATGTCATAGTTTTAAAAAAAAAATCTTTTTGGCACATTATTCCCGTGTTGTGTTGTAGGAAATGGAACGTTGGAGAAAGTTCAGCAAGTCTTCAAGCAATCGAGCCAGACACATGACTTGACGTTAGATTTACACTGCAATCGGCTTGGTCCAACTGCTTTATTCCAGGTTTTAAATTTTCTTTTAAATATAAAAAATTTAAGTTCTCTTTGACTTTTCATGCAAGACGCTTACACCCCAAATATTCAGATTTGTGAATGCCCTATTTTATTTGCTCGTTTGGAAGTGCTTAACATATCTGGAAATCGCCTTACTGATGCTTGTGGATCATACCTTTCAACCATACTAAAAAATTGCAAAGGTAACGCATTGCAGAATTAATTTTAGTATTAGCTCGGGTCATTTGAACCATTTATCAAAATTTCAATTTTTTACTATTTCTCTTTTGGTGTTTTAAAATCATGGGTATATAGTAATTTCAGGTATATCAAAGAGTTTCAATAATATAACCGAAGTTCTAGTTGAATGTCAATATTCTTATTCTTTGAGTTTGAATTATCCTAGGGCTTTGGAGCTTGAACGTTGAACGATGTTCCATCACATCTAGAACAATACAGAAGGTTGCCGATGCATTGGAAGTTGGAGCATCCCTCGAAAAGTTGTATATAGGTTACTTTTATTTTGCATGAATAAAAAAACATTGGAAATCCTGATATCTTTTTTTTTTTTTTGAAAAGAAAAATCCTGATATCTTCCCCTTTGTGTATTGTGACTAAAGTTTTTTAAACATTATTTGACAGGATACAACTCAATCTCTGGAAATGCCCTCAGCAGTTTATTTGTTAAGCTCACAGCCCTGAATAGGTTGGATCAACGGAATTATAATTCTGTTTTTCCTTGCACAGTCTTGAAACTTCAAAACTTCTTGAGAAAATTTAAATGAAAAACCTCCTTTTGTAGGTTTACAAGCCTAAGTTTAAGTGGTTTGAAGTTGAGCAAACCTGTTATTGAAGGCCTTCTTCAGCTTGTTAAAGCTTTGGGTTTGTCTGGATTAATGCTTGGGGGCACTAGTATTGGAGATGTGGGTGAATTTTATGATGCTTTCTTTTATTCATTATCCTTTATCGACCTTTCTGTGAATTAGAAAGCATTATCTTCCGTTTGGCAATGAGGCATTACGAAACTTTGCAGGATGCTGCATTAGGAATAACCGAGTCATTCAGTGGAAGTGAAGAGCTTGTAAAGCTTGACTTATCTTATTGTGGATTGTCCTCCATGTACCTTATTAAGTTTGGTGATTGCATTTCTCTTATTCAGCGCATTCATGAGCTGAATCTTGCTGGGAATGCCATCACGCAAGAGGTTTGTTAAAATTACGTAATTCTCTACTCATCTCATATTTTGGCTGTTCTTAGTGATTTTCTTAGAGCAATGCAATTTTTTTTTGGGGTTAACTAGGTCATTTTAACTTATCATGCCATTTTATTGGAAATTTACACTTTTCAGAAGTTTAGGATTTAGGTTAAGGTGGTTTGTTCCGTTTGTCCCTTATGAATAGTCGATAAGGATAGGTGACCAGTATGATTAATGAGGAGGGCTAAAAAGGGAAGATTGAAAGGTTAAGTTGGGGGAAATATGCTTGATATGTAGGAATTGCGGTGTGGTTAGCAGATTTGAAATTGCTTTTAGTAGAGAGAGAGACTCATTGAATGGGTTATATGCTCTCGACTTGTCAGTGAAATTGTACAGGTCCATAAGATAGTTTATTTGGGCTATAGTCTTAATTCGATACGTATCTGATATTTCATATCTGCAAAAAGAGAACCTTACGTTGTGAACGATAAATCAAACACGATCAAATGGTCAATTAGCAGACCTCGTTTTGATTATGTTCTGCAAGGAATCTGTGCTTGGTTGTTATTCAGTTGTATTTTGTTTACCGTGACATAATAAAGTTTGAAATTCTATCCTGACCGATGCATTCCTTATTCAACTTCAAAGTTCTGACAATTCAGCATGACCGCAGGGTTGTATTGCAGTGTCGTCGCTTATAGCTAACCCTCAATGTGGTATTAAAGTTTTGGTACTCAACAAATGTCAGCTTGGCCTAGCAGGAGTCGTTCAAGTTGTTCAGGCCGTACAAGGTTGTAAAATTGAAGCAAAGTTGTAATGCAAGACACACAATAGCCAACTTATTATTAATGTTGATTTTTTTCTTTTTCAGGTAACCACTGTCTTGGAGAGCTCAATCTTGCTGATAACGTTGATCTTGATCAACATTCCCCGCAATGTACCATAACAGGGAAAGAAACTAAAGAACTTGCACAACCGTGCCATGATATATCGAAACCTCATGGCCTAACATGTTCGATCAAGGAGTTGGACCCTACACAACAGAATTTCATGGAGGCGAACGCTGACTACAATCAGCTTGAAGTTGCTGATAGTGAAGAACCAATTAGAGAAGCTGCTGCTTCTGAGATCGATGATAGTTGTGCAAGTTCACGTGAAAGGAAATCTACATCTCTTGATTGCCAGTTTATTTTAGCACTTTCAACTGCCATTGAGATGGCAAAGACATTGCAATTACTGGATCTTAGCAATAATTATTTTTCGGCCCAAGAGACGGAAGCATTGTTTGGTGCATGGTCAACTTCAAGAACTGGATTGGCACAAAGACATATTAAGGACAACATAGTACATCTATTTGTAAAGGGGGTGAAATGTTGCGTGAAACCCTGCTGCAAGAAGGATTAATGGAATGCTGCTGAAATCTGTTAATATCGGAATTCTTCCATGAACACCGTGCCGCAAGATAATTAGGTTAGAAAAGGTCAGTGCTCAGTATTTCAAGTTTCTAGTTCATCATACAAATAACCATCTATTGCACATGCACAAATTATTTGGTTATACTTGCTGTTTAGTATTGTGCATTATAGGCAAAATCTGTATATACCGAATAATCGTAACTGCAATAACATGTTCTATCACATTTTAATCATCATGATTTGGTACAATAGTCAAAAAGGTCTTTGTGAGGTGATGAGTTTAACTCATAAGAGTAGGAGGTGTTTGTTTCCAAATTTGTGGAGTGATTAGAAACGAGGAGTTGTTTTGTGTGGTTATGAAGGAGAAGTTGTAGTAAAACTCGTTTGAATGAAGTTTTTGTAAAGTGATTATAAAAGTTCATTTTTAATAGCTTTGATCAAACAATCCAATAACGACTATTTATCTAGAAATTAATTTCCTTGACAACCAAATGTAATAGGATTAAATAATTTTCTCGTGAAAATGGTCGAAGTATGTATAAGTTGACCTATAGATTTGGTGGAGTTAGATGCTCCCATCCCTCCCAATTTTTTTTGGGATTGGTTATTTTTTTTTTGTCTTTAAAAGTGGGCTGAACATATTTTTATTTATGGTATGCACTTATGATGGTCCCCAAATCTTGGATTATATGTGTATATATTCCACCCATATTTTAATACTATTTATATTATGGTTACCTCTCCAAATCTTATAATTTGTATAGGAAAGTAAACCTCCCAAAATAATTTAAATTTGGTCCCAAAATAAT
Source organism: Cyclanthera cordifolia (assembly GCA_037832605.1). Lineage (NCBI taxonomy): Eukaryota > Viridiplantae > Streptophyta > Magnoliopsida > Cucurbitales > Cucurbitaceae > Cyclanthera > Cyclanthera cordifolia. The sequence goes on from JBBMEG010000024.1 coordinate 7,405,570, forward strand.
CTTTTATTATATAGATCTGCCCTGCCTATCGATGTAAAAAAAAAAAAAAAAAAAAATCCATCACAAAGTTTCTAAACATTGGATTTTGTTTCCAACTTGCACATAGTACAATGGTTCAGAATTATATATATCTACCTCTGGCAAGTGGTTATATGTTTGGGCTCTCACATTGTACCTATAATTTAATACTCTTCAGAAAAAGAAGGTTTTGTTGTCTTCCCTACCCTTCAACCAAACCCAAGCTTGTCAATTTGTGGTTAGAAGTCCACTTTTATGATGGTTTAGTTTCTTTTAACTTTATACTGTATTGTTTTTTTTGGAAATCAGGAAATGGAAAGTTCGCTTCACTATATCTAGAATTACCATGGCCGTCTCTAATCTTGATACCGGAAGACATGAAAGTAAGTTAAAACTATACTCTTATAGCAACCACGGATTGGTAATTCCATTACCTCCCAACGTCCTATGTATTCAAAAAAAAAGGAAAAAAAAAAAAAGTGTTTTTGTATAGTTGTAAGAGTTATGGTTTTTCTTTTTCTTTTTTTGTTTTTTTAACTTTCACTTTAAAATTCATATTCCTTTCTTTAGAAATATGAATTTGTTTATGAATTTTAAAGTGGGTTTAATTAAGGTGCAATGGGTGTATAATAATTTAATGATGACAAAAAATTGGAGTGGGGCTTCCTTTTCCAAATTTAATTCAATTGATGTCCCTTCTTTAGGAACCTCCTGCCCTAAACTTTTGCTTACTTTAATATTTTAATAATTTCATTTTATAATTCTTTTAGTTTCGTGTGGTAAATCATACTCTTCCCTCCACATTCCTAAGCACGTGTAATGAATATCACTTAATTTACTGATTTTCTTCTTCTCTTTCTTTAAAAAAAAAAAAAACATTTTAAAACTTAATTATTTTTTTGATTTAAAAAAATAAATAATTGTATGTACAATGTATCTATATATTTGTGTCTTTTCTTGTTTACCTCTTTTTACGAGTTTTAATTTCATATATGTACTTCATTTTTTATGATTTATAGCATAATAAATTGTGTAATTTGTGAAAAGAATTGACCTGTAGACTAATATACACTAATTAATATGGTATACATTTTTTTTTGGGTCTCCATTTATCTATTTTTGTATTGATTGAGTTTTTCATTAAATATTCTCAAATATATAGTATATAAAATATCTACTTTAGAAACATTTATTGTTAGATAATATAATATTCAAATACTAAATCTAACAAATCTAGAGAATATTTTTGTCCTATTTATTTCCTACCTTTTTCTCAATTTGAAAACAAATCATTGCACATCACACTATGTTTAATATCCATCTCACAGTTAATTTGAATATACTGAAAATAAGATGTTGAATCACGAATTGATAAATTGTCGATCACACGTTCGTTAACCGAACATAATGCGTATAGGATGCGTTATTCTACCATATGAATCGCACAAATTTAACAAGTTGTCAAATTTTTGTTGATTACATCACCGGTCATAAGATACCGCAATATGATGCAAAATGCATCATCGTGCGGATTTCATGAATTCGTCATATAACCGTCTTTAATTTAGAGAGATTTTAAATAACATGATAAATTTTTATGATAATTATTGAGATTGGTTAAATAGTATTTAGAATTGGTTAGAAAACTTATTGAATTATGTTCATGCCATTTTCAAATTTATCATAAAAATTATCATAGAATTAGAGTCACGTATCTCAAATTTATTATGGACATTCTAAATTTATCATTGATGGGTCTGTAGGTTTTGAGAGAAAAAAAGAAAATTTTTAAAAATTTAAAATATTAACCAAGGAAGAAAACACTAATTAATTTGATTAATTTTTATTTGATATGTATAGGCAGTTGGTTGATATTAAAGAAAAATGATGTTAATTAATTAATATGCATCATAATGTTAAAAAATAATCATATGTATATGACGTTTACATTTGAGTACTAGTACGTGTGTGTATAATCGGGCTATATGTAAAGTAAAAATTCATAGATTCACACGAGTTAATTAATTATACGTAACATAATTAAATATCACATAATGAAACTCCATGATTAAATAAAAAACAATGAATTGATTTTTCTGACTTTATTTTTGTGGTATTTTATAATTATTTGTAATGATTGAAGAAAGGGATTTGAGAACTTTCTGTTTGTGTTTGAGCAATGAGCAAAAGTTTTATTTGGGTAAGTTTATAAATTTAGTTTGTACAGTGATGACTACTAATTAATTAATTAATTGAATTTTGGTGGCCACATCATTATTTTTTTCTATGCACCAAAATTAATGAAAATTTAATTATATGATTCCAAACAGATTTTGTTGTCTTCAATATTCAAACTCATAATATCAAAACATGAATCCATATAATACCTGACTTTATATACTTTAATCACATGCTTCTAATTCTATGTTGACATTCTTATATTTATGAATAAAGCTTTTACATTTTTGTTAGGGTTCTTTTTATTTTAAATCTTTACCCAAAAAAAAAATAAAAAATCAATAAATAAATATACATGCATACCCACGTACATATATACATATTGTTGAGGATCTCATCATGTCCTGCATCGGTAAAGTGAGGAATCTTATAAGCATTTTTAAGATAAGATGAGCTATTTTCTTATAATATAGATATTTACCATATAGTATTAACGATTATATATACAAATATTTTAAAATTTATCTATATTTGTAATTATTGTGTAAAAATAACACATTCAGCACAACTATTTTTAAAAAGATGTTATTAGATGTATTGTATAAGGGTACTATGGACTTTTCATATACAACTACCTTAGGTAGTTTTTATTATGATATATAAATTATCTAGTTCTTTTTTGAGATTACAACAAATATAAATTATCTAGTTCTGTTCATTAATAATATCTCTTTATGATTGGCTTTTTCTATATGGTATCAAAGCGCTCTCTCCACGGTTGGGTTTTTTTTTTTTTTTTTTTTTTTTTTCTCTCTCAGACGATTTCTTCCTCATCGTCCCACTTCTTTTGTGATTCAAGTTGTGCAGATTTCTCGTGTGCTTCTTAAATTTCTTAGGTAGATGTCAATGAATTATTCCTTCAAAAACTCATCTAATGTATTAAAACTCTTTGAAATGGTCATTCACAACTTACCCTTTTCTTAAATGCATTCTCAAAATGTGCACTAATTAAAAATAATTGAATACA
>JBBMEG010000024.1:7493919-7514301 GCA_037832605.1 Cyclanthera cordifolia
TTAGCCTAATAATTGAAGTTTTCAATCTAAATAGAGATGTCCTTGCAATATTATATTTCCACTGTTTTATTTTATATCAAGGCAAAAATATATAAATGGATCCTAAACAAGTTTAATTATCTTAAAAATTAATCCTTTTAATTTATTTTGTTTTAAAATTTTTTTATCACTTTCTTCTCTAAATTTTAAGTTAGGTTTATATTTTGTATTAATTCTATTAAAGATATTAATATTATTAAGTTAAGGAAAATTCAAGAATTAAAATTGAATTTTTGAAGTTAATTTTATCCCTTTATATTAGTAGAAACATATAAACGGTACCCAAGAGATACCAAATACAAAACAAACTAGCTAGTAAATTTAAAACATCAAAGGATTTTTTTTTTTTTTTTTTTGAGATTACAACAATTGGGAGTGAGGAGATAAGAACCTGTGATCACATGGTCCTTCGCCATTCATTAATTAGAACTCTTTTGGCAAACATCAAAGTTAATTACTCCACCCTCTAGCTCTATAACATCCTCAATTTAGAAGAAATAAATTAATTCAAAAGTTAAAGTCATTAAATCCCTTAAAAAGAAATACACATCAACATTCCATCTAAAAAGACAACAAAAAATAAATAAAAACTACACCACTCTATCATAATGATATACCCAACAATCTAAACATACTCATCATAAAATATAGATCTCATTTTGACCATAGGACATCCCTACTTTACAAAAGTGATGCTTTCTAACATAGGATTTACTTTCTATTAAGAAGTAATTCGTACTAATATAATGCATGTCGTTCAACTATTGCTCTTATCTGATGACCTGATCTATTAAAAGCATATTAAAAAGAACATATATTTAATCCAAAAATTATCTTACAAACAACATTAAATAGATAGATTAAACTCCTCCCTTATTGAATATAAGCATATAGATCCCAAAGATAGAAGTAATTATGACACTATTTTAAAAAACATTTCAAAGTTAATTACCTCCGACCTCAAGCCTCCATATATGGCATCTCTCATTCTATAAGAAATAAATAAAATCTATTTCAAAAAAAAAAAAAAATCAAAAGTTAAGGATTAAATCCTTTAAAAAGAAACACACATCAACTCGAAAATTGAAACTACAAATCTCGTAATTTCTAATACATACGAAATATCAATTAAGTTATGCTTACTTTAACAAACACACATGACATTCCATCTAAAAAAAGACAACAAAATCATTATAAAAAAAAAAAAGCAAAAACAAAAACCCAATTGAAATTGTGATATCATGTTTCACCAACCAAGAAGATCCAAAATCCCCAAAACCACACTGCAAATACGCTTAAGCCCTTCTTCCCTCCGGCGAAGCTTGGCCGGATAACTCACCGCCGGCAGCCCATTAAACGCATCACGGCAAACATTTGCATAATCCGCGGCCGCAGAAACGTGCATATAAGCATAGTCATAAGTCTCATCAGCCAAGTCTTTGAGAGAAGCTCGAAGGGATTCGGCCGCGAATCCGTACTTCTCGGAGCATTGTCGGATGAGTTTCGTCCGGTTGTTGTCGCGGGCGGAGGAGGTGGGGAGGAGCTGGGAGGAGAGGTAGGCGGCAGTGGCAGTGGCGTTGGCAGCGCCGATCGAGGCCATGATGACGGCGAGGCCCTTGGTGTCGGCAGTGAGGCTGGCAGGGTTGGATTTGAGAGAAGACATGCAGAGGTTGTAGTAAAGAGTGTTTCTGCATGTTTTTTGGATTAGGGTTTGGTCGGCGGCTGCTAAGGTTTTTGTGTTTTGATGGAGAAAGATTGTTGGAATTGTTAGGTGAATGAGAAATATGAACAAATTTTTTATACCCATTTGAGAATTTGCTCAAAAATTTGATCTTTTTTCAATGGGAGAGAGTGAGAGAGATGAAGAAGGAAAAAGAACAGTTTTTTCTTTTTTTTTTTTTTGTTGCTTTTCTTAAAGGTAGATCTTGATACCTATCTTAATTTAGTTCACAAGATATATGGTTTTTTTTTTTTTTTCTTCTTCTCAATGAGAGAGAGAGAGGATAATGAATAAAGGCACTCTCAATAACTTTTTTTTTTTTTTTTTTACTTTACAATGTGGAGAGAGAAGATAATGGCACAAAAATCTCTTTTTTGTTTCCTTGATAATGATAGGGAGAGAAATTTAAACTTACTTGTTTTTTTGAAATAAACTACCATTTCATTTAAATCAAAATGGAGGAGCCCGAAAGCTAAAACAGCAGCAACGCAATTACCTCTGACGGGAGATTCTCTCCTCAATCCAAGCAACCTTGGCTACATTCCAAAAAATACAAAAAGAAAAAAGTTAGGCACCAGTACAAACGGGTATGCCAGCAAGTCTGCCACACGGTTACAACCTCCCTTACAAAAAGAAAACAAGATCTCCTGAAACGAGGAATCAAAGCAATAGCATCCTCAACAACATTGTTGAGTTCAGAGATATCTTGAAAAATCCCGTTAATAATGTTGTCAAGGTTACGAGAATCAAACTCCACCTAGATAAACGGAAGGATGCCTTTATTTGCATCGAGGATATGAAATTGAAACTACTAGTATTAGATTCTATACTCTTTTAATTGAATGAGAGAAAAATTTCCCATGAAATTTTTTATTTATTTTTCTAGTTTAATAACTTTTACTTTTACGTTTAGAAATTCAAACTTGTGATATATTGATCGTAAATAATTGAAGGGCGATTGCTTGATTGAGTAATTTTGATCATAAGATGAAGGGTTTTTTTTTTTTTTTGACTAAATGGTAGGGAGAGAAGAGAGAGAAATATTAAGATTGGAAGGCTGTGAAAAATGTGAAGTGTGATGATAATGAATTAAAAAGCTTATATAAACATAAAGGAGAATGGGAGAATGTAGCTGTTGTTCAAAGAGACAACTCAGTTTCAGTCTGAAAAAATTCTCTTTAGTCACCACAACCAAACAGCTTTTGTGAACAATTATTAAATAGAATCAATGAAGAATATGAATTCTTTACATAAAGCAAAGAGATAAAGATTAAAAAAAAAAAAAAAAAAAAATCAAAATCAAAATCAAAATCAAATTTTGAAGCAAGAATGATTCGATTCTCTTAAACCCTATTTAATTAAATAATAATAATAATAACTAATCACATATTTGACTCTCTCGAAAACAATTCATATTAATTAGCCTTTTGATTATAAAATATTACCTTTTGGAGAGATCAAATACACCAAAAATATCATGCTGCTTAGACAAAGATGTGAATAATAGTGCTAAATCAATAAATAAAAGATAGTAGAAGAAAATATCAATAAAAATATTACATAATTAATCTACTAATAGTATATTAGTTATATTTAAAATCTCTCTCTCTCTCTCTATATATATATTAGGGGTGAAAGAAAAAAAATTGAAAATCGATAAAATCTAACCAAATCAAATCGATTCAATAGATCGGTTTAGTTTTTTAGAACAATATTAGATTCATCGGTTTGAAATTTTAGAAAATCGAAATATATTTTGGTTATGATGAAAGAATCAACAAAAAAACCAAATTGAACTGAATATATAAATAATAAAAAAAAAATGTTCGTATTTAAATTTGATGGAAAAACCAATTTAAATGTAAAATATGAAATAAAAATATTGTAAATATTGTGATACTTATCAAAAATATTGTTTTTTTTGTTGGTAAAATGAAAGTCTTTATAATAAAATTAAAAATCAAATTGTGAATGAGACAAAAAAATTTTTTAAAAATAAACCAAAATTCTTATTGAAATCAAAACCGAAAACTGAACCAATAGTTTTGTCCTTTATTGGACATCGGTTCGGATTAGTTATTAAAAAACCAAGGATATTATCAATTTGACACAAAATTGACAAAAACCAAACCGAAAATCACCCATAATATTTTCAACCTCCTTTCATTTACACCTTTGTTTGACTCATATTTACTCATATTTGTCTTTCGGCAATAAAATAAATAAAAGGTACGATTGGCGCTTGAGCTGCCATTCTCATTTAAAAGACTTGGCAAGAAAACTATTATTTGTTTAGTTGCAGGAAGACCCTTGATCTCGTGGAATTCTAACTCTAACTTGTTTAAGAATTGGTCCAGGAAGCTAGCCATCTTTACTCCGACTTCCTCTGTGTTGTCAAAGATTCTACACACTCATAATGTAAGAGCTATAGGTATATATATATATACTAGATACGTTAACTACTAACCTTTAAGCGCTTCTAAGAATGGAAGGTTGTCGATCCCCACAAACCAACAGTACTAGTCCTTTTAACATGTTAATTTGTTCTCACTCACATGCATCCTAAAAAAAAAAAAAAAAATCTAGGAGGTCATCCAACCTAGTAACTCTAAGTTAAATATGTTTAACTGTGAAGTTCTTACAATTGAGCGGTGTACGGAAAATTTTCCTAAGAGGTCACCCAACCTAGAATGCATGTGAGTGAGGACAAAATAAACTAAAAGAATCAATGTTGGTTAGTGGGAACAATCTTCATTCTTAGAAGCACATATTCGAGTCGTAAGGAATGCAGAAGAATGACGATACCCCACAAGGAAAAAAGTTTGAATTCTAAATCCCGATCATCCAAATCTTGAACTACATGCATTAGATATAGGACACACCCATTTTAAATTCTAAACGCGAGACTTCGTATTTAATTATTTAGACAATTAATCTTGATTGATGTTAGGATGAAACAAAAATAAAAAATATTTTTTTGTAAAGAAATTTGCATTGAAAAAATTGTTTAAATAATAAGAATATTTATAGGGTTGAGTGCTTAGTTAAGGGAAGAAGACAAAGGGAGGGTCACGGGCTAAGGGTATAAAAAGTGGCAATTCGACAAAGACAAAATGCCATTTTTTCAAAGGTTATTGCAGCAAATAATGTTTTCTTTCTTTCTTTAAATAAATCAATAAATAAATAAATAAATATATATATATATTGGATTATTGAATTAATTTTGACAAAGTGCTTTTGATTGCCAATTATTGCATGCATGCACCTATGTTTATTATTATTGCTTATGATGGTCATGGGCCTAAGTACTTATGGACTTTCCTGCCTTTATATTTTTATATTTTTATTTTTTGAATAAATTATAAATTTAATTTCTATGATTTAAAAAAATTAAAAAAATTAGAGTTTAGTTTTGTCGTCATAAGATTTTTAAGAGACAGAAGCCATTATTTGACTGTCAAGTTGAATAAATTACGGCCAATCAACCAAATCAGCCTCATTTGATGTGTCTAAAACTTGTTAAACTCGCAATCATGATCTAAAATCTATATAAACGACAATCTCCTTTAGAGAATATTTTTCATTTTAATATTCTTAATTAACATGTTTTGTATTGTCTAGAAAAGATTAAAAAAAATTACTAAACAATTTATAAAGAATTGACTTATTTTTTTAGTTCATAATTAAGAATTGACTTGGCTCATGTATTTTTATAAAATTAGAAAAAAAGAAACACCAAATTAAAATTTCAAGTAGTTTATTGTAATACATAATTATTATCTTAAATTTAAAGGCAAATATTATAATCAAAAGCAAAAATTATAATGGCTAATTGTCCCTTTGTGAAGTCAAAAAGTCAATGATACTCTCCATTTTGATTTAGGTATGTTGGCTTCTTGCTGTCATACACAAAATATCAAAAAAAGATGAACTCCTTTCACTCATTATATTCAAACAATTGAATAGATATTCACTTTTCAAATAATACCAAACAATTCAATAAATTTTTTTTTTAAGCGTAAATTGGGGGAGAAAAACCACAAACCCTATGTAAAGAGTGATATACAAAATGACACAAATCATTGATCGAGTGGATGTTAATGCATCACTAGTACCAGCTGAGCTATATATATGTGACGGTCATATTTGTCCAGTACGTGTTGTACATATAGCCGCATGCCTATTTAACCTTGTTTAATCTAAGTGTTGAGTACTACTCGCCATTTTCATATACAAGAATATTACATCAATTATGTGTCAGGATGTACTATAGGGGGTACGCTTTTTTGAAACTTTCTTCATACCAAGTTATTATATAATAAATATTGCAATAGTTGATATATCCTTTATTGTACTATTTTTTCATATTATTTTCAAATTCAAAAGCATTTCTAAAATTCTCTCTTTCTCTCTTTTTCGAAAACCTGTACACCCGTGATATAGAGGTTTTGCATCCGTTGTGCCGCTTGCTCTGTTATTTTGGTCCGACTGACTTGCTCACCGAGTTAGACCAAGTGCAACACATATCGCGATTCTACTGCTTCTGAAATGCGATTGTGACACTATGCTCGCTTTAACAATTCAATAATTAAATTAGCTTCAAATCCAAACCATTCAATACTTAATTACCAAATATTTTTCAATTAAAAAATCATTTAAATGGGTTTTTTAATTAACAAAAATATTTAATTAGTACTAAACTATAGTTATTAATTCTTTATATATATATATATGCTTAGGTTTATCTTTAAGGAGGAGTCTGTATACTGTTCACATGTTATGTTTGGAACTTATTCCAACAAGTTGCATGCAAGAGATCTTGTAGTTTCCAATGGCATTTTATGCCCTCTTCACTGGCCTTTTAGACTTATCACCCATTTCTACTTTTCAATATTAAAATATGAATTCTTTTTTACTAGTATTTTCTACAAACTCATGACGCTGATTTTGAACGCGATTAACATCAAACAATGAAATCATTGCGCCACCGTAAAAATAGAATTACTATAGTAGAGTAAGTTGTGAGGGAATGAATTGAAAAAGTTAAAAAAAAAAAAAAGAAGATTTAATTCCAAAATGGAATTAGTCTTTAATGTTATTCTAAAAAATTGAACCAATCTAGGATCGGGCATATTAATACCGATTTCACGGATCAAACCCATGACATTGGTATTGAACTGGAATAACACCACTCAATAAAACCACTACATTATCGATCCATTCGGTATATGCATATTCAATCGATGTTATAGATAAATACATAATTTTTTAATTAATAATAAATTTGGTTTAGATCAAGTTAACCCAAATTAATTTTAAGTTAACCGAAAAACCAACCAAATCCATAAATTTTTATTTATTTGAATTCAACACAAATAAGTTGATATTTCAACTCAATCTATCAAATTAGATTGATTTAGTTCGAATTATTCAGGTGGTCGGATTTCTTCAGAACAGCTCTAAATCATACACCTATTAATACAATGAGAATGAGAGATAAAAATAAAATAATAAAATAATAATGGCTCAATAAATAAATAGATTGAGATCTCATGCATATATGTGCCATGCACTTTTATATGTAGATCTTATCCTGATCCAACTACACAAGATCAGCCTCCATTAATAGTTGGGAATTTACTTTCCATATATACCAATTTTTTTTGTATTGTATTTTTATTTAGTTTTAATTTTATTTTTCACAATATTTTTTATGATATGATTATTATATTATATTTGAAAGAATCGCATTAAATACTTTATAAATTAGTTGATTCGACCATAATGAGTGAATTAATGATATTATGTTAGATGAATACAGATAAATAAAAGGAATACAAAGATATCGGTAAAAAAATTAATTTTTTAATAAGGTGACCCCATGAACTGAGTTCATCATCTTAAGCAGTTTAATACACCATTAAACCACTCCATGATGGTCAAGAAAATACGTGGTAGTACACATTATTACTCTTATTACATTTGCTTTTTTTCTTTTTTGAAGTGAATATTTTTATTTTTAAATTTGACTAATTTGATAAGTTTTCTTTGTGTTAATATTAATTTTAACTTTAACACTAATCTTATTGGATGAGCTATTTTCACAAAATAAAATTTAAAATTGATTCTTAAAATTTTTTTTATTTTTTTATTTTTCAATAAACAATTACCATCTTTCTTTATGAAATTTAAAAAATGTGTATATTTTTTTGTTTTTAATTATGTTCAAATTATTAACATTATTGAATTATTTTTTATCATAGTGACTTCAAATTTATTATTAGAACCAATTTTAAGTTATTTTAAAAGTATAAAAATTAAATTTAAATTTTCAAAAATTTATGAATAAAATTAATCTCTTATTTTATTTTATTTTATTATAATTCAAATTCATATTTTTTTTAAAAAGAAAAAACATGTGAATTTTCATTAAATTCATTTTCCAACATATTATAATTCATACCAAAAATAAATTACTCAACTATTCAACGCTTTATTTATTAGTTTGGGAAAAGGACGTAAACTGGCCAGCTATAATAATTGACCACAAACAATTAATACACTTTTTCATAAATTATTTAATTTATTGCATTTATTGGCGGCCTCCGCATTTTATTCCCTACCAAACTATTATTAAAAACGATTTTTTATAATTAATTTTATAAAATATTTTTTAAATTAAATTATTATTACAATTTCATCTTTTATAATCATTTAAAATCATTGTCACGATCTTATAAACAATCACTTTTTGGAGGGCATTTTCTATCTTAAATATCATTGAATTAAAAATTAACAATTTATTTATTCTACAGTATTTAGATCATGAAATTTATATATTAAATATCACTGTGTGCAATAAAAAAATATATTTTTTAATTAAAAACACATTAAAATTAAATAATTTAAAGAATTTGGTGTAGGCAGCACAGTTTATAAGAGACATTATAATTATTGTACAAACTTATCAAAAATTCATTTATGACAGATTTTTTAATTCTTTCCCCCGTAATTTCTCTTTTACCCCTTTTCAATCACTTATCTGATAAACTTTAATCAGTTCATCAAAGAAGTGATTGATTTTTTTTAATATACATGCAAAAGCCCTAATAATTTACCTAACAATAATTGAATAAATTTTCTAAAAAAGGGTAAATAAAAAAAAAACGAAATTGATTGGGGTTTTCTCCATAGGCGATTCTAGCCACGAAATCACATAATCACATAATCACACTATACGGGGTGAATCACACCCGTCCGCAGGCTAGCCACCAAAAGACATTAAATGAATGAAGATTACAAATTAATGTCACATATAAGTCTCGAACATGGGATATTGAAGAAAACATACCTTTAGAATCAAAGACATCAACAAACTGCACCATTCCTTGAGGTTTACATTTGTTAATATTTTGAGTAGAGAATTGTCTCTAATGACAGTTCGGAAGGGCGAGAATTGGCCGGTGTCGGACCTTCGAGCGGGAAATTAATCCAGTACGGGTGAGGAGTTTTTGTTTTACCTCTTGGTATTGTGTTGCTGCCAAGTTTGTATGATACCAAATGGAGGGTGGGTAGGTGATCAGTGTGTGTGGTGCTCATTTTGTGAGGATATTAGATTTGATTTCATTTAATTAAGTTTTGAATAAATGTTGAGGTGGTGAGGGGATAATTGATTTAATTAAGGTGTAAGATTGGATGGTTGTAGTGTTGTGGTGGGTATATTTGAAAGACAAAGGTCATTTATTATTGGAAAATTTATGTCATAGACTGAGAGATTTTGTGATTTGAAAGTTGTTATAATTCATGTGTAGTTTGTTTTCTAAGCGATAGTGTTCCGCAAGCCGAACCCCGACGTATCAATTACGTGGTTTCGGCTTGTTGTGATGCTAGCTAGAATTATGTAATTAATACCGCAGAAACAATTTTGTGTTATGGTTTAACCATGTAGTAAAGAATGGTTGCGTTATTATAGCAAAAGTTAATGGTTTTTTTCACTTTTTAATATGTTTTTAAAATAAAGAAATTACATTTATGACTTTTTAGAAGAATTAAAAAAAAAAAGAAAGAAAAAAAAGTGGATGTGATCTTTAAAAAATCTTTTAGTGAATTTAAAATAGATCTGGTTAGAAGATTGAAAAATATGAATTTAAGATTCGAAAAAAAGAATTTATCTCGGAGGAAAAACATAGCAAAAAATTAAAGTTATAGAAATTTATGTAAAATAATGAAATGGTGGAAAATGTAAATACTTACTCTTAATAACTACATACGTAAGTATTAAACTTACTCGTTATAATTCATGTAGATAATGGACCTATAAAAAAAAAATTATCGTGGAGGAAAAACATAGCAAAAATAATAGAGTTATAGAAATTTATGTGAAATAATGAAATGGTGAAAAATGTAAATACGTATTCCTAATAACTATATACGTAACTATTATACTTACTCGTTATAATTCATGTAGACAGTGAACCTATATCTTTATTTTTAAATCTTCTATTTTTACTATTTCAAATCACCATTCAACTTATTAAATTCTATTTATAATAGAATAAAATAGCAATAATGTTGTAACTCCTAATAATAATAATTAAATTTTAGATTTGAAATTTTATGTCTACTAATGAAAATAATATCTACATTTGAAGTATGTTGTATAATTTTTCTCTCACATAAAACATTGGTTTCATGATATACAATTATTTCAATAATTTTGACTCTTCGAAATTATAACATTGAAATGAAGAATTTGAATCAGAGATGAATGCTCGCTTTGGTACTCAATATATATTATTTTATAAATTGATAAATAAGATTAAATAAATATATTTGTTAATTAAACTTTTCCCACTATAAATTTGAACATCTAAATTAAAAATGATGGTCAAACTTGGAGAGCACCTTGTGTAATCATTTTTCTCAAGATCTTGACATCTCTGATTCTTTTCCATTCTTCCCTAACATTTTGGTATAAATACCCATCTAATTCTCTTGGACAATGTACCCAAAAAAAAAAAAAAAAAAAAAAAAAAAAAAAAAGAGAAATAGAGAATTAAATGACCATATTGTTCTAAAGAAAATTAAAAAAAAAATGGGTACAAAACTATCTAAGAGTAAGAGATCCAATTTCAAAGGAAACAAAAGCTCATTTCCAGGTATGTATAGTTTTTTTTTTTTTTTTTTTTTTTTGTTTAAATGTATTTTTGAAAATTATAACTAAGAAATGTTGAATTTCCACTTTAGAAATCATAATTATGAGACAGAATGAGTCATATACAATATCAGATTCGAATTCATAACATCTTAATAATTAAGTCTACTCTAATATTGATAAGTATTATTGCTCATGTTGCACCAAAAATTAATTTTCTTGTTTAAATAACTAGTTTTTTTATTTTTTTTTTTAATTTAATAAGCCTCTTTTGCCTTGATAAAAATATAAAGTAAGAAAAATGTATAGAAGATGTTTTTTTTTTTAAAAAAAAAATTGTTTTGTGTGGGAGAACTTTGAATAAAAATTTACAATACAAAAAAAAAAAAAAAAAAAAAAAACTCAATTGAACGAATGTAGTTTATTATCAAGAGATATGTCTCGAAGGGTGGTACAATTCATTGAAGAATTGGACTCTTAGGATGTTCTCTCTCAAGATCTCAAGTTCGAGATTTATTTGTGACATTAATTGATAATCTTTATTCTTTAAATGTCTCACAGTATCTGGCTTAAGAATAGATGTGATTAACTCGAATATAGTGTGAATATCTATTTCAAAAAAAAAAAAAAAATAAAAAATCAAGAGATATACTAATTAATTTGAATCTTCTACTTTATTTGATTGATCTAAAAATAAATGCAACATTCAAAAAATAAAGATGTAAGAAAAACTTTGAATACTTCTTTTAAATAAATAAAACAAGTTTTTAAATTGAAAAATCAGCCTATTGTATAGACATGAATTTGTCAAAATTTGATTTGATTTGATTTCTGTTTTTTTTTTTCAATTCAACCAATCCATTAATTCTAAGATAAAGAAAGGAATAATTAAAAAAAAAATATATATACAATTTTTAAAATTTCAAATTGAAAAGATTCAATTTGATTTAGAATTTTCAAGAAAAGCTAGTTTCCCTTCAATCAATATCCATTATATAATTAATTATAAAATAAACAAATAAGAAAGAGTTGACCAATTGACCAAAATTATGTTGTAATCCTTCTTGTCCCATTTTCTTTGGAAATAAAAGTTATATACATTTTTCCAAAAAATATTCATAGTTTATTTATTAAGAAAATCCAAGTGCACTAAAAAAAAAAAAAAAAAAACTAAGAAAATTCAAGTAAATCAAAGGTCAACATGAAGAAAAAGGTTAATGTTAATTATTATTTTTTTCTTAGAGATGATGTTAATTAAAAAAAAAAAAAAAATTATATGTCAAAGTTGAATTATAAAATGTTATTTTTCAAAGTTGATTTCGAACCTGTGACGTTGGTATTGAATTGGATTATACCAAATAATGAAATCACTACTACGATATCAACTTTTTCAGTATGTGAAAGTGAATTAAACTTAATGATAATTCACATAAATTCCCTGTCAATAGATCACTCTCATTTTACTATTTAAAATATGACCCTTTTTTTTTTGAAAATGAAAATATTATTTACTAGCATGCATACACATAAATAAGATAAATTTAGAGGAGAAACATGCGATAAAAAATATGTGTCGAATATTTGAATTAGATCGTAAAACGTACTGATTTCATTGTTTGATGTTGATGCAGTTCAACGCAATTAACGATCTTATTTAAACAATTTTTTTTTTCTATGATTATTTTTTAAACAACATTATTCAAATAAATAATTTGGCGTGTGCATCTCTTGCAAATATGAAGATTAATTTGAAAAAAACTAATAAAAAAAGAAATTGTTTATCGATTAAGGGAACACAGAATTTCAACTTACAATCGTGAAGGCAGCTTGTAAAGATATTGGTCAAACTTTTAATTTCAATGATCAATCTTCAAACCTATATATATTTATATATATATATATAAAAAAAAACGTTCAAAGCTGATTATAATAATATTTTTTATTTAAAATAAATAATTTCCATATGCAAAGTTGAACTCATTTTTGTATTTCCAATGTTCTTTGCCTCCGGATTTTCCCACTTTATCATTTGCCCAAAAAAAATGTTTTATTTAAATGATAACATTTCACATATATATAATATCATTTAAATAGTTTTTTTTTTTTTTTTCAAATCGAGCATAGCTGATCGCAGTGATGTATTAGAATTCATTCGATTATGATGTGTAAATAACTATTTAAAATTAATTTCTAACCTATTTTATTTACCGAATATTTATTTTTCTTTTTTTTTTTAATGTGAAATAATGATATCCCAACTGAGTCAAATATAAAAATAATTATAAATAAAAAAAAATTAGTTAATATAGTAACTGTATTAATAAATATTATCGCATGTTTTCTTATAATACAATATTAATGATTATATAGGTAAATATTTTAAAATTTGACTGTCATTTGTGAGAATAACACATCCACTACACTTTCCCAAATTTAAAAGTTAAAAAACAATATTAAAATACTTGTTTTTGTTTATGAAAAATTTGAATTTATATATATATATTTTAGTACAAATTAGAGAATCTGATTACAAATAACAATTTACAAGATTAAACCCGTGACAGTAATTTTGAACTAGATTACTTTCGAATAATGAAACCAACGCGTCATTAGTTGAATTCATAGAGAATTTAACTAAATATAAATTTAAGTTTCAAAACCAAAAATTAAAAAAAAAAAAAAAAAAAAAATCAAAGGATTGGGGTAAGATATTTTTAAAAAAATTATAAATTAAAATGAAAAAGTTAATTACTTAAAAATTTGAAAAGTATTTTCAAATAGATTAGGTTGGCGGAAATGTATAAAACCCACAGTAAATATTAAATTTTTATTCCGCCATTAGAAAAACCTTGTTCTTCACCCATCCACAATTTCACTTATTTATGACTCCATTTTTACACAATTTCAAAAGCTAAATGAATGGAGTTGAAAATAGATCAGAAACCCATATGGAAGAAATCTCCCGCCGCCGGCGAGAAGTTCGCCGGAGAAGAATCGGAACATGATCGGCGGTCGGTTGAGATCATGGGCGGCGGCGTTCCGTTCTCCGGTACGGCGGAGGAAAGGCTGAATTGGTTGCGTTGCGAGATTATAGGCGGCGATGCGGAGTTTGATTCTCCGTTTGGGAAAAGAAGATTGTGTTATGCTGATCATACTGCTTCTGCTCGCTCTCTTCGTTATGTTGAAGATTTCATCCTCAGAAATGTTCTTCCCTTTTATGGTAACTCTCTCTCTCTCTCTCTCTACCATTTTATTTATATTACTGTTTTTTTTTAAAGGGAAATTGGTGGAAAATCAAGAAAGATAATTATATTTTAATTAAATATATATATTTTTTAAATATTTCATATTCTAAAATTGTAATTCAAAGAATTATTGCTTTCAATAGCTAATTGTTTTAAAAGCCTTTTTTTTTAATTCAATAAATGATTGAATTTTCCTATTTATGTTTTTTTTTTTTTTTTTTTTTTTTTGGTTATACATGAAACTCATAAATTGTTCTTTATGTGCAATAGAGAAACTAAAATTAATGTTGCTTATAATTTTGTTTAATTTAACAAAAGGTACAAACCCATGGTCAATCTTAAATCATTAGCCTTTATCTTGCCTTTTGAGATTGGCTTTGGGGGTGATTGGATTTTGGAGTTCACGAGAGTAGAGGAGAGGAAATGGAGAAAGAAGAAAAAATTGAGTAAGTTGGAGATATGAAATATTTGTTTGAAAATTGGTGTTTTAGAGGGAAGAGATTGTAAAACTCTTTATTGAAATTTGTGTTTTAGGAGAGAAAATATTTATTTAGATTAAATTTAATATAAAGTTTGATTGATTTCTGTGTTTTAGGAAAGAATACGTTTATTTTAGATTAAATTTAATATAAAGTTTGATTTGAGGTTTGATGAAATGTTGAAAAGAGAAGTTGAATTCAGGTAGAGAAGAAGTTGTGATATATTAAAAAATTGGCTCCTCTAATAATTATAAATGAAAAAGGCCAATTTACATGATATATAATAACCTGATAATTAGTTAGGTTGTGTTTGTTTTTGGTAGAAAATAGTCGAGTGAAAGAGGAGTTGAGGGGTTAATAGTGGTTGAATACTTGTATAATTATAATATTAGTAATGATTGGATAATTAATTACTTGTTTGGAGATTGATGTTTGTAACGATTGAGTAATATATTTGATGTGGAATTTAAAAAAGTGGTTAAGACTAGTTTAATACCAAATACAAACGAGGGTGATTTTTTAGGAGCAGTGGTTAACGACTTCTCTCCTACCAGAAAAAAAACATAACCTAAGAGATTGCAAGTTCAAATCTTCGTCTCAAATATCATTGTTGAATTAAAAAAAAACATCTAACAAAGAAAGTAAAACATGCTATATAAAATGTAGGAAACACGCACACATGCGACAGCTACGTAGGGAACCAAACATCAAAGATGGTAAACGACGCAACATCGTACATCAAGAGGTGTTTGGGAAGCGGAGAAGAAGAAGCGCTTCTATTCTGCGGGCAAGGCACGACGTCGGCGATAAAAAGACTACAAGAAGTGATGGGGATAGGGGTGCCCTCCATTCTAAGGGAAAGGGTAATTAAAGAGACATTAAAGGAAGAGGAAAGGTGGGTTGTTTTTGTTGGGCCTTATGAACATCACTCAAACCTTCTCTCATGGAGACAAAGCTTGGGTGAGGTTGTGGAGATTGGAATGGATGAGAATGGGATGTTAGACATTGAGATGCTTAGGTTTCAACTTGAAGAATTTAGGAAGGGTGGAAATTGTAGACCAATTTTGGGGTCTTTCTCAGCTTGTAGTAATGTTACTGGAATTTATTCACAAACAAGAGACATTGCTAAACTTCTTCATCAATTTGGAGGTCATGTTTGCTTTGATTTTGCTGCAAGGTATGCCCTTAATATAACTTCACTCTTTTAATTATACTTACCGCACTTGTTTCAAGACCCAAACGTAGGAGAGACAATAAAAGATTTTACTATTAAGTTCATTTATGAATTTGAAACCTGAGATCAATATTAATGTTTGAGTTAGTTCACGTGCATCTCAACTGTTCTCATAAAACATATCCCCGACTTTATAACATTTGATTTTCAAGAAATTTTTAATGGTCTTTAAATTTAAACCCGTCGTTGTTTTAGTTCACAAGACGTTTTTTGTTCATTAAGTTCACCCACAACCATTGCAAGACAACGCATCTTGGAAACTTCCAAAGAGGTGTTTGGATGAATAATTGTGTAGAGTGATTAGAAATAATGAGTTATTTTGAATGGTTCTTAAGAAAATATTGTAATAAAAATTCGTTTTTAATAGTTCTATAAAACACTTAAACAAACAGTCCCCAAGTCTTTTAAGTTGACCCTTGAAGACAACCAAAATGGTTACTAAATCTAAAGTATACATGGTCTAAGTTGGGTCGAGTAATTAGGAGTTCTTTTTTTTTTTTTTGATGAGTTGGATCGATTGCATAATACTATAGACTCGATAATTCAAGTTATTTATTTTATTAGTGCATGCTCCCCTACCATTAATGTTAAGAATCTTTCTTTAATTAATCTTAACCACTATATATATACAATATTGTTCTCAATTGAACGGAGTAAAAAATTAGTCAACTAGAGAACTGGCCCAATAAAAAAAAAAAAAAAAAAATTATAAACCTAACCCAAGAAACTTTATAACCCCAACTCAACCTATCTTACAATTTAGGTTAGATATCTGGATTGGTTCGAGTTGTCGATTTTTTGTACACCACCGGACTCAATCATTTGTTTGTTTATGGTGCAGTGGTCCTTATGTGCAAATTGATATGCAGATGGATGGCTATGATGCAATTTTTCTAAGTACACATAAGTTTCTTGGAGGGCCTGGATCACCAGGAATCCTTCTGATGAACAAGAGTCTCTATAAGTTAAAATCATCTCCTCCATCAACTTGTGGGGGTGGCACTGTCAACTATGTCAATGGCTTCAATGAAAAGGTACACATAATATGACTATGATATTGGTTGTCGAAACCGATCCTAAGGAATTATCAAGCTACTTTTTTCATTGTCAATTGATTTAATATAGTATTAGAGCTCATAAATCTAAATGAGTATGCGATTCAATAAAAATGAAATTGAAATCTCATTCAATATTGGTGAACTAAACAAGCTTTTTAACTACGATCGTTTCTTCTAAATATTCAAAATAAATTCTCATTCTAAATATTAATTCTGGATACTCTTAAAAACTACTGCCAAACAAACTCTTAAAAATTACTAATCATTAGTTGTAAATACTCAATATAAATCTCTATTATAAATATTAATTCTAATGACTCTTAAAAACTACGTGCATTCAAACAAACTTTTGACTATAATCATTACTAATATTTAATTCTTTCTTCTAAATACTCAAAATAAATTCTCATTCTAAATATTAATTAATTTTAAATACTCTAAAAAACTACATCCAAACAAGCTTTTAACTGCAATCATTACTTCTAAATACTCAAATTAAATCCTCATTCTAAATAATAATTTTAAATACATTTGAACAAACAAGCTTTTGCTGTAATCATTATTTTTAAATACTCAAAATAAGTTTTCATTCTAAATATTCTGAAAATGTACGTTCAAACATCTCTAAAATATTAGCTTATTTTGATGAATGTTTATTTATTTTGTGCAGGATACATTATATTATGAAGATATTGAAGAGAGGGAAAATGGAGGAACACCACAAATTATAGGAATAATAAGAGCAGCATTGGCTTTTTGGGTAAAAGAATACATAAGCTACAAAGAGATAGAGAAGCTAGAGCACCAATACATAGAAAGAGCTTTGAAGAGACTTGTCCAAAATAACAACATTTGCATTTTAGGAAACAAATCTTTGAAGAGGCAAGCCATATTATCTTTTATCGTTTACTCTTCGACGAATTCCGATCTCGAAAATGTCGAGAACACGCCGTTTAATATGTGGGGTGAGACGTCGGGGTGTTTGAGAGGAAAACCTCTTCATGGTCCTTTCGTTGCCGTGCTCTTGAGCGACTTGTTTGGTATCCAGGCTCGTGGGGGGTGTAGTTGCGCTGGGCCTTATGGTCACAAACTGCTCGACATTGATGAAGCGTCCTCACATGCTTACAGATCGGCTATTGCTAAGGTATATCAAAATGTCATCTATTTTCCTATCGTTTATAGCAAAACAGTCAACATATTAAAAAACTGTCGCGTAATAAGATCTTCAATACGCTCTCTCAAGGATGCTCTTTTTGTGTTCACCAATCTTAAATCAGATCTTAATTTCATTTTTATTGGACAGAATACCTGTTTGGGCTTATGAGCTCTATAACATATTAAACGGTATAGACATTCTCTTAAAATCAACTGGTCATGACTGAACTAGCTCATCTTATCTTATAAATGTTTGGACGACTCTCCACCTTTCAATGTAAGATAATGAGATTCTCAACACGCCCTTTTAAGATGGTGTCTCTTTCGGATTCACCAATCTTGAATCGAATCTTAATTTCATTTTTATTAGACTGAATACCCGTTTGGGTTTATAGGCTCTAAAATCATATTACATAGTGTGTGCATGCATCTCAAAACCAATTAGTTGTGAAAGAAGTAGCCAACGTTATCTTATAAATGCTTTGAGAAATTTCCACTTTTTCAATATAAGATAATGAGATCTTGTAGCCACGATTTCGTGACGGTTCGCACCATCGATGATTACACCATTTTTTTTTTTGTTTATATTTTTCATTATCAGAAACAATTATGAGAGTTTTCCTTTCTAATTCAATTTAATCTTCAACAATTAAACAGGGCTATGCAGGAATAAAACCAGGATGGACAAGAGTAAGCTTTCCATACTACATGACAAATGAAGAGTTTGAATTCATTTTAAAAGCAATAGAATTCATAGCTGATTATGGGCAAAGATTCCTTCCTATGTATGCCTTCAACATCAGAACTGGTAGTTGGAAATTGAAGAAAACCGACCTCGCCGACCTACTCGGAAAGGCGAACGTCCAGCGTGTCGATGCAGAGGCTAAGTTAGCAGCCATAGTAATGAAGCATAGATCATATCTTGATTGTGCCAAAAATATTGCCAATCTTCTTCCTAAATTCCCTCTTGAGAGAAAACTTCATCATGAGGACATTGATTCCTCCCTATTATACTTCAAAATCTAGATAAATACAACATTATATAGTTTGTATAGCATATAATTGAATCCAATAATTGATAATCATAACCAACCAATTAACCGTTTTCAAAATTCGAACATGTAATTTTTTTGTTATCAGATTCATATCAGTTGAGTAATTTGTCAATCTTTACCGATATATATAAAGAATCTATTAAGCATTTCAAATAGTTCTTTGGTTATATGATATATCTGGCGTGGAAGTTGGTCAACATTTGTATTGACAAATAGGAGGTTTCAAGTACATGCACATGTACTTATTACTTCTTGTGTCGTAATTGCTATCTTATTAGGTTCAACCATTCTAGCTGTTCGTAATGCACAATCCTATTGACGGTCAGAATTTCTTCGAATACGTCCTTGAATTCATTCGAGACGTGAGCAAAACTCAGATTGGCGAAGAATATTGTACGTGGGTTCCCTTTATTGGAACTATGTTTCTATTTATTTTTGTTTCAAATTGATCTGGGACTCTTTTACCTTGGAAAATCATACAGTTACCTCACGTAAGGTTAGCCGCACCCACAAATGATATAAATACTACTGTTGCTTTAGCGAATAAAAAAAAAGTGTAACTATTTAATGTGTTTCATCCTAATACGAAACAACGAAATATGTAGTCATATCGTAGTGTTGGCATAGTTCTAGGTTAAAATACAATTATGTGTCCATTAGACTGTATTACTTGTTTCATTTTGGTCTCTAGATTTTCAAAAGCTTAATTCTAGTCTATAAGATTTTTAGATTTGTTCCATTTGAATCATTGAAACAACATATTGTTAGCTAGGAAAGTTGAGTCGAGATGTAGTAAGATCATACCATAATGCTGGTACATTCAAAGTAGGTAATTTATAGTTACAAAAAAAAAAAAAATAAAATTATCATACACATGAAAGTGTAGGGGAGCCCTACATTTTGACTATGTGGCACATTAGATGCCACATAAATTTAGCAACTCTTTATAATATTTTGTTTTAAACTAAATTTCTGTGGCACTAATGTGCCACGTAATCAAAATGTAGGGCTCCACTACACGTGAATGTGTGGAGAAATTTTACTAAAAAATTAAAATATAATATTGGTTTCCATACCTTTGTATTTGTTTAATTTTAGTAAATGTGGGGGAATTTTATTAAAAAAAAAAGCATAGATTAGGGTAATTTAGATAGTGATGATATGGAGACCGACGGAAAGAGAGAAAGACTAGAATACGTTGAGGAAATCAGCGGGATATCGGCGGAGACTGTTGAGCAGTCTC
>JBBMEG010000024.1:7532806-7553211 GCA_037832605.1 Cyclanthera cordifolia
TTTGTTTTTTACGTTTTTTACCTCTTTTGGAGTTTTTGGGACCGAAAAAAAAAAAAAAAAAAAAAAAAAAAAAAAATATATATATATATATATATATATATATATATAATAATAATAATAATCATAATAATTCGGAGATGGCTTCGAGCCCAATTGCAAGTATTCATCTTACACCAGCTCAGGAAATTGTTCAGTAGGAACGAGTCATTTCTTTCCGCCACATTGCTCCGATCGCCAAGAATTTGTTGCATAACAATGGCAATGTAGAAATGATTGAGATCCGTTTCTGAAATGGTGAATCGAAGCTTTGCCCAATACAGAACACCATCAACTTCCAGATTTCATCTACGAAAATCCTCCCCTTTTGCTTTAACCCTCTGTTTGATTTTCGTTTTTGCATCTTCCATCTTCGTGTTCCTGTTCTGCAGCAGAGATATACTGGAAGATGAACAGAAACCGCTGTTTTCAGAGTCAGAGGAATCTCGATCTCATTCTACACATGAAGCGGTATGGTGTTTTCTCGCATTCTCGTCGTTAAAGTTATTTTAATTTCTGCTTTCGTCTCTGCAATTTATGTTGATTTGGATTTAAACTACATGTATGCGATTTTACTAGAAGTGTGAAATTATCGGTTTCATAAGATGTATAATCTTCAACTTTTCCTGACCGGCGGTGAAAATTATCCTAGGCTTTTTATTCTGGCTGATTGTTGTCATATATTTATTTCCAGTTCTCGTTCTTCCTCGTAATTATTGTTTTTCTATAGTCTTTGCATTGGCTGAATGCTTCATTTTTGCTTCAAAACATATACATCAGCAGAACAATCAATGTGGTGCATCGGAGAGTTTGGGTTATGGCTTCTTTTTCCATTTTTTCTTACATCATTTATAAATTATGGAAATTTGTTGCTATGTCGAGGAGGGGAAGGAATGTTTCTTGAGAACAAGATGAATTAGAAAACAAAGTAGATGATTGGAAGGAGTTAGGGTCTAGTTAAATTAATGTTTATTATAATTGGTGTGATAATTACATTCAGATTCTTCTTGTGTCTCCATTCCTTCGATGTCTCCCGGTGCCTGGCCTAGGGACGGGCGTGGTTACCCCGGGTATAGTGGAGCGAAGCTTCGATTTCCCGGTTTCAAAAAAAAAAAAAAATTACATTCAGATTCTGATAGCTTAGCGAGATCCAAAATTATAGGACGAAATAAGAGCTAACACTGAGGTAAAATTAACTTTTCATTGATTAAATAAAACTTAGTGAGCCTAGCGGTAATTGACATGTATCCTTAGCTTTGAGATCGCAGATTCAAATCCTCCCATCACAAATATGGTTCTTGTTCTAAAGAAAATAGAACCTTAAAGACGACTTAAACGAGTGGCTGAAGAAGTGATCTTCCACATTCAAAGGTGTATTAGATCATATGGGAGAAGTAGGCCACCTTATCTTATAAATGTATTGAAGAAACCTCACCTTTCTAATCGGGGACAAATGGTCACAAGGTGAGTATCTCCAACATGCTCCATGAAGATGACACTATTTTTTGAAACGCCATCTTGGACTAGATCAAAATTTGTGGCTCGAAATACCCACTTTGGCTTACTCGATTTGGTCGGATCCAAATTTGTTTAATCATCAAATGCCCACTTAAGTTTTTGCTCGCTTGGGTGCGGTCCTTGGAATTTTTGGGAGATTAATAATCCGGAGTTCTAATACCATATTAGATAGTATGAGGTTCCACTTCAAAACCAACGCTTGGGTTGGATCCGAACTTTTGAGATCATCAAATACCCGCTTGAGTCTTTGCCCGCTCTGATACCATATTAGATAGTGTGGGTTTCCATCTCAAAATCAATTGGCTATGAGAGGAGTAGTCCACCTTATATTATAAATGTGTTAAAGAATCATCACCTTTTCAATATGAGACAAATGATCACAAGGCAAGTATCTCCAACAGGGTGAATAACAAATACTCTAGTCTAAAAACTTGAGCCTACTTCTAAATCATTTTGTACAGATTGGAATTTTACTGAACCGGTTGATCTTCCCCCCAAAATGTAGTCATTTCCGTGGGGCTAGCTCCCTCTTATTTCTTTTTCCAAAATTTAATGAAGAAGGAAAATATCTTCTAGGGCAATGACTAAATTGCTTCTACTTTTTCTTTTGAAGACTTCTGTTGATCATATATGGGATGCTCCATCGAGTTATGGGTTCCATCCCTGTGTCAAGCCTACGGCAAGATATGGAGGTAATCTTGTCCCTTGCTTGCTTCATTTTTGGAGAGAAACTATGAACATAATCTCATTTATTGTTGTTTAAAAAAGAGATTTAAGTTTTTGATTATCTAATAGATTATGAATGAAATGTTGTTTCTGGTTTAAAAATGGGTAAAATATCATTTTGATCCCTGAACTTTCACCTGTATTTTATTTTGGTTCCTAAACTTTCAAAAGTCCAATTTTAGTCATAGAAATTAGAGTTTTGTTTTATTTAGGTCCATAAAGTTTAAAAAGTCCAAATTTAGTTCCTAAACTTTGAAAAAAAAACTTAAAATTGGTCCCTATAGTAAATTTAAAGTCAATATTAATCGAAATTAGTTCAAGAATTTTAATAAAATCAAAGAATAAATGGTAAGACATTTTTTAAAATTTATAGAGGAAGACGATAATTTTCTTATAGAAAAATAAACAAAAAAAATTATAAGGACCAGTTTTAAGTTTTTTTTTTTTTAAGTTGAGGCACTGAAATGAACAAACTTCAAAGTTCATGGACTAAAATTGAACTTTTGAAAGTTCAGAGACTAAAATGAAACAAAACTCAAAGTTCAAGAACTAAAATTTGACTTTTAAAAGTTTAGGGATCAAAATGGAACAAAGGTGATCAAAATAGAACAAAAGTAAAAGTTCAGGGACTAAAATAGTATTTAGTTATCTAGCAGATTTTTCCGCTGATTTTCCCTTAACGTTGCACAAATCACTACATTCTTAGTCTATGGAGATTTCTATTTTCACTCAATAACAATCTTATGCGAACTTGCAGTAACTTTGTTGATCATTATGCTTCTTAGCTGCAGTAGATATTTTATATTACTGGATGAGACTTCATTGTGCATGCCTGCACACAAACCATCCATGCATTATCATTTCTATGTTTCCTGTGCACTTGCTCACACAAGAGAAGACGATGAAAGAGAATGAACTTTCTTTTCTAATTTCTGTTTACTTTACCAGCTGCCCAAACGTCAGAACATTACATAACAGTGAGGAGTAATGGAGGACTAAATCAAATGCGAGCGGGTGTAAGTTGCTGACTTTGTTACTTGTGATAGGAAATTGTTTAAATACTCCGGAAGATGGTGTGCCATCTTGTTTTCTCATTGTTTAAAGCTTAGTTGATTAGAAATAGGGGCTTATTATATAGAAATGTAAGGAGGCCTACAAACTGGGCTATATAAATATGATAAAAGAAATTATAAAAGATCAAAGAAAAAAAAAAAAAAAAAAGAGGTTTGAATCCATACACGCATTATACTGTTATAAAAGAAATATTGGCGATCAAGAAAAGAGAATAAATAACAGTTAAAACTAGTCCCAAATATCCTATAACTTGTCATTTCAAACAAATTTACCAACTTTTGTTTTATAACTCACTTTGTCTCGAGAGAGTTTCAGGGAAATAGAAGATCAGGAGAAAATTAATAAGATCATTTTTTTTTTGTCTATCTAATGTCTAAGAAATATATCATGACATGCAAATTTTTCGGGATCTCGCTGTTAAATTTAAAATTGTATTTTATTTATGAATAGATTTCTGACATGGTGGCTGTGGCACGCATCATGAATGGGACCCTAGTTATTCCACAATTGGATAAACGTTCTTTTTGGCATGATACGAGGTACTTAGATATATATATTTTTTCATATCAATTTTTGGATAAGTTGGTTGCTGGTTATCTTTTAATTTAACCTTTCTAAGTAGTACATTTTACAGTACATTTTCAGATATTTTCGACGAACATCACTTTATCAAAACCTTACAAAGAGATGTTAAAATAGTCAAGGAGCTCCCCAAAGAATTGGAGTCTATTCCTCGTGCTCGTAAGCATTTCACTTCATGGTCTGGCGTTGGCTACTATGAAGAGATGAAACGGTTATGGAAAGATTATCAGGTATTTTGACTTTTTCAATATCTTGCATATAAGAGTTTGAAGTTAAAATGACCCTAAACCAACATTCCCCTCACTTGTTATCTTCTTTTCTTCCTTGCGGGGTTTGTTATCTTTTTGTATTCTTTTCTTCTATTAATGAGAAGTTTTGTGATCTTTTCAAAAAAAAATGAAGAACTTTTAGTAATCTGTTTTCAGTATAGTTCTCCATTGTCTCGATGTTGATTATTATTCTTGGTTAGTATGATTGAATTTACCACAATCTATAAGTTTAAGTTTTTTAGTTGAGTAGTAGTTTAACCTAATTCAACTCGTAGGACATTTCTCAAATTTCTAAACCCACAAGTGAGGAGATTGTTGGTTAATATAATTAAATTTATCCCAACCCATAAGCTTTAGCTTTTAGATTGATTGGTGATTTCACATAATTCAACAATTATCCTTAGTTTGGATGCATTGGTTGAAAGGAAGTCCATCCTCAAAAGAAAAATAAACGGGAATTTAATCTAAAAAGCTTCTTCCTCTCAACAGGGAATAAACTTTTTAATCTGTAGCATCATTAAGAAGTTCTGTAGAATCCTTCTGATAGCTCGACAGTTTGCAACACCTGATTTGAACTACAATTCTAATCGAAGATGTATGTACTCACATACAGTACATGTTGTTTAATAAAATTAAATTTACACCAATCCAATGCTTTTTATATCATGGATTGCTCAACTAAAAAGGCTTTGTTTGTTCAATTTCTGATTTTCCGTCCACATTGACTGTTTAATCATTTCTAGGAAGAATATGTAGCTGTCTTATTGAGTATATTTCTGTAGGTCATTCATGTCGCAAAATCTGATTCTCGATTGGCAAATAATGATCTGCCCGTAGATATCCAGAGACTCAGATGTCGTGCAATGTACGAAGCCCTTCATTTTGCTCCACCAATTGAAAGCTTTGGGAAGGTTTGGATAGTTTCTGGTCTTAAATTATTTGTTAGCACCTGCTTCACTATAGTTTAATGCCTTTATATAAATTTCTAGAATCGAACAAGCTTGAGATATATGAAATCTTGAATTGGCGTAGGTTAAAATTTTCAAAAATGCACATCAAAATAACATTTCTCTGGAAATGGATTCAAAATCCTGGATAAAACTCATCCAAAATTGTATGAGTAATTCATCTTACAGTGGGGTGATAATGAATGTCAAATTAACCTTTATATCAGTTCTATAAATTTAAGAGGTCTCCTATGGGGCTTCCTGCTAAATTAGGGTCTGAGCATGCATGCCGGTGACACCACAGAAGCTGGTCGAGCGGCTTAGGTTGCGTGGAGAAAGATATATTGCCCTTCATTTGAGATATGAGAAAGACATGCTATCCTTCACGGGTTGTACTTATGGTCTGACTCATCTTGAAGCGGAAGAGCTTAAAATAATGAGGTGAATATTATGTGTGCCAATATTTCTGAATGCTCTAAAAGAAAATTATGTGGAAGTTCTGTCTTCATCCTTTTTATGTTGCTCAATGTTGACATTCTTTTCTAGGGAGAAAACTCCTCATTGGAAGATCAAAAATATAAACTCTACAGAACAAAGAATAGAAGGCCTTTGTCCACTTACTCCCAAGGAAGTGGGAATATTCCTGCTGGCTCTTGGATATCTTCCATCAACATTAATCTACATTGCGGCTGGGGAAATCTATGGTGGCGATACTCGACTTTCTGACCTTTCTTCTCGATTTCCAAATATTGTTACCAAAGTTAGTGACCATGATTCCTTATTATCTCAATAAGAAGTGGTATAGTTCTGCCAGTCCACACATTTTATGCAATTATAGCTAATCCTGGTTTTCTAACAGGAAACACTTGCAACAGAGGAAGAATTGAAGCCTTTCATCAATCATGCTACTCAGAGTGCTGCACTTGATTACATCATTTCAATCGAGAGTGATGTCTTTGTTCCAACATACTCAGGGAACATGGCAAGAGCCGTAGAGGGCCACCGGAGATATCTAGAACACCGCAAAACCATCGCTCCAGACAGGTAATAATTAGTTCAAGCTGCCTGGTCCAGAGAAGCTTTCTCTGGTTCATTCTATCACAGGCTCTGACGTAATTAGGATGATTTCACTAAATCTCAACATGCCAGGGAATTGGTTATGCCTGCAAAATTCTAACTCTCGTGTCTCCATACTAAATTTTACATGATTTTTTTTAAGATTTAGTTCCATGGAACCAGCGACTGTTTTTATTATTCTTTCTTAAATTGCAAGCAACTGGTTAAGGATATGCTTGTTTTTAGTAGAAGAAGAGCGGTAAACAACCACTATTCAAGAACCATTTGGTTGTATTTGGTAGTAAACAACCACCCCTCAAACCTCACATTAAATCCTCCATCAAACTTATCACTCAACCACCACTAACATCATCCCCAAACGAGTATTAATTACTCAACTATTACTGACACCAATCTCCAAACGAGTAGTTAATTACTCCAACCACTGCTCACACGAATTCTTAAACGACTAGTTAATTATTCCAACCACTGATAACACCAATCCTCAAACGAATAGTTAATTACTCCAACTACCATTAACTACTCTTCACTTCTCCATTAACTCTTCCACTTCTCTCCACTTTACTCTTTTCCACCCAAAACATACACATCCTAAGGGTCGTAACTTTTAAAGACATTAATTTTCTATAAAACAGAAGGCATTAAAAGGCTACTTTCAGAGTGTGTTTGGGGTAAGGAGAATGAAAATGATTATGGAAAAGATGAGAGTAGGGGGTGGAGAAAATTATTAGAGTGAAGAATGATTATCGATTAGTGGAATGATGATTTGTGTTTGGAGTGCAGAGAATAATCATTGGAGAACGATTACATGCGTTTGGAATGCATAAAATAATTATGAGAATTCAAGATAGTCAGTTTAGAGAGAATGAAAAATGATTAGGAAGAGAATGAAAGTGAATATGGAGGTAATGGAGGGAATGGAGGGAATGGAGGGAATAGATTATGGAGAGAATAAATAGTTGATTACAGGGAGAATGAATATTGATTAAGGTGAAGTTATAGTTCATATGATTGATTGTCAGTCTACCATCATTTAGCCATCAGTCTATTGGCTTGAGAATAGCAATTATTCAATTGAACAAACTTTCATTCCAGGGGAAGTTCTGTGATGGCTGTTTTAACATTATTCTTAGGAAAAGATTTTCATCATGAGCTGATCTGCTGCTATATGACATTCCTGGGATAACAATGAAACTTTTTTTGGTCACATTTCTGAGATTGACTGCAATAATTTCAAGGGTAAATTATAAATTTGGTCCGGTCCCTTTAGTTTAAAAATTTAGATGGTAATTATTATGGTTTGGAGAAATCTATGTTTTAGTCCCTATGGTTTAGTAATTAGAACTTAGTCTTGATAAAATTTAAAAAATAGTTTATGTTGTTCGTTTGGTGAATAAAATATATATAAGTTAATTATTTTTGTGTTTAAAGAAAAGAGTGTAAGATAAGTAATTGATCGGACAAAAGAAATGTATTATTGATACATTAGAAGTTACATCTACGTACTTGATTCGGATACGACTTACGAATAACATGAAATATTCATTAGGTTTTATCAAACCACATGGACTAAATTCTATTTTTTCAAACCATAGGGATTAATTCTATATTATCCAAACTCTAGGGACTAAATTATAGATTTTTAAACCATAGGGACTAAACTCTAACTTTCTTCGAACCATAAGGTCCAAATTTATAATTTACCCTAATTTTGAATAGCCAACATATATGATAGAAGTTCCTTAGAAATATTCTGTTTTCGCTTGCTATTCTCAATTCACTATCTTTATCACTTGCAGGAAAGGACTTGTTGAAATTTTTGATAAGCTAGATAAGGGACAGCTAAGTGAAGGGTCCTCGTTATCGAATCGCGTGCAGAGGATGCATAAGAACAGGTAAAGTTTTCTTTTTTTTTTTTTGCAACTTTGATAATTTACCTGGTTAGTTGTCTTCACTCTTCACACCTTGCAATGTAGCATTTTGTGTTTAGCTGGTTGCTAAATGGCAAAAAGTAAACATGTAATAATAATGTACATTCAAAATTGAGAGCATCAAAGGAAAAATAGTATCTACTGTAGTATATTCGATTAAACTATCGCCGTCTTAGTTATGACTCTCTCATTCATAATAAGATAGCCCTATTGTAATCATGGCATATCATGTATTGTAACACGTGAATTTCATCATTAATAAAATTGTTTCTTATCCAAATGTACATTCAAAATTGTCAAACAGACAAGGGGGTCCGAGAAAAAGAAGAGGTCCACAACCTGGAATAAAAGGCCGAGCGCGATTAAGGACCGAAGAATCATTCTACGAAAACCCGTACCCCGAGTGTATATGTAAATCTAAAGGAAAACTTTGAGATCACCTAAAGAAGATGCAGCCAGAGGTTTACAGTTAGTTCTTACACATTAAAATGTGCTGCTTTTAGGAATCAGTTTCTGTTCTCAGACCAACTTGGTGAGGTTGTTTTGCCAACTATTTCAGAAATCAAAGCAAGCTACTGAAGTTGTACTGTACCTGCTTTCACTATTTTAGTTGGAAGATAACTTCTTTTCTTTTTTTTTTGAATGCAATCATATGAGATTTGTGAATTTATAAATTATTCATCCTTATAATAGTTGAGTTATTATGTATTTGTTATTTGGTGTTATGAAGTTAGAATTAGTTTATATTATTTTAAAATTTTGACTTAGTTTCCATGAATGGATAAAATCTAAAATTAGTCTTTTATGTTGGGAATTGTGAACAGAGTATATGACAGTTAATGATGACAACCATATGAATTAAGTAGTTTATATTTAGTTGGAATTGGCAATTTAACTCTATTTTTATCCAATCAATTATTGAGTGCACACACAAATAGATAACCATACATAAAGATAGGGTTTTTTATTCAATTAGTTTGGTAGCACAGTCATTTCATTGTTTGGTATTAATCTAGTTCCAACATTTCATCCTTAAATTTTATATAAGTAGCAAAAAAGAAAAATCTATAGAGATCAAAATTTTAGAAAAAAAAAAAAAAAAAAAAATCAAATACAGGTTTCAATAATAAGTTTAACTCTATCTTAGATAACTTCCTTGAAGATTACTTTAACAATTATTTCACTCCAACAACACATTTAAAATTCAATTAAATCTTAATCTCATTATTTCACCCATTATTCAATTAAAATTAATTGAATTTTGAATGGTCATCCAATTTAATAACACCATAAATTTTTAGTAGTTTCTCAAATAATAAACTAGGATATAAAAGCCTTTGAAACCATTAACTTTGAAAATAAAATCATTTAAATACTAGAAAAACTCGGGTTGTTACAAGTTTTGCATCCAATAAACCGTCAATCAGCTTGCAATAGGAGAAAGTAACTTCTTCGTGGAAATTTCGTTCAATTCCACCAATTTCACACCTTCCCTCGTCAACATTAATCGCACATCAACATTAATCTTAACATTGTCAATACCTAGAGGACTTCAAGTCATAAAGGTCGGATGTCGGCATTGTCTAGTAATGTTTCCTACACATAAACTTAATCTCGCATTTCTAAAATTATAAGATATTGATTACAAAATTCCCATTCGTGGCTTAGCTCCAAAATAAAAATAGGGGGGACACCAATTCCCTCGTATTAACCAACACCTCATTTCTTCGACTCCACACTCTTCAACACATAAGCAATAGATTCTTTAATTGATCGACATTCAGCTTTTCAAAGTGTCACAATAGAAAATCAGCATCTAATACATGATCAGGAAAACCAAGACCCAATACGGCAATAATCTCCAAGCATCTTTAGCCAACTTACATCTCCAAATAGCATGCTGAGTCCACCTTTTTGTGACAACGGGAAAAAATAGCACTAGAACCCGCCTTTCTCTTTATAAGATTATAATTAGTTTGGGAGAAAATTATAATAAGTTCGACATATCATATATTGAATCTTATTAGGAATGGAAGAATACCACATAGTTTCCACCATCTTCTAGAAATGTCTTCATTTGAGGATGACGGGCTCCCGTTGTAATGGCCCGACTAATACTAGGGTCCAATCTAGGCCTCTACCCTAGATGCATGAAGAAATCGACATTTAAAACCCTAGAGACATGTTGAATAGTACTTGTATTAAAATAAAATCATAATTGTTTTATAAATACTAAATAAGGCGAATACCCAGTTCAAAATCATAAAATATAGTAATCAATGTAAAATAGTCACATGTCTCTATCATTAAACCACTGCGAAAAGGAAATGATGTAAAATGGTAAAGACACGGGTCCATGGTCCTCTCAGCTCCAGATCAACCATCCTTGTAAAGCTCGTGCGTACATATGAAAATCCACAGTGGAAAGAGTGAGTTTGCGAAAACTTAGTAAGGATCCATAACTTGGATCAGTATAAGCATGAATAAGATTAGCAGTACATAAGAGCGCATCAATGAATATAAATAACCAATGAAGATAGCTTGTCTAGGTATCCTATATGACCGGGTTACTTGTCAGGTCTTAAAAGTGTATTAAAAAGTATTCTCGGGCATCACATAACAGATTCGTCTACCGAGTCTTCATAGTATGTTGAAAAGTATTCGTGGGCATCACATAACAGATTTGCCTACTAGGTCTTCGTAATGTATCAAAAAATATTCTCGGGCATCACATATCGAATTTCCTATCGGGTCTTCCTAGTATGTTGAAAAGTATTCTCGGACATCACATTACGAAATCACCTGCAAGGTCTTCGTAGTGTATAGAAAAATATTCACGGACATCACATATCGAATTTCCTACCGATCTTCGTAGTATGTTGAAAAGTATTAATGGGCATCACATAACGGATTCGCCTACCGGGTTTTCGTAGTGTATCAAAAAATATTTTCGGGCATCACATATCATATTAACTATCGGGTCTTTATAGTATGTTGAAAAGTATTTTCGAACATCGCATAACAGATTCACCTACCGAGTCTTCGTAGTGTATCGAAAAATATTCCCGGGCATCATACACACATATATATATATATAACATACATTCTTCAATAGCAATCCGACAGGCATCAGTAACTCATAATACTAATTAAACTCCTAAACATGCTTATAATTACACACAAGATCTGGTCAATGATATGTTTCTTTTACCTTGGGCGATTCCACCCAAAAGAGCTTCCAAGCTCCAAGCCAACGAT
Organism: Cyclanthera cordifolia; assembly: GCA_037832605.1. Classification (NCBI taxonomy): domain Eukaryota; kingdom Viridiplantae; phylum Streptophyta; class Magnoliopsida; order Cucurbitales; family Cucurbitaceae; genus Cyclanthera; species Cyclanthera cordifolia. The sequence goes on from JBBMEG010000024.1 coordinate 7,544,225, forward strand.
CACAGAAAATCTGTATCGAACAGACCCTTGGGATGGATCTCGACAAGAACTGAATGGCAACGACTCGACCTGAGATGGCCGGTGGCGGCTTGTGGCGGAATGAATCGTCAGCGACACTTCTAACAATGACGATGGCTTGAGTTTCTAGCAAGGGGTGGCTTGGTTGGGTTTCTTTGAAAATGGAAGAGAGAAAAAAAGGGAATGGGGGCACTATCTTCTAAGCTGGGGTGGGAAGAGTCCAAAATGATGTGAACTAAGGGTTTTTCTTGTTTTACATAAGATACAAAAAAATGACTTTTAATTCTCTATTTTTCAATCACACACACTTCTTGCAAGGAGATAAAAAGAGTAAGAGAGAATAACAATATTGTTTGCTTAAGGATTTAGCATTCTAGGTTATTATGCAATTGTACCTTTCATAAAAACAAATAAAAACAACAAACAATAAACTTTCAATTCTCTCTTCTTTCTTTTTTTTCCTTTCCCCCACCAAGTGAGTGATATGGAAAACAAAGTGTGTTTAACCTTTGCAATAATTACAAAGGTACTAAAATGACTTTCAATTTCCAAGTTTGCCCTTTTATAATTTTTCAATTTCTCTCATAAATATTCATTCAATTCTTTTCCAATATTTTAATTACTAATTCAATATAAGTCATAAACTCATTTAAATAACCCACCCCACCAAATAATAATTGTTTGAATTTATGATGCTCATTTAATTAGAATAACTTATTTCTTAGTATTTTTTCCGATTAATAATCTAGAACAAAAATGAACTCGAACCTTTCAAGCCTTCGAGAAAAATGTATTTTGTAAACACTAGAAAATGTCGGGTTATTACACCCGCATTCCTGCAAAGCTAACCAATGATCTGATTTCACATTGAACGGACCATTCTTGTCATCATGCCACATCATTGAATTTTTGCCAGTATTTCTTGACCTAGCTAAGCTTAGTATTGTTGTCACATCCTCACCACAAAAGATATCCAGAATTAAAATTTCATCCCAACCACCAGAGCAGATTAAAGATCAATGTCAACTCTAGTGATGGGACACAAAGATGGGGTACGATCCAACCAATTATTAGACAAAACGTTAAACCTGTATTAGTGACCAATTTTGCAACGAAGTCTTTTTGCAAGAAGACCTTTACCCTACAAAATGCTTTTTCCAAATAAAAGAACCATTATTGGGTTTTTAGAATCGAAAAAATTGCAAAAGTGAAAATGTATACCATGAAGAACCCTTGCTAACAAGGAATCTGGTTCAGTGATTAAATGTCACTCTTACTTTGCCAACAAAACTTGGTTAAATAATTCCAAGTCTCGAAAGCCAAGACCCTTATAATTTTTAGGCAGACAAACTTTATTCCATTTTACCCAATGAATACATCTGTTTGAATCAGTATTCATCCACAAAAATTGCAATAATACGATGATACTCAAGAATAATGGACTTGGAGATCTTAAAAATTCATTGAAAAAAATCTATAAAGCTTGAAGGACTGACTTGAAATAAACCTCATTCCCACCTGTCGAAAAATTTATATGCTTCCATTTAAACAACTACTTCCACAATCTATCCTTTATAATTTTAAAAGATATTTTTTTTTGAGGTTGAAAGAGATACTCGAATACCTAGGTACTTCAAGTGACAATCCACCTTCGTCACTTGAGTTGCTCAACCACAAAACTTTTCTATTAGGACTAAAACAAATTGCCGACTTCTTAGAATTTATTTATTAGGCGGTCAAGCGTGAGTAAAGGCTCAAAGCTTCTAAAATATGACCATTTTCTTCTGACTTGCTTTAAAGAACTAAGAATTTGAGAAATTCCTTTAGTCCACAGTAAAAAAATAGATAAGGGGATAAAGGGTCTCCTTGGCGTAACTCCTCGAAGGAATAAGATCCCCTTGCAATAACCATTAATTTACATGAATACAACACTGAAGTAATGCAACACATAATTAATTCAACAAACCCCAAATCAAAACCAAGAGCCTCCATAAAATGCTTCAAAAAAATTTCATTATACTCTTATCATATGTTGAGTGCAAACACTCAAATCCCAATAATGCATTATCAAAAATATTACGGCCAAGAACAAAAGCACTCTGACAAGTGAAAATAATATTCTTCAGCAATTCTCAAAGTCTATTAGAAATCGTCTTTGAAATCAATTTACAAATCACATTATATAAACTTATCGATAGAAAATCCTTCATCGAACAAGCACCAGGGAATTTTGGAATCGAAGTAATAATGATTTTATTAATTTCAGTCATTATCAAATCATTGCTTAAAACGCTTAAACACAAAACATTAACATTCGCCCTAACAATTGACCAATATTCTTTATAAAATAAAGCAGTATAACCATTCATACCAAGAGTTTTTGATGAGCTCATGCATTTAAGTGCCTCAAGCAATTCAATCTCGATAAATGACTTAAACATTAACAAATTTTCCTCATTCAGAAAATGAGTGATTCGACTTATTGAAAAAATCATTCTCAAAATCATATGAAATAAGACCATTCGAAGTAAAGAGAGTATTAAAATAAGAACAAACCTCGTTCTCAATTTCAACTGCACTACACACCCTACTCCCATCACATCTAATAATTCTATCGAGCATGTTCGTTCAAAACACAAGTGTGAAATCATTTTGAATTTCGATCGCCCCATTTCAACAACTCTAGATCATTGTTTCGAGTTTCGAGAATACTTCCTTCTTTCATTAAGCAAATTCTCAAGGTTTATATATAAGAGACCGGTGACGTGCTCTCTAAGTAAAATCTCTTATGATTTGTTGGCTAAATTGTCTTCTCACTTCCCAGTATGCCCTTAACGCTGCTTCCATTTAAATTCCTTAACGCTGTTTTCCCCTCTTTCTCTCTACTCCTTTCGCGGCGGCTTTCGTTCACCATTTCTCCCCTGCTTTCTTCCTCGCCCATCCGGTACAGTTTCTTCGATCCTTCTCTAAAAACATCTACTAATTTCTGTTCATAAACCCTTTTCAATTGGCGATGGGATGATGCTTGCTGTTTATGATCGTCTATTCGGAATTTCTCCTCGTTTCTGTTCTTGGGTTAACCTCGGTGATTGCTTTATACTTGATTCGGCAACTAGGGTTTATCTGGATTAGTATGTGCATTCTATTAATACCCTTTTGATTACTGTTGGATTGCGTTAGTTTGATTATGCAGCTTATTTTTTGTTCGATGCTTCTGTTTTCATAATTTGTTTTTTGAATCGTTTGATGTGGAAACTGTTGTATAGTAATTTGTAAATCGTTTTGGATGGAGATTTTACTCTCTATTTTGCTCGAAGTAAGCTCGTGTGTTTTTTTCAAGTAATGGTATCTAATGTGTCATCACTGGTATAATGCGCTTCGAAACAGGGTTTTCTTTTTCTAGCACACCAATGTCTTATGAACTCTGGAGGAAGAATTCGTTTAGACCTTTTGAGTTTTGCTCCATGAACCGGGGGAGATTTCGGTGCTTGTGTAAGTTCTTGTTTCGTCACTGGACTTAAGATCTAATTTTTGTTTCTCTCATTTTCCCCTGCGTGTTTTTTGGAGGGGGACATACCAAGCTCTTTGAGAATTGGATTCACGAGTTAGTTATATTTTTTGTTTTTAAAACATTTGTTTGAGGGATCTTCGTTTTAAGCTGATCAAGTTCGAGTAATTTACGGTTTTGTTCCCATTTTGCTCGTGGGAAGTTGTTCATTCAGATTTCATAGTATATATATCGTCTTAAGCTTTAGATTTACCATGAAGAGTAGATCGCAACCTCCTGGGTTTCGGTTTCAGCCAACTCACGTCGAGTTGGTAATGTTCTATCTAAAGAGGAAAGTAATGCAGAAGAAATTGCCTGCGGGTGTTATTTCTGAGTTAGACATATACAAATATGCGCCCTGGGACCTGCCAGGTAATTGCTCATTTTTATCTGCTATGACTTGTTTGTCCTTGTTTTATTTATCAATCAATATTGTTAGTTACCAATACATTCTCACTATATGATCCTTATGGAAATTGGAACACTTGTTTTTTTTTTCTTCAGATAAATCGTGTATGAAAAGTGGAGATCTGAAATGGTACTTCTTTTGTCCAAGAGAAAAGAAGTATGCGAGTGGGGCTCGAATAAATCGTGTCACTGACTTCGGGTTTTGGAAAAGTACGGGCAAAGATAGGCCTGTAGTTTACTGTAATGAAGATGTTGGGCAGATTAAGACTTTGACTTTTTTTAGAGGTAAAGCACAAAAAGGGAGTCCAACTGATTGGGTCATGCATGAATACAGGATTGAACTAAAGAATTTGTCTTCAGAAAATGTTGCTCTGGTAATCATTTGAACTATGATTCCATAGCCTTGAAATTTATGCCTTTAATGTGGTAGTTGTTATGGTCTTAACTTTTAATGTGCAGACTTGCAGTATAATACATTGTAATATCTTTCAATCTGTACTATTGCAAAGCTCAATTTTGGTTGATTAATGGAAGTGATATCTGCGATAGCAACATAATCGATATTTTTCTATGGCAGGATGCATATGTTCTCTGCGTAATCTTTCAGAAGGATGGTCCAGGCCCTAGGAATGGTGCCCAGTATGGGGCACCATTTAAAGATGAAGATGACGTTTGGAATGATTATGGTCTAGAGGAGGGTGGTTCTGTTGAAGTTGATCTTTCTTCTTGCCCGTCTGTGCTACATAATATAGAGCCACTGAATTCATTTGCTCCAGGCACCTCTACTACACCGAGTAACATTTTTGGTTGTTCATCAGCATCTTGTATTTCTGAAAATTTGGCTTCTACTTCAAAGGAGATTCCTCAGATTGCATCCTTTGCTCCAGTGGGGATAACTCAGAATCTAGATCATGTTGATGATGGATTTACAATGGATGATTTTTTCCCTGGAGATGGAAACTCGAACGAGATCGATGTTGGTGGATTTCAGGTGCAGTTAGCTGCCTTAACTTTTCATTGCTTTGTTGATTTGATTTTGATGAATGAATCTGTAAACTTTTCATGTTGATTTGATTATGATCTCTTTCATTCATGATGTGACTCACATTTCAATCTGTCATTGATGTGACTCACATTATGATCCCTTACCCTTGAGGGATATCTCTTAAACTATCAAACGTGTCTTGTGGTTTACAGGCTACTGTTGCTGCTGCTTCAAATAATATCGACCAAAACGAAATATTTTATGAAAATTCAAAAGATACAGGCGGTTTGTTAGATGCATTGATTGGAGACGGGAATGCTTATATTACTGGCCATGGAGGGATATATAGATCAGACGAAATGTTTCCAACCAGCCAAGCCGTTGGTAGTTCAGACCCTCGAATGTCATACGTGGAGCTGAACGATCTCAACGCTCCATTGAGTCTCACTTACCAAGATATGCAAATGTTTAACTTACATGCTGGATACAATTTTTATAACGTTAACGAACAGCACTGTTTTCCATTTAGCTCTTTTGAAGCTGCATATGATCCTGCATATGCACACATGTCTGGTTACAACCAGTTTACCGGGCTGCAGGCACCGAATCATTCCGGATTCAACCAATCGGTGAAACTTCCTAAACTTTACAGATAACGCATTTTACTCTTTAATACAGAATTTCTTTTTACTTAATTTGAACATGTGAATGTTTCAGGAAAACATTCCTCCCAACTCAAATGAGGGATGCAGTAATGGCTATAAAGCTTCCTGGCCGGATCATGATTGGAACCCCCCTTAAGGTATTACATAAAGCCTTTGAAAAGGTCGTTTGGTTTTATCAATGGTGCAATGACAATCTCATCTGAAAATGAATGTGTAAATGCATCCTCCAATACAATATCTTGCTGTAGATCTCTGGGAAATAAGAATGCGTCGTAAACGATTGCGTAGTTACATTTTTTTCCTTAATTGTTGCTCTAGTAACTACTAGATTATCTATTGTGATGAAATTTGCTGCCAGGGGTTTCTGTGACAGTTTGTGAATAAATTTTATTGTGATGAGAGATGAGTAGCAGGTTAGGCTCTCTCTCACACGCATGTTGTAGATCGAAAAGGGTAATAAGAACAATAGTTTAACTAGCATAATGATTTCGGTTATGCGTTTGAATCTCTATCATAATTGTTGTTGAACTTAGTGACGTTTGTTTGTAAAATTGTGGAGTGATTATTTTGAGTGATTATAAAACAGAAATTATAGTAATAGCTTATTTGGATGAGACTTTTATGGAGTGATTATAAAACCTCATTATGAAAAGCTCCGTAAAAGTTTGAAAGTGACTGATTTTTATTGAAAAATGGATGATCACTACTCTGCTCCTACAAGTAAAAGTTTTGATTTTCTTCATGGATGAAACTTGCTCTGAAGGGATGACTGGCTAGTGTTTTAGACCGTTTCATCTGGGTTTTTTTTTTTTTATAGAATTCATGTTGTTTTGTTAAAAATTTGGTATTGTTCTTAATTTGCTCTTTAATTGTTTTGTTTGTTGGTTTTTTTTCAGGTTAGTGAATGGACTGGTTTTGTGGATAAAATGAATGGTTTACTATGCATCATCTGGTTTGGCATGAATTTTTAAAGAGCATTTCAAATTAACATTTACTAAATATTTCTAAAAGAAATGATATCAAAACGAATTTTGACTGCAATCATTACTTCTAAATATTCAAAATTATTTCATTTTAAAAATTAATTTTAAATTCTGGCAGGGATGTTTGATACTAGTTTTTCAACTAATATTTTAAATTAGTATCCATTATTAATTATTATTTTTGAATATTCAAAATAAATTATCATTCTAAATATTAACCTCTAGCTTTTATGGTCATCTAAATTTGGGACAACTTATGAACCATTAATTTTTATGTGTTTAATTTGTCAATACTTACAAATAATAAGTGTGTTTGTGTGTGTGTGTGTGTATATATACACACACATATAATTAGATTTTAGTTTTCAAAATTATAGGAATCAAAATTTGAACCTTATTCAAACTAGAGAAACTACCTAGCATCTTGGAGCTTAACCTCTTCTTTTTCTTCATTTTTTTTTTTAAATTTTATAGAAGTTTTTCTTGAGGTTGAAATTTATGAAATTTTATATAGTTGCAAGTTTTGATAAATGGGTGTGTTTAGACTAGTGGTAAGGTTAAAAGGATATTTTAGTAATATATTTTAAACAAGGTTGTTATTGTTATTAATACTATTTTTGTAAAACTAGCTCTTATCAACAAACCACTATTATTATTACTAAAAAAATATAAGAAAATGCTAAAGATATACTTTTTCTAATCTTGAAAAATGTTATATTAAAGCCTACTAAAACTCAAGAATAATATTTATATAGGAATATGGTTAACACTTATGCCTTTCTCTAATTAATAACCTTTAGAAATCTAGATTCCCAAATTCCTTGTGTGGTCCTTTCAAGTTTGTTTTTTCTTTTATTGAAATTGGCCATTACAATGTTTTTTTTTTTCTTTTTTTTCTTTCAAAAGAAGTTTCCTATAAGTTTGTTAGAAGGAATGTTTGTTTGTTTTTTTGAGTATAAGTTAGGAGAAAGACAACAAACCCTACATAAAGGACACTAAAGAGATAGATTCGAACCACTGATCTAGTAGACGTTAATACATCACTTGTGTCAGCTAAGCTATGTTTGCTTTGATCCAGGCAATATTTGTTGTAATTCGTAGAATTATTATTTTTAAAATGGCGTGACGTGACGTTACCTGAAAAACTATCCGACAATAAAATTAATGCATCATTAACAATGTGCTCATGTGGGTAATGAAACATTCAATATATTTTTCATTTTAAAAATAAGAAATATTTATTATATAAATTAGTTTATTTTTATAGAAAAAAGAGTAAACATTACTCCTTAAAAATGATTTGTTTGTATTTTGTAGTAAATAATTACTCATAACCACTCATTAAATCCTTTATCGAACTACTTCATCAAACTTATCACATAACCACTACTCACACCAATTCTCAACACAACTAATGAATAACCCAACAACTATTAACAAAAAAAAAAATAATAATAAAAATAAATAAATAAATTAGTACCTATGATTTGAAAATTAGAATTAGTCCCTAAAATTTGATAAAATCAAAAAAATAGTTTGTCTTTTGTAATTGTTGGTGAATAAAATATGTAGAAGTTAGTTATTTTTGTGTTTAATGATGAGAGTGTTTAGATAAGTAATTGATTGGACCAAATACACATAATTCATATATCACATTTACGTACTTAATTCACCTATGATTTACTAATAACATTCACTATTTTTTAGGTTTTATCAAATCATAGAGACTAAAATCTATTTCTTCAAACAATAAAGACTAAATTTTATATTTTTTCAAATTATATGGATTAAATTATTCTATATTTCTCTAAACCATATGGACTAAAATCTAAAGTTTTAAATCATAAAAACTAAACTCTAACTTTCATGAAATCATAGGAACTAAATTTATAATTTACTCTATAAAAAAAAAAAATGAATAAGAGTAAATTAGTAATTGATTTGATTAAAACTCCAGGGAACAAAATGGTGGAAATGAATTCCTTCTCATTAGAGATGCTCACTGAAGACGAAAATAACTTTACTATCCCCATACCCACTATCTATTTAATCCTCATCCTCCCACGAAATTCCCCTTAAAAATTTGTTGAAAATGGACAGAGATTTTCGAGATCTGATTCCCCACGAGAAATTATTTTTCATTTAATTATTATTATGTTTTTCTTATTTCCAAGTTTTTACCAAATTTCTCGTTCTTAATCCAATTAACTAAATTTTAGATACTTTTTTCAATAGTTAAGATAAATATTTATTAATTTTAAGTATATACTTAATTATATAAGAAAAAAAAAATGAACATCTCTGCTCACCCATTCTAACACATGCAAAAGTGGTGCAGAAATAATTGAAAATCTACAAAGATTAAACAGAGGAGCTAAGGG
>JBBMEG010000024.1:7599931-7611408 GCA_037832605.1 Cyclanthera cordifolia
ATATATATATAGATATATATATATATATATATATATAAATAAATGCGTCACCATTAGTATTAGGTAAAAAAATACTTGAAACAAATATACCATTAGTATTATAAGAAAAAGGTTTTAAATGAATTACAATAAATAAACAATTGGAAGTTTAAAAGACCATCTTATATTTTATGTTGGATGAACTTTTTTTTTTTTTTTTTTAAGAAAAATTAATGAGTTTTATCCATTATTATTCTTTTCATTTAGTGTTCAAAACAACAAAACATCAATATCTTTTTACATTCTTCACATTTAACACATATATAAAATATGATGAATGAAAAAGTGATGAGAAGATGAAAAGTTGTATCTTCATTTATAAAATATAATTTGTGAATGCTATTAATTATATTTAATTTAATTGACAAATTTCAAAAGATTTGTAACTTTTCTTTCTTAATTACTACTATATATTTGGAGCCCTCATCATCTTTCTACCAAATGCAATGGGTTTTTTTTTTTTTAAATTTTAGGAATGTGAATCCTATAAAATTGGAGAAAGAGTACTTGGAGAGATGGAATCAAGTTAAAAGCATAGTTATTAATATATATTTATCATCCTCTTCTAATAATATTTATATAATTCAATTTTTTAATCTCTCACGCGATAAGTGTAGACTCAATGATCAAGTGTGGTTATGTATTCAAATTTTCCACCCACATTGTCGTAAATTGTTTTTTAATATATATATATATATATATATTCAAAAAATTACTATCTAAAATCTTAATCTTAAAATATCATAAAAATATTTATGGAAATCTTAAAAAGAAATAAATTAAAGAAAAAAAAAAATCAGTTTTAACTACTAACTAACATTACAAATATACCATCAATTTTTTATTTACAAATAATTTTTTATTTATAATAGAAACTAATAATTTTAAAAATATTATGTATTACATTCAATTTAACTCAATAAATGTCATTAAAAAAGAAAAAAATGTTTGTGATAATTTTTTTTAAATAAAAAAGATTAATTATATATCATTTTAAATAATAAAAATATTCATAATGAAACCATTGCTCTATTTTCTTAATTAAAATTTTGGTTGTTATGAAACATTTTATCACATATTATTCTTTTGTTTGAAATATATATACAAATAAAACATTAATTGTTAGAAATTTTTTCACATTGGCATTTTGAGAGTTAACATTTATTTTTTAAATTTATGAACACGTGTAAAGAAATTTCAAACATTTTGATAACTTTTCTTTTCTAATAATAATAAATTTTTCTACCATTTTTTTTTTCCTTAATATTTTAGTGCATATTTCTTTTTTTTTAATTCATGTCTTATTATGTCTTTTTTAATTCATAATTCACGACTTATAACTTATTTAGGTTGATTTTCTTTTGCATTTATGATATTTATAATTAAAGAAACAACTTCTCGAAGATGTAAAAAAAAAATAAGCCAACAAAAGTAATGACATAAAAAGTAGCTAAGTTTCTTCTCTTTTTTTTTGTTTTTTTTTTTTTTAGTTTTTTTAGCTTCATATAAAATAAATAATTATATATTTTAAGAAACACACATGTTTATGATTTTTTTTCAAAAATATATGTATCCAATAATGAATAAATAAAATATATAAGTGCTAAAATATTATTGAAATTTATTCTTATGAAAAATAACAATGAAAAATATATCTGTTACTATATTTTATGTTCATTTTTATTTCTTTTAATTGTCTTTAAAAAAAAATACTTTGCTATATCATTCTTATGAAAATATAAAATTTTTAAAATATAATTATTATATTTAAATATCAATCTTCTCAATTCCATAAGGAAAAACTACAAAATTGGGATATGATGAGTCTAAAAAAAAGTATCACAAACACTTTAAATGATTTTTTTTTGACATCATTGTATCGCACATCATCTATTCTCTTTAAATGACACTTCATAAAAAGTGTGACCGAAGCTATTTAAGAGATAATTTTTTGCAATCATTGTATCGTACATTATTTATTCTCTTTTTATGACACTCCATAAGAAGTGTCATCAAAATTCTTTATATGATTTTTTTTTTCAATCATTAAATTTATGACACTTCATTAAAAATGTCATTAAAACTATTTAGATGATACTTTTCTTTAATCATTAACATAATGACACTTTTTATGTGTTATCAAAACTCTTTAGATGATGTTTTTCAAGAGTCATAAATACATTGTTCATGACATATAAATAATATCATTTAATATATTGCAACTTCTTTGTCATCATTAAAATGCGATGCATTACTTTTTCTTTTTTTTTTCCTATTCCTACCTGTAAGTATACATTTTTTCATGTAATTCCACATATGAATACTACTAAACAAATGTTCTCCAAATCACATTCTATATAAAGATTCTCCGTAACATTCAGTTGTAAATATTGACTTGTATATTTGTCATTACACATACAACTATTAAACTTATGGTCTCCAAAGTTGAGTCCATCTAAGAACAAGTATCAAAAACAACTTACATATATAAATATTAATCTCAATAATATTTGTATATATGAACAAGCTCAGACATTAGGTTATGATACTCTTAGATCTCTCTCAGTAAGATCTGTCATTTTATTTTTAACGCCGGTTAAAAACACACGTGCCTTTACAAACTTCTTCGCATTTAGCATTTTTCACGAAAACAGGTAAAACACTCTCTTGTGAGGGAAATATATTATTCAAAGTCAATATTTCCATTTCAACATATAAAATATACATATAGAAAATTCAATGTTATATAAAGATTAGGACGTGAATTCTTCCGAATTGATTCGCCTTTATTTTACATGTTAGTAATCCCATGATTACATTCTATCCTCGACACCTCTTCGATCATATAGTAGTTATTGTTCTTATGATAAAATAGAACACAATCAATCAATTCAGCAACTTTGTCAAATCCTATATTTAAATATTTGCAGTAAAATTTAAATATAAAATGTTCACCTCATCATTTACAACTTGTTTACGTCAACCTACAACTCAAAGCAAATTTACAAGAGTAGAACTTTAAAAAGTTAGGAACCTAGAAAGAACAGTCAAATAGAGAATTTTTGATACTACAAACAAGTAGCTTTTCAAGTATTTGATAATAACGTGGTGAAGACTTTTCCTTTGCTACCGGATCTTTATTGTTGAGAATTCTAAAGGAGAAATTTGCATAAAAACTCATCTTCAACATTTATAAAAAAAAAAAAAAAAAAAAAGTACAAAAAGTAGACAAAGAAACACAAACCTTTCAACCCTATTGATTTGATGAGGTATAAGTCATAACACAATTCACAATTTGATATGAAATTTTAGACCCTCTGAAAACGATCAAGTCTCAGAACACAAGCACGAGGGCCAACCCACAACTTCAAAAGAAAAACAAGAGAGACCAAAATGAACAACAAAAAACATACGGGTAAAAATCATTGCAACCTAATGTTAACACTAACTGTAACCTCTTTACAAATAACCACATCCAAACGACATGTTACAAAAACTGAAATTTCTAATCAATCAAAATAATCTCTCATTTATATTCAGTAAAAAAAATAATTACTCCACAATTTTTATCAATTAAATTTAAATTCAGTTAGTCACATTGTCCAAGTCAGAGCCGATAGAAAAAAGTAAACACTGAAAAAACAATGCAGACAGATTATCAGAGACCAAAATGAATTTAACTTCAAATAAGCTACACAGACAAACTTCACTGCCTGAATTAACTTAATTTCTCAACAATCGGAGAACCCATGTAGGTTAAACTATCTAATTTGAACATGAGCTGCATTCCCTTTAATAAATGAACATAATTTTTTGGAAGGACAATAACTGAACATGATGCCGAAAAACTAGGCAATCAGCCACTGTAAAATCAGTGTTACAGTTTCTGGAGTGGCAACAGTTAAAAATCACTATGGTAAAACGTCCAACTAAACAGTTCTACTCATACACTACCAACCTAAAACGAACAAGCACCTGAAGTCAGAAATGATCTTATTAACAATGTTTTCTATATAAGTATACCTGCAAAATTTGGGAACATCAACTACTAAATAGAAGTGTACCTGAAAAAGATGAAACATAAACTATGTAAACGTAGTGCAGAAGGCTAAACAGAATTTTGAATGCTTTAGAATAATCAGAAGTCTAACCTCAACAACAAAAGACTCTAGCTGTGATGCGTGTAACAAAGCAACGTCCAGTTAATCTTGGGCGTGCTTGTAGTCTGTGATTGTTAAAGGAACATATTTCAATCTTAAGTTACTCCATAACCATAAGCCGCCAGATCTTTTACAATCATATGAATTGAAGTCAAAGTATTGAGAAGAGCCCAATGTTCATAGTCCAAATCCTTATGGAAATAAAATAGCCATTTGCAAAGCACTGACAATTTATCATATTCTTGATAGCCTTTTCCGTTTCCCTTTCTTCTTTGGCATGGCCTTTTTTACAGTAGTGGTCTCTGATGGAAAAGCCATGTTAGATGACGGTTTCCGAAAACTGGTTCTTCCCTTCCCAGAAGCCCATTTCAAGGGCAGCTTATTTACCACAGAACTAATATCATTTGAAGAATTTAATTCAACAAGTTTCTGAATTTCATCCAGAATCTGATGGGTCCAAGCCATTGACACATCCAAGGAAACAGAATCATCCATTTGTATTTTCAACATATTCATCAATATCTCCTCAAATGATTGAAAAGAAATGGAAGCTTTGTAATTTGGGCAATTTTCACATACCATATTCACCTTGATCACGTGTTTGCAAAGATTTCCTTGCATTGACCAAGAACAGTCACAAAATGAGAATTCTGACCCTGGATTCCAAACTAAATGTGAAACACTGCTGTCCTTTTGGCTCATGACTTTGGCAAATAGTCGATTCTTATCATCCAAGGTAACTGATGCATCTGGAATTTGCAGAGCACGGTGCCAAGAAGTAGATGAAATATACTCCTCCTTGACATTTTGAAATGAGTCACTTTCATCAGCATAGCGATCTAGCCAAAAGGTTGAATGCAATTCAGTGGTCAACTTGTGAACCAACCAATCCACCCTCTGGAAAGCACCAAGATGAGAGTCGTCGAATAGCTTGGCCTTCAGCTTCAGGTGATAGGCCTCAATAGCACCAGATGCCTCTTGGCTTGCAAGTGGAAGAGCTCTCATAGCTGAAAGCCACATCTCTGTAACAGTAGAAAATATTGGCAAAAAGAAATTAAAAGGCCAAGTCGATAAAATATTTAGCATGTACCAACTCTTCAAGTATTAAAATTTGTACTTGTAGCACTCTAGTTAGTGTGTGGCATTGATTACATTTAGTTCATTTCACTGAAGAGCAAATGTAGATTGAAATAGAAGAAATCTAACCAATCTTTGGCACCCAACAACCCTGGAAATATTCCATGAAAGCAGTTTGGTCAACAAAATCTCGGGCAAGCTCTTCCAAGACAACCGAAGTATCAACTCCCTCCCAAATGCTATACACTAATTTCCCCAGTTGCTTGAATATTTCCCTCTGAACTTCAATGCTACTGCATTTCCTAACAACATTTTTTAGCCATGATCTACGAATGCGCCAAAGAGAAAAAAGCACAGGACAACCGAATATGTCCCTGGAAAATGAATCCATGTTAGTTAAAACTATGTTTAAGCTTGCGCAGAATGACGAAGGAAAAAATGAAAAGAAAACAGAGAAAGATTGGTGAATCTACATAATAGGGTCAATCTCCGCAGCTGCATCATCAATTAAAAACCCACTAACTTTCCATCCAGGCTCAACAGAATGAACACGATCAACTAACGCTTTCATCCATTTGGTTACATCTGATTTTGCAAAGCTACGAGTGATAACCCATGCAACAGGGAGTGCATGCTGCCTAGAATCAAACACAAGAAGTGTACACAGGGGATACTGCACACATTAGGAAGGTCAAGCATCTACAATTTTAGCTCAAACCCAACGTACTTGACAAGAAAGAAAAATTGTAAATTGTAAGGTATGCAAAATTACCTTAAGGCTCTTTATGCCAAATGTTGAATCAGCAGCAATGAGACTACGATGCCCAAACCGAATCATCTGTTGCAATTGCCATTCTGTTTGAATCCCAAGAATGAAAGGATTTTCTTCTGAAGTATCCTGATAAATAAATATGGATTTTTTATTCCGCTCAACCCACATGTGAATGCTAGCTTGATCGTCCAGATCCAGCTCATGGGTAGAACGTTTGATGATCATCCCAAGTTTGTGAACATATTGGGAAGCAAGACTGTTGGCATTTGCATTTGGATCACAGTACCGCTGGAGACCCTCAAGATGTTTCTCTACAATGTTTGCCTCAGGAATTCCAAGATAAATCATTGACATTGTTTGTTGTTGGATCTCATTACAGATATATGGGATCTTTTTGGCACCAGGGCCAATGGCCTCTCTGTCAAATGGTCCATGGCAAACAAAGCCAGACTTGTTCACATGACGTCTTTCATTATAAATTATAAGTGCCAACGATGGGCGAGCATACAGCCGCTTTACAACAAAATGGCAGGTGCAACCTCGCATTGATTGAGGTCTAGCAGCACGATTTCGGGTATTAACCCTATATCTTCTACTAGGTAAAATACTTCCACCTTCCCCATAATTTTCAGGACCAAAGGAACACCAATATCTTCACACATGCATAAAAGGGATAGGACGTTAAGAATTTATAGTACCGAACACCATTTTAGCATAATGTTTTCTTTTTATTTTTCAACGATAAAAAGTTGTTAGATTTTTCTAAAGAAAATTAAGTCCTTAATTTTCTGAACTTCTTTTAAACTAAACCATGCTTCATGTAGTGCTGAAAATGAAATGATGCTATAAGTACTTTGTAATATCAGTGAAAATGGAAAGAAACATTATGCTGAGAAAAAGATACTCCATCTTCATAGTTTTTTAATATTCGTGAGTGCATGAGCCAACTTGCATGCACCTTACCACCTAAATGTTAGGAAACCCATAAGAAATTAATTCCTAGGTAGGTGACCACCATTGATTAAATAAATACACAACCTTTTGGTTTCTTAATGTCATTTTGAGTCTGACCACTAAGCTGCTCATAGTAGCATTCTCCTATTGCCAACTAGGATAGGAATCTGCATGCCTATTTTTCAAATTAAGAAACCAAAACCTTTTTATGAAAAGAGTGAGAAGTATGAAAGAGGGGAGCAAAGGCCTAATAACAATACCAAGAGGAAAACCATGCGGCCAGGCTGTCTCTATAGGATAAATAAAAGGAGAATATTAAATGTGAGAATTGTGATGTAACTTACAGTCGATAATCCAAATATTCATCATCCTTGTAGTCTTTCAAGCTTCCCCTCAAACGTTTCCTACACCTCTCAATATGAAATTGGGTCGGGCATTCTATATTAGTACATTCACCAATTATAAATGCATCCACTCGGACATAAGGAATCAAAGCTACTTCATCACTGTGTTCAACGGTGCCAAACTTGGTCCAAGTCAAATCAACAGAATAGAATTCTTCCTCAGGCGGATCTTGTACTTGAAGATCAAGTATCGATTCAACAATAGCCATCAAAATGTAGCTACCAACGTCCAATTCCTAGCACTCTACAAAATTCAGGCAAGGAAAAATGTGACTAAATTGTATATTCATAAGCAGATACAAAAACTAATGAAGCAATAATTCACAAATACACACTCTACATAGCAAATGGCCAAAAGTTACCAGAATACCATACATACTCATGATGGGATTGGGAAGCATTAGTGAGAAGATTAATTAGGATAGAAGAACTATCATTATCTACATTGTGATGTGAAAATGGTGTAAATGTAACTGAGAAGATGGTTAGAATAGAAGAACTATCATTATCTACTTTGTGATATGGAAATGGTGCAAACGTAACAATCCACTCTACTCTTGGACATGTCAAACCTAATATGGCAAGATTTGTAATCCGATAAGAGGAATTGTTTTTAAAAGAGCAAGGTGCAATGACACTTCAAGGCACACAAAAGGAACAAACATTTTTTTTCAAGGCGACCATGAATAGATAAAACAAAAAATCTAAATAAATGTGTATATATATACAAAACATATTTTAATCTCTTTCAATAGAGATTTTTTAATGTAGTCACCCCTTAAAAACATGAAATATTAAAATGTTAACCTCATATGAAAACCTTAAGTTCTAAATATCAAACTTATGGTCGCTAAGTACATATTCGTCCCTATTAACTCCTGCATTGGAAATACTAGTAAAACAATACAGAATATAGAAAAACTAGTAAAACATTACAGCTTTACTTAGATTTTAAACCAATAAAAAAATCCCACAAGCGCACAACTTGTGCGCCTGAGGGCTTCATGAAAGGCGCGTGCCTCTTGCGGGCTTTTCTATTTGAGCTTCGCCTGGGGTTTTTTAAGCCTGAGGCATGCCTTTCAAAGCTTTATGAAACACTGATTTAGGAGTAGGTTAAGGAATACCTAATCCCATAGGGAATAGGAGATGGAATATCTAATCCTATTAGGAATAGGATAAGGATCGAAGTCTATAAATAAGAGGAGGAAAGGGGTAAACGTAACGAAGTCCTTGATTGAGTGATTGATTAGGGCTTGAGAGTTATCTCGAGAGGAAGGGTGTCCGAGTACCTTGAAGACTTGGTTTATCTTTGGTCATCTTTAATATTGTAATACATATTTGGTTTGTATCATAATCAAACCTAATCAAGAACTAATTTACATGGCTTTGGGCCGTCATATCTATTAAGACATGATTTAAGAACTAATGGAGTATCCTTTCTTCTTGCCTCTTAAACATGTAGATGAAAATCAACACCATCTATCTTAGAAGAAACCAACCATTACTACCACATGGATAAAGACCACTTCATAAAATGATTTACATGAAAAGCAGTCTCTATACTTCTAAGTTTGAATCCATTTTCATAATCCCAAATCCAATAATGGTCAGACATGAGCCATGTCGTAAACAAGCCCGTAATTCATATAGGAGAAACAAGAAAAACAGGAAAAGACAAACAGTCCGCAGCAATTTATCTCATGCGATTCTTTACACCTGAATTCTGAGTGCAACAACTGATTGATTGCTTACCAGCTGGTTCTTAACTTTAAGAACATGTTTGTGCACACTTGGGTCAGAATTCCGAGCTTGAGCAGGCAATCACGGTGGAGCAAAAACAGAGTTGAGTGAAGACCAGCAATGGCGGTAAATATCGGAAGAGTGGTGGAGGAGCAAAGTTGAAGAAAGGATGAGAGGGAGGAAAAACAAAAATGTTAATTAATGAGCAGTACCCTAAATTCTTTGAACAATTTAATCACCATGAAAGTTACTGTTCAATCATCGTTTAGCCTGGACCGAGCTAAAACAAAGAAAGGACTGATTGATTACTGTTCACGCGGTTCAGCAACAGTTCACGGTTCGGGACGGATCTGTTTGATTCTGCTAGGCGCGGATCTGGGGTGCGCGGCCAGATCTATGTCAGTCCCTTGCTCGGTAAACGTGTCTCGATGGGGTTTGGGTTAGCTAGGGCAAAGAAAACGAGGAAGAACGGCTTCAATTTCGCGGAGATACTCGCGAAATCCGGTGACAGTACGCAAGGTAAGGAAGGAGAGGCTTGGAAAATGTGTTTCTCTTTCAAAATGGAGGCCAGGGTTTGAGGAAAAAGATACAAGTATTAATGATTTAACTTTTTCATAATTGCTAAATAAACCTTGTTTGAAAAATTAATCTAAAACAAGCCCAACATTAAAATCAATTGCAATTTGACCCATGAAAAAATTCAAATTACGAATACACCTATATTATATCAAATTCTCATAATTTTAATACAAAAAAACTATAGGAATAAAATTACCAATTTATTTCTATTAAAAATTTGGGTAGTCATAGTTTTCACAAAATGGTCGTAGAAAAAGGTGGGGATTGTTTTGTAGGGAGGATCTGCTTTCAACATTAAAAAAATGGATGAAGAAAGATTTCATTTTATTCTTCGTCTCTATCATCTGGATCGAAAAATATAGACGGTGGTCTCGAGCAATGACCGGAAAAATTGAAATTTCATTCGATTGAGGCAATTCTCGTCACAATTGCTTTGAATAGATATTGGAACAGAAAAAAAAATTGGCTTACAAGACTACACAAATTAATAAAGCAAGTCTCCAGTTGAATGGGCGATCCAAGGTTTCCTACATATTAATTACTTTACAAGGACTGTGCTAAGAAAAGTAAGATTATAAGCTTGAAAAAAAAAACATGATGTACAATGGATGTACAACGCAAGTTTCCAATTAGGTGGGTCATCCAAGATTTTTTGCATATTACTGAATCATGATGTACAGTGGATGTGCAAAAGCAATTTAAAGAGCAAAGGAGGTCAATATTCACTATAGAAGGCGCTATCTCTTCAACTCACAAATTTCAAATAATGGTTTAATCCCCTCCAAACATATAATTAATATGACAACTCAGGTAATTACTAAATCTCATCTACCACCTACAGTTGTTTCTTCAATTGAAGTAAGTCTTCAATTGGATTGGCGATCCAAGATTTCTTGCATATTGCTTTACAAGGATGACGTCGAGAAGCAAAGTTATAAACTTGAAGGAGAATCATAATGTATAATGGATGTCAACCGAATGACACTCCAATCAATGAAAACTTCAGTATCTCCAAGAACATAATAAAAAGTTTGTTAAAATGAATGAAAATCAGTGCTCAAAGTCTCACACGAATGTGAGGATTCTTGAACAAAGATCATTCAAGTTTTCCTAACAGTCATCTAAACCGAAATTCAGTTTGAATCAACTGAATTCCAAACAAGATTTTTCCACCTAAGGCTCTAACCACCTAGGCACTATCCTATAGGTCGTGTTCTCTATGTACTATATCATTCAGTTTTGTGCAAACAGTATATAACAAATTCGTGAGTATGTGCTTGTATAGTAGTTTCTAAGGAAAGTTAAGACTAAAACATAAATAAACATACCTGGTTTTCTGTTCCCGTGGATGTAGGCTTACCTTAACCCGAACCACGTAAATTGCTGTGTATCTTTCATCTCCTTTTCTTTCTTGTTCATGTTCTTCTTTTTCACCTCATGTATGTATTCAATACACAAGAAAGAAACCAGAAATTGAAACAGTGATTAGTAAAGAAAAAATAGAAGCTATGAAAGAAATCAAGAAAGAAAGGTTTAAAATGGAACTAGAAAGAGTCTTACCTTTAATAACTTCTTGCGATACTCAACTTCGACACAAAAATCCTCAAGAAATACAGAGAAGTAGCGATTATAGCAAGAAATTGCTATAATCGTTACTGATCAAGCACTCCAAGTCGAATCAGTGAGGAAGCAACAGTTCTAGCAAAGGTTTGCTAGAACCGTCACTATCACCTTAATCAAAACCCAGTGAAG